>CM044956.1:36896255-37395773 GCA_024516035.1 Bactericera cockerelli
AACCATATGGTGAGCATTCAATTGATAATGATTCATTGTTAGCAATATTTTTAAATGAAACGTTTATAACAATTACATCAATATTGCATAATAACTGCATATAGTTTTCGTATCTACAATAATGCATGTATTTTGTACATATTAATATATAGTTATCATACATATTCTATTTGTATACAATATTATACATAGATATAGGTACATATTATTATACATTATACATAGATATAATAGATACAATATATTACATAGATATACAATATTATACTTATATGAGCCATTGAAAACCAGAGGTGTAAATACAAAAGCAATATTTATACTAATGTATCAAAGATTTTGGTTACATTCCAAACCAACTATTGTTGCTGAACCTACGATTTAATTACGTCCAGTAAAAATGTATTTGATTAGAAAAAATATGAGTACTTAATACAACCTTTTATGGAATAGGCACGGAACCACCACCCTTTTGATCGTACTTGGTCAAGAAAATGAATTACATTCGCAACTAAGGTATGAACGTTTGAACGTTGACCGTAGACAGCATTACAAGTTGATTAAATAACGACAATACTAGCTGAAATACTTATGTAATTTTTTTTTTTTTTTCTGGTTTAACGGCGCTTTAACAAGGCGATAGGCCTGTCGTTCACGCCGGCTTATGTCATTGAAGTAAGATGTAATCAAACCACGGATTACTTGGTAGTTAGAAATCTTATCTTCAATGAAAAGTAATCACCATGTAACGAATAACCATCATGGAATAACTAGGCTACCGTCCGAGATGGAAATCTTTCCATATTTGCAATATTTCCCTGGAAAATACTGCAAAAATCTTATCCTCAATGAAAAGGAATCACCATGTTAACGAACTAGGATACCGTCCGATATGGAAATCTTTCCATATTTGCCAATTTCCCTGAAAACTTATATCCGAATCATGAAAACAGGAATATTGGATTCTGTCCCTTAACTTTCACCTTGTTAACAACTGCAGAGGTCATATTCTAAGCCGGGCTTTGTAGCTGTTTATTACCACTGTCGCGTAACCGAGCCTTCTTGGCGGAATATCTTGTTTTAAAATACCTATCTGTCAGCTGAAATCCAAGGGATGGCTTGGCTTTACTGATCCTGTTTCATAATACGGCCCTTAGTCTATTGACTTGTAGCTTACGAACTTTCACTTTAACTGATGCTGTCGCACTTAATATGTACTTGTATTTTCCAACATCTTTTTATTTATTCAATCTACGTTTGTTTTGTTTAATAGTTTGTGGATCATGTTTTAATTCAGTCAGATTGTTTGTGAGTCTCTTATATTTTACTTCCGAGAAATTTCTAATATTAGAAATCGGAAGTATTGTGTTCGTTTTTGTAAAAAAAAATATTTTTTTGCTCCGATTTCAATTTTTTTCATATTTCTGGACGTTTCATAACCTCCTGAGCAAATTTGGTTTTGTGTCTGTCTGTCGGTCTGTCTGTCGGTCTGTCTGTCGGTCTGTCTGTCGGTCTGTTAAAACGATTCCTTGTAACGCGCAAATCTCGGAAACTACTCTACCGATTTTGATCAAATTTTGCACACATCTAGGAGACATTCTGCAGATGGTCCCATTTTAAATTCATCGAATTCGTACTAGCGGTTCTTTGTGAAAGAGACCATGCGCCTGACCACTAACTTTTTACTTAAACGCTGATATCTCGTGAACGGTACACTCGATTTTGATGAAATTTTGTATGGTTATGCATATTATTATTTTACATGGGCTTTTTATATTTATTTTTAAATTAATAATGATTTGACTCTGATATTTAAGAAAATCCGAAATTTTGGACAAAGAAGTCAAAAAATAAGGATCACGACTTGCCGATACAGAATTTTTTGTAGAATCTAGAATGAATAAAAAACAATATTCTACCATATAAAACAAATTTGAAGAAAATCGGTTGAGCCGTTTTAGAGATACAAGTAATTTTCTAAAAAAATCTCAAATTTGGCACGTGTTTACAATGTGAAGCAATCACGAGGAAGTATTGTGTCCATAATTGGCAGTGTTTTTGACAGTGAGTCTATTTATATGTGTGATTTGTGATGTTTAAAAAAATCATATTGTTCATAAGGTTATCTTTTTTATCTTTGTCATTGAGTCTATTTATATGTTGCATCTTTTACAACATGGAAGCCACCAGCTGGACTGACATGCAATTGTTCCACCACAATACAAGTCATAATTACCTATTGTCAGTCCTGACAGTCGTCTAATTGTCTGTCTGTGTACTTGTCCTACCTGTCACAAAGACAATACCTATAATTACATGAATGTTAAATCTCTATTATTCTTTTTCAGTTCCACTATTGATGTGTTCTGCTTCCTTCAGAGATGATTGCTGTTCGTGCTGTAGAAATGTTCTTCTTCTTGTGATAACTATTTATTGTTACTTTTTAAAAATATAAATGCAGTATTTCACTTTTCAACTTTTGATATAATGGGACTATCTGTCCTGCTTGGTGGCATAGGTAGATTAAGAACATAACTTAGGTACCTACTATAAATATCTATTGTACAATGTACAACCACTATTGGACTAACTTATTGTATTGTTGTTGTCGTAATATAATTTATGTTGATTGTTATTTTGGTCGAGGTTTGTGCATTGTTTGTTTTTATTGTTGTGTTTTGTGTTTATCTTTATGTTTATTGTATCTTTTTCTCTGGGACTACCATTTAATCCCTGAAAAATATTTGCGAGAACACCTACAAGAAGGACATACGTACATAATTATGTGCTTACGTCATTTATGGTATTATATGACTTCATTTCCCGATTGACATTGTTATAATATGTATATTTAAGGGTATGCTCAAAATTTACTAAAATTCACACCATTCATGTAAGATAACTATCTTCAAAACTAGGGTAAAATCGACACTATGTTCGTCTCGACATCCAATATTGGAGAGATGTTGAGGAACAAAAAAAAAAACCGTTCTTGAAATTTTTTGTAAACAGAGAGAGAAAAACAAACCAATGAAACTGGAACTTTGCAATTAGGCTCTGGGTACCCAAAAACGTGTTTTGCCCTAAAAATCTGACTGTAGAAAAAATTGCCTGTTGACAACTACTTTTTTATAGGATTTGAGTGATTTAATTCCTTTCCTTTTTTTTTAGGATCTTTTGATGAAGCTTCTTCATTCCTTCTATTTCTATTTTTTAGTAGAAGTTGGCAACTAGTAAGTTGGCCACAAATGATTGAGTCAGTGGGGTGCAGACTGCAGAGCTCACTTGATTAAGAATCCTGCCGTTAACGCCTTCAAAAAGGTCAGAAGAAAACTCACCAGCTCGCAGAGCATCCACAGGGACAGACTGGTAGGGGACGGACACGGAGGGGTAGCTGTAGCCATCCTTCCGCAGGGTCTTGGGCTTCCTCCGGGGGCGGTACTTGTAGTCGGGGTGCTCCTTCATGTGCATGGCGCGGAGGCGCTTTGCCTCGTCGATGTAGGGACGCTTCTCGTTGTCCGCCAGGAGCTTCCACTCGGCGCCTGTTGGGGTGAATTGGGAAAAACAATGAATATTTTATGTTTATTTATGTTATGTTGTTTTATTTGGTACCGACCTCAGTAGCTTGATCGATAAGGCGGCGGACTTGTAACCTGGAGGTCGGTGGTTCAAGTCACGGTTTCAGCTTAGATTTAGTAAAGCGAGTTTGAGTAGTTGTGATATCACGAAAGTGATTAACACAAATATGATAACTTGTTATATTTGGTTAAAATGTTCTTTGATTTAAACAAGTAGAAAAAAAAAACACTGCCAATTTTATTATGGACTCTATACTTCCTCGTGCTTGTTTCACATTGTTAACACGTGCCAATTTTGAGATTTTATACTAATCTCCAAAACGACTGCACCGATTTTCTTCAAATTTGTTTTATATGGTAGAAAATCGTTTTTTCTACATTCTAGATTCCACAAAAATTTCTGTGTCGGCAAGTCGTGGTCCTTATTTTTTGACTTTTTTGTCCAAATTTTCGGATTTTCTTAAATATCTAATTATAATTAATTAAAAAATATATATAAAAAGCCTATGTAAAACAATTATATGCATACACACACAAAATTTCATTACAATCGGGTGTACCGTTCACGAGATAAAAGCGTTTAAGTAAAAAGTTAGTGGTCAGGCGCATGGGCTCTTTCACCAAGAACCGCTAGTACGAATTCGATGAATTTAAAATGGGACCATCTACAGAATGTCTCCTAGATGTGTGCAAAATTTCATCAAAATCGGTCGAGTAGTTTCCGAGATTTGCGCGTTACAAGGAATCGTTTTAACAGACCGACAGACCGACAGACAGACACAAAACCAAATTTGCTCAGGAGGTTATGAAACGTCCAGAAATCTGAAAAAAATTGAAATCGGAGCAAAAAAATATTTTTTTTTACAAAAACGAACACAATACTTCCGATTTCTAATATTAGAAATTTCTCGGAAGTAAAATTGTATCGCTGTGGGAGATTAAACAGATAACGTACCAGGTACTAGCTTTTTCAAGCCAAAAGAAAATAACACAAATCATTGGCAACCTTAACGGGGTTGGCGCTAGGAAGGACAACCAGTCGTCAAATGTGGCAAGTAAGAGTGCCAGAACCATTCAGTCTCAACCATAAAATTATATCAGGTTGAACAATGCCGACCCAAAGTAGGTGAAGAGGGTTTGGGAAAATTCAAAGTGAAGGAAGAATTTAAAAAATATGTTTAATTTTACTTCCGAGAAATTTCTAAGATTAGAAATCGGAAGTATTGTGTTCGTTTTTGTAAAAAAAAATATTTTTTTGCTCCGATTTCAATTTTTTTCATATTTCTGGACGTTTCATAACCTCCTGAGCAACTTTGGTTTTGTGTCCGTCTGTCGGTCTGTCGGTCTGTCTGTCGGTCTGTTAAAAAATATTCCTTGTAACGCGCAAATCTCAGAAACTACTGAACGGATTTTGATGAAATTTTGCACACATATAGAAGACGTTCTATAGATGGTCCCATTTTAAATTCATTAAATTCGTACAAGCGGTTCTGGGTGAAAGAGACCATGCGCCTAACCACTAACTTTTTACTTAAACGCTTATATCTCGTGAACGGTACATCCGATTTTGATGAAATTTTGTATGTATATGCATATTATTGTTTTACATAGGCTATTTATATTTATTTTTTGATTAATTATAATTGAACTCTGATATTTAAGAAAACCCGTAATTCTGGACAAAAAAGTCACAAAAATAAAGTCCTTGACTTGCCGATACAGAATTTTTTGTAGAATATAGATTATAGAAAAAATAGTATATTTTACTATATAAAACAAACTTGAAGAAAATCGGTTGAGCCGTTTCGGAGATACAAGTAATTTTCTATAAAATCTCAAAATTGGCACGTGTTTACAATGTGAAGCAATCACGAGGAAGTATTGTGTCCATAATTGGCAGTGTTTTTTTTATTAAATTGTAATTTCAATTTAACTGTCAATATTTTGAGATACGGTAATTTTCCTCTTTTTTTTTCTCTTACTACATTCACAGCCCTCTTACATTTTCTATCATCTCTTTTTCCTGTTTTATTTTCACATAAGCAATCATCATATCGTTATCATAATACAACACAAAACACAACTGTATATTTATCTCCAAACGCAGCATAATGTTTTTCAAACCTCTTTGTCAACACAACATAACTCTCTTGTTGATATTTTGTTGTTGTCGTTATTGTTATTGTTGTTGCTGATTATGATGAGGATATTGATTATGATGTATATAATCCGTGGGGTTACTTTTTTGCCATCAGGAATCCTAACAGTAACGTGTATCCCCCCAAAAACACCACTTCGTGGTTAAAAAAAGAAGAACGCCTCACTCAAAAGAATGATTATAATTAGCTAAAAATAAATGATATCAAATTGAGAACACCTTTAACCCCTCTCTTTCTATTTCTCTGCACTCCTCTCTGAATTTATTCCTCTTATATTTATCTTTCTTTGTCCTTTCTAGGGGTCATCCCAAACTTGTTTTCTCTTTAAATTTACTTGTTGCACGGCAATCTAAAATGGCGGTCGCGGTGTAATTTTCTCGATTCAAATCAAATAAGTTCAGAAAAATCATAAAGTTTATAGAAGGCCATGCCTCAGGAATATAGTAGGGTTAGGTATAATACATAGAAGGCAATGCCTCGGGTTTATAGTAGGGTTAGGAAAATATATAGAAGGCCATGCCTTGGGTTTATCATAGGGTTAAAAAAAAAACATAGAAGGCCATGCCTCAGGTCTATATCAATGATGCCTATTAGGTGTTTTGATTATAATTTTTATGCTAGGCCTAAACTATGTAGGTATAAACACAGGTAAAAATACAAGCGACGGGATACAATTCGGTGTTGATAAAACCATGAGCGGGAGAGAACTCGGTGGTGACGTCCCTTATCAATACCTCACGAGGTATGAGTGTACCCCGGACATAATGGACAGAGAAAAAAAACTGGCCTGAAGGGTATCGAACCCAAATCATCGTGCGTGCAAGCCTAGTATGCTACCCACTTGGCCAAAGCCACTAATTTGTCACAACTTTTAGTGAGTAGCATCGACAATATCGACATTATGAGAGCTAATTCATCATATTTTATCTCCATCCAACCATGATTGTCCAAAATCAATCTCGTAATGCCGCCACACGTCATTGCCCAATTCTGCAACTACTAAAATTTTCCTCGCGAGGGTAATGGGGTTGTCATGATGATCAAATATAAAGATCGGAAAAACAAAACAACGTTAAGCCCACAAATTGAAAATATAGAACTAAAAAATTTCGTCCCCGCCAGGATTCGAAACCATGCTGACTAAGTGGCAGGTCGAGCATGCTACCAATAGACAAAGTTGTCTTCTAAAGGAACGGACGGAAAATGAACTAACTAAATTAATACTTGGAAACTTAAACATTAAAATTTTGCAGTGAGAAAGCGAGGTCATCTCGAAAAATACATACTGGCCAAGATCTGACCACTAAGCTAAGGATTCGAAGGTACCTACCCGCCAAAGAAAATGAAAAGGCCACCAGGTGCCACCCAGTGGACCGGATGAAGGAATAAAATCAATAAATTTGGTATCTGCTCATCAAGATCTTTCATTTGATACCACTTAAGATTAGTATTATCCTTCAGTTCCCGATTTGGGCTCCCAAAACCCGAGGCCGCCCAAACGGGCCGCCCGCTTATAATTTAGAATTTTTTTTTGGTCCGGGCTCATCTCCATTATATCTTGATCACTGTAGACACCTCACTTAATCTTCAGTGCCAAGTTAAGGACACGAAGTCGGGTCTCAAAGGATCCGTATGAAAAAAATCTGGTGTAAACATCACACGACTTTCCTTATCCCCCAAAAAGAAGTTGAATTGCGCCACTGGTAACTCAATGGTAACAGATAGTTAAAAATCAGTGCCAAATTCGTAATCAGCACCTCAAAATCATTGGATTTGATATGTCGCAATCCCCATCTAGGGTGAATAATAAAAAAGTTAGTCCAAGGGGGTCCTCCCAAAATACCGGTAAATTGGGGTCGAGTTCCAAAAAGTTTCAAGATATCAAAAAAATGATAAGAGTAAACCCCTATTACTTTTTTAATCCGAGAAAATATTGTTCTCTAACTTTTTTTGTATCTCTAACCAATTCAAAGAAGCGGCGGTTGCGGCCAATATTTGCGGCCCTGCGGCCGCATCTTGCGGCCGATTTCAACCAAAAGTTTCGTGGTTCGTCTGGTGTATAAAATTAATTTTCATACCAAATTTTAAGTCTCTAGCTCTTACCGTTCTCGAGATATCCTGTTTACACACACACACACACACACACAGACAGACAGACAGACAGACAGACAGACGCACGGACCAATGGCTGAAAACAACTTTTTTGGTATCCTGATGCTATGATTCGTCCAGAAATGTGAAAAACTGGGTAGGTCAAATTTTCGACGAATACAATACTTTCCTTATTATAGGATAAGGAAAGTAAAAAAACAGAAAAAAAAAAAAAAAAAAAAAAATTATGAATCTTTTCATGTCTTTCACGATTGTTGGGGGGTCTCGAAAATAGGGTTCCCGTTGGCCTAGGAAGTCAAACAAAAAGTCAAATCAATTTATTTTTCAACGTAGAGTCCATTTCTGCAATAAAAATCGCAATTTTTGAAATTCATGTTGCACTTTTCGTTGGCTGAAAGTACATGAAATGCATGGGAACTATGTTTTCCGTAACCTTACACTCTGCCGGTCTGTCTCTTTCTTTGTATAGGCGTTCTTCACACCTCGGCCGAGGTGTTTGATATAGCATCTTGGATGATGGGAATCCTCTGGCAATCGGGTTGCAGTTCGGTGGAACTGGGAGGAGAGATTACTTCTGAAAATCCTCTAAAGATTTTCCTCTCTCTTTAGTTCATTTGAGGTTAATTTTTTCCTTTGCTAGAACATTATCGTTTCCTCCAACATAACATGTACCTATTTAATATACATATATTCATTCATAGCATGATCTCACAAATTTTATCCTTAGCCGATGAAAGCTTCCCCAAAAGAATTTCTTTCATACAGTTGAACATACAGTTACAGACTTTTACCTACAGACACCAATAAAATCTTTTTCACCCAAAAAACGTAGTGTCATTTCGCTAATTCACATTATTTTGCATTATTCTAAATTATTTGATAGCTATAAAGAATTAAGACTGTAAAACAACTCAAGGCGTATATTTCCTAATCCTTGAGATAAATTTAAGTCCTAAATGTTTTATAATAATTAAATAATATATTTTACAGAAAATTATAACAAAGTACTTATTTATTCTTACTATTCTCTGACAAGCCCATAAACACTTCAAGTGCATTTAAAAATGCTTATCTGAGAAACAAGTGTATTTACATATATGCCCATCTGAGAAACTTCCCACTAAAAAACATTTACTTTGAAATGTTTCAGAACCACTTCGTGAGTTTTCAAATTCAAAGTAGGTAAATCAAAAATGCTCAAAACATTTAGAAAGAGAGGCAGGCAGGAGTGATGAAAAGATACACACCATATGTAAGAGGGAGGAGATGAATATGAGAATTGTAAAATAATTAAGAGGGTGAAAGAGAAAGAGGAGGAGGAGGAGAAAGGAGTTCCAGAAACAAAACACATTGTTGAAAACTATAGGAGAGAACACACTAGAGAATATACCGGAGCTCTAAATTAAGATAATAGAAAACAAAAGCAATGATGTTAGTGTTGAAAATGATAATGACAAAGGGGAAAACAAGAAGAATAGTAGGAAATATGATAATGATAGTAGGAAAAATACCTACGATAAAGGAAATGATAACAACAGACTCGTTGATGATGATAATGTAGGAGCCCTAAACAATGCACATCAACAGCTTGAAAGAAAATAATGAGATAAACAAAAGCATGCAGAAATGAAGAGGCATCCGGCAAAATACAAAAAGCTTTGGGTGTTGAAATCTCCAGGCTGTGTGATTGAAAAGTTTCGTCCTTTGTTTGAGTAATTATTAGAAAGAAAAGATAGTAAGGAAAGGTGGATAGGGAGCTAGAGGGGATGGGGTTTTGTAAAAAAGGTAATGAAGGTATGGAGATGTAGTCGGAATGAGAATTGGGGTAGTAGATAATATGGAAACTGTGAAGAGGGATGGATATGTGGTTGTAGGAAAGTACGAGATATTGAAAAGAAGATAAATATGGAGATTTGATTGATATGAAAACCGAGTTTTACCGGTTCCAAGATATAGATTTTAATGAACATGAGCTACCAGTTTAATAAATTCATTTATCTACATAGATAGGAAGCTGATTGATTTTATAGATAACGTGCTCAGTAATTTTACTGAATACTTGGTCAAAGATATTCTAGAATATGAGATCATGATTCATGAAAACTTCATGAGTAGCAAGAATATCAAGAACTTTATTGGTATTCCTACGGTGCACCTGCACACATTGTGAGTGGGATAGCAAGTAGCGTGCTAAATCTGCTGAACCAAGGAGGTAGGAATGGTCTTCAAAGTAATGAGAATGGTCGTAGTGTGGAAACGCCATTAAAAGGAACTGTGTAGGGTGTAAAATGTGTGCAGGTGTTTAAATTTCTTTACCCTAAACACAACGTCCGGGGGATGTATTGGTAGTGGTATACATAAACCTTTATGAGTCACCCATTCACTACTTAAAAATGACTAAATTTGGTTCTCAACAGTCTCTGTGAAAGCAAAGAAAGTTACGAAATGACGGATATTACAAAAATTGTATCCCCTGGACATAGAGAGAGAAATCAACAGATTTTCCTGATTTCAAGTCTTTCAATATGACCATAATTATTGAGATAAGTTTACCTAAATAATTTTAATATTATAGTAGTGAAAGACTGAAGGAATGACATCTCCGAATTCCGGGTTCTGTATATTGCTTTAGGTACGGTTTTTCTATGTTGAATTATGTTGGGAACCTGTAAATATCCAAATGTATCAATTTTTTCTTAAAAACAAAAGATGAGTGTTTCAGAGATATTTTTATTTCGTAGCCCTGAAACTGTAGACGCTTGTGTGTTGCAGCTTGCCCATCTTTCCTATCCCGTAGTATACCTCCCTCTGATGGGCGAGAAATGACACAACACTTCCCATTTAAGTGCTGGGTCAAATAACTCACCTAATCGCTTGGAGATCTCCGAATTGTGCATCTTGGGGTTGTCCTGAGCGATCTTCCTCCTCTGCAGGCGGGACCAGACCATAAAGGCGTTCATGGGCCGCTTGATGTGGTCGTCTAACTTCTTCTCGGGCGACAGCAAGGTGTGGGGGTAAGCGCCTCCACCACCCGAGTTCTCGCACATTGTGGCCAGTCTAGAACAGACAGTCGAAGAAGAAAATGTATCCTAGAGGTCAAGGTTATTATTATTTTTTACATTTTCATCATACGGTGGCGTCATCGTGAACGATGGTAGCCACTGTCTTTACAAGGAGGTTAATAATATTGACAAGGGCCCCCAGAACCAAGCCAATGCTGGTCTACTCCCTGTTTTTTACACTTTATTAGATATAAATGGACATAATGTACAATGTAAATAATTATTCAAACAATGAAAAAAATAGAAACAATATACCTATACAATAAAATGAAAAATAATAGAAAAATATATAAAAACATATGTCCTAACTAAAGGACGGGGTTATTGCCTATAGGCACTTATAAGGTTGATAAGGGCCTAGCACTGGTGTGGGTATAAATTTCCAATACCGGGAAGGAATATATAAATTCCTTCCTTAGAAGCACCCCTCTCTCTCCCTCTTCTAAAAAAGCATTAGATTTAATCACCAAAAGAAGTAGCTTGATCGATAAACCGGGGGGCTTGTAACCGGAGGTCGGTGGTTCAAGTCCTAAGTTATGCAAATATTTAGTAAAACGAGTTTGAGATATTGTGACATCAAGACAGAGATTTACATAAATATGATAGTTGAAAAAAAATATTGTTAAAAAATTCAAAAAATTGGTTATTTTTCTCTTTATGATGAGGGAGGGGTGGCGGGTTGAACCTAAGAGAACTCCAAGGGTTAGAGTGAGTAAATTCTGTAAATTATTATGAACTTTCCGAAGTCAGCATAAGTAGGTCCGAATTCATGGCACCCACAACAATTCATTGCCCTTTCATATTGTTGTGACCAGCTTGGCTAGAACTGGGGGGAGTGATGGTCAGCAGAAAACTCAAGTTGATAAGTTGGCTCGTCCTGAACCACATGTATTTTTTTGTGCGATCAACCATCGTGAGAACTTAGGCTTTTCCTCTCTGTAGCAATTAATTGCGATTTAATGTAGCTTATAGATTTGTATCTAGCGTGGCTTTTCCTCTATAGGCAAATAGGCATAAGCAATTAAACCGTTGTAAAACTGCAAGCTAGGGGCTTGTTAGGTTAGGCTAGTCCGTTCTCTGTTTATAGTCTTCAGACACTTGTTTTCCTGTTTAACGCTCCTCTACCGAAGCATTCATGCTCGAGAATGCTTAACTTCAATGATGTGACAGTAGCTGGTGTGTCCACCGCTCCAACTCCAATGGCTCAAATGGTTCACGGAGAATCGAATATAATTTACCGGTGGCGCGGATTTCAGATTAACGGCAATGCCTCATTGTGTAGAGTAGGGTTAGGAAAAATAAATATAGAGCCATGCCTCGGGCCGTAGCTTTGTGCAGATTAATTTACGCCTAACAACTGACAGAATAATGTGGGTAATAGCTGGTACGATTCCCAGCGAATGGAGGGTAAAACCCCCGTCCTAAGCAAGACGTTAAATCAAATAGAATCGCTGGCGTTAGGAAGGGCATCCAGCCGTAAAAAGTGGAAGTAGGAGTGCCAGAACCAAAGAACCTCAACCATGAGTAAAAGGTTGAACAGGGCCGACCACAAGTAGGGTTGGAAAAGGGAATGTGAAATTGAAAGAGAAAGAAAAGGATTATTAGAAAGGTATCAGTATCCAATAATATTATATTACTAGCTGTTTCACCCTTGCTTTGCTACGGTTATTTTTATACGATTCCTTGAAAATGGTAATAGATATTTTAATTTTGATAATTTTCTAGGTTGTTTGACGGTGGTTTAGGAGGGGTCAACTCTCATGAAAGTTTCATTATAATATGTTACCGTTTAGGCTGTAGTATTGCACCTAAACAGACAACCCCTAATAATAGGACATAGTCAGTCAGATTTGAGTTTTATAGATGTAGATGTTACCTGAAATAATCAGCAGCGGAGGGGACGGAAGGGTAATGCTGATAGGCTCCTGCCACGGTGACAATTGTGAGTCAGCGATTTACTATCGAACTTATTCAGCTTTCAAGATATCTTGAATCAGACACACGTATCAGTCCATTTTGAAATCCCGGAGTTATGTAAGTAATGAAAAAGCTTCCAGTTTTTAGGTTATGTATAGTGTTTAGGTTACCTTATCGAAAGAAGTAAGTATATTAGGTAGCACTAAAATAATTAAGCTTATTAAGCAAGTAAGCAGGAGATATTTTAAATTTAAAAAAATAATTATTAGAGAGATATACCTAGTTCTGTAAACGCGCACAGTTTGATGTAATGTATAGAACGATGGAATTTTTTAAAGAAAATTAACGAATAAATATCATGTCGTAAACTAATTCAAAATAAAAGATAATAATAATAGTTAATCTTATAAGGGCAAAGCTTTATAAGTAAAGCTATTAAGCCCAGAACCTAGATTAGCTTACTTTAATGAAGTAATTTATAATAATTATATTGGATGTAGGATATTTTCAAATGGGAATAGTATTATTTTTAATGATTTTAATCAATTTCAACATTGATGGGTATTAAAAAAAACACTCCAAATATTTAAAAACACAATAAATCAATCAAAAAACACACACGGAAATTTCTGAACAAAAAATTATTCACTAAAAACCCACATTTTTTTTCGCCTGTAAAATAAAGAAAAAAAAATCAACTCTCAATTTTGTTTATCAAAAAATATAACTTTTCCCCCTTTTTTTTCTGTCTAAAAATAATAAACTCCTGGCTTGTTCGAAGTTTCAAGCCATGCAGAAGTTTCTCTTGTTCGCCCACTTCCACTTGTTTCTGAGAATATTTCCTGGAGTCCCCCCCTCCCCCACACACACAACAGAGGCGGGCTTAAAGCATTGTTGTTCTTATTGGCTTGCTTGGAATGCTGATAAAAAAATCAACTCCCTTTCTTCCATGCAGAGATATCGGAAGGAAAAAAAAAAAACAGAAATAGAAGTATGTAGAACTAAAAAACTGGAATTTTTATTGAATCTTTTGTTTTTTTTTTGTGTTTGTTCATCATAATAATCTTCTTCGTGTTCTTCATAATTGCATAATGTCTGTTTTTAATGGTAACAAAGAAAACATAACTATACTTATCTAACTATTATGCAATTTGGTACTCTTTGAGTTTTAGCTTTTTTTTTCATATGCATGAACTGTTGTCTCTAAGCTTTCTATAATTTATTGTTAACCATTTATTTTTAGAGGTCCGGTGGTTCAAGTCCCGGTTGAAGCATAGATTTAGTAAAGCGAGCAGTTGTGATATCACGAAAAGACACAAATATATAATAACTTTTTAAGTGGTTACTTTTCCACCACCTAACCCTCAGATTCTTATCTATTATTATGTGGTCACATATTATACTCTCAAAGTCTCAAATCAGTGAGGTAAATCCAACCATTGCATTGAGTGGGATTGGGATCTTATAAAACTGTGAAATAAGAAACTAACATAGACTAGAAAGTTGAAATTGGCCTCAAAAAATCTAAGTAGGTACCTATCTATGAGTGGATATTTCAGAATGTACATTTGAACTTTAAATTAATAATTATTATGAACTTAAGAAATGCAAAAAAATTGTAAGACAAAAGCATTAAAGCATGCCAAAATGGCAAAATTCATTTCGGAAGACGAATCTCTACAGTAGCGAGGCACCAAAGAAATTTCATTTTTGAATACTGTTTTTTTTTTTTTGGCGGAGGATTAATGTCGCTTTCAAGTGTATGGTCTTATCACGAAGGGGGTTTTACCTTACTCACAATAAACCTCATCACCCAGCCTGAGAATAGCCAGCATCTCAAGGGTTCAAATGTGAATGGTCATCCATTCAAGTCCTAACCTCACTGGACGTTGCTTAACTTCAGTGACAGAACGATAACTGGTGTATTCAACGTGCCATTTACGCTGTCTCTGGTTACTACACTCACCGGAAGAATTAACCGGACACTTCCTGTTTTCCCCTTTAACACCGTGTATTTCCATGCGGCTGCAAAAGGTTGTAACTTCTACTGTAGATAACATTTTCCGATGATTTTTGTTTTGTATAAAAGAAAACAGATTAAGGATTTAAGCTCATTATAAGAAAAAAAATCAGGAAAAATCATTGCAACTCATGGAAAGACAAATGTAAACTTGCAAAACACAGAATTTTAGAGGTGTTTTATTTAGAACACACTCAGTTCACTGTTTTATTTTTATCATTCGATTTTTCTTAAAAATACAAAAACCTAAAGATTTCAATTTCAACATGACCTACTAATACAAGGATTTAAAAAAAACACAATTCATTGAGGATGTTTCAAAAATCTCAAAAATACGGTAAATTGAAATTTTAAATTTTTCTTTCCATGAGTTGCAATGATTTTTCCTGAATTTTTTCTTATAATGAGTGTAAATCCTTAATCTGTTTTCTTTTATACAAAACAAAAGTCATATAAAAAAGTTATCTACAGTAGAAGTTACAACCTTTTGCAGCCGCATGGAAATACACGGTGTTAAAGGGGAAAACAGGAAGTGTCCGGTTAATTCTTCCGGTGAGTGTATATAGCATATTATTTTCCTCTATACAGATATGCAAGGCATAATAAATGCATGAGTTTTAATTGACTCTCGGATCGCTGTACACAATGGCGTTTTTGTGCTCACTGATGCTGTAAGAATTCAGGGAGAGAGGGGGGAAAGACCCCCCCTCCCCCAACATTACCTCTTCTACCTATACACAATATTGGTGGAGGAAGTCCCCCACTCCCCCCCGCACCCTCTCAACTCCTCTATATCAGTGTATAAAAGGGTAGGAGAGGGGGCAGAAAGGACCCCCCCTCTGACTAACTCGTCTGTATCAGCTAATACCTTATTAGAATATTTAGCGGAGCATGCCACGAATGTCAACTCATGCATCAAGACGGGGAAAGCGAACCAATATAATACAATAATAAGTTCGGCTGAAAAAGATGACAAGAGAGAGAGAGACAAGGTTAGAGAAAAAGAGAGCAAGGATGAAAATAAAGAGAGAGAGAGAGAAGACTTAGAGAGAAAGAGAGAGGAAGAGCAAGGAGCAAGGAGAAAAATAAAGAAAGGAAAAAAGGATCGAGAGCGAATGTTTACAAAGAGAGAGAAGAAAATAGAGAGAAAGAGAAGGAAAGAGAAAGGGCAAGGAGTAACGACGAAAATAAAGAAAGAAAAAAAGGAGAGAGCATATCTAGAAAGAGAGAGAAGGAAATAGAGGAAAGAGAAGAGAAGAAAAAGAGCAAGTATACGAAAATAAAGAAAGAAAAAAAGGAGAGAGCATATTTAAAAAGAGAAAGAAGGAAATAGAGAGAAAGAGAAGAAAAGAGAAAGAGCAAGTACGAAAATAAAGAAAGAGAAAGAAAGATAGGAAGAAGAAAGGGAAGATTTGGAAAGAGATGATGGTATAATAAAATACTTAAAAAATAAGAAAGTAAGGGAGAGAAAGAAGGATGAGTGAGTGGAGATTTAAAAAGAGAAGAAAGGAGACATGTTAAACAACGTCTAAAGTTACACAGAGTCTAGGTCTTGAATAGGTGGTCACTCAAGTTTGAACCATCGTGATGCTATTCCTGTTCCAAAGCAGACTGGGTGAGTTTAATGAAGGTAGCTGGTTGGTAAGTTTCCAGCGAATAGAGGGTAAAACATCCGAATAATATAGTCTGGCTAAGGGACTATAAACAGGGAGTAGACCCGCAGTCTGGCTGGGGGACTATAAACAGGGAGTAGACCAGCATTTGCTTGTTTCTGGGGGCCCTTGTCAATTATTAGCCTCCTTGTAGAGACAGTGGTAGGATAACTGAGTCATTCCTCCACTGTCTGGTTACCATCGTTCACGATGACCCTATGATGATATAACCTTGACATTTGAAAGAGTTAAAACTCAAGAGTACATTCTTGGTGAAAAGGGACAGAGACACACAATTCAAATAAAATCTCTCAAAAAAATAGAAGGGAAACTTAGGTTGCACTCAACTGACCCGTGTTCGAATCCCGGCAGGGTTACCATTTTTCGGCCTTCTGTTTTAGTTGTTAAACATCATGAATTTAACATTGAAAATAGTAACTGGTTTGATTTGAACAGCGATACAAGTAGTGAATTCATGTGCAAGGAATTCTTAATATATTGCTTATATTTTGTTTAAAACTACTCTACTTACCAAGGCATGGCCATAAAATTATTTATTTTTCTAACCCCAACCTGAACAGGCATGGCCATAAATGTATCAAGGAAACTCATTCATTTTATTTTAATTGTTCATTTTATTTATTTGAGGAGAAAATCGGTGGAGGAAAAATAAAAAATAAATTATTTAATTGAATCTCAGTTTTTGTCAATATTTTTTTTTTTTTTATTATCTCATATTGTTATTCAATACAATATAGATACCTCTTCAGTATCATATATAAATAATGAATTTTCACACTATCTGATCAATTTTCCAAAACAAATTAATATCAGCGTTAACCATTACCGCGCCACTGTACCTACAGAAACCCAGTTAAATATTACAATTCTGCCTCCCTACTTCATTCCTTCCCATTTAACATGCTATTCAGATTATTCCTATTTGAATAGTGGCAACTTTAAATTAGAGGCTGTTTTATTTGTTTTTGGTAGTGGTTTATTTACATAGTATTTGTTATCACCGGCCACCATATCTTTTCTCTTCTCTTGTAAATGGCGTGAATGCAACGTTTATTTGAGAAGAAAAAAGTTTCTGGGCGGCTTTTTATAGGTATGCTGATAAAATATACTATTATGATTACATGGAAATCGATGCACTTTTTTAATCTAATTGGGCAATAGCATAGCTAATCGAATCCCTTTTCTCGACACACCTTTGCTAAACTTTGAGAAAAGGCTCCCACCATTCTATAAAATTTAATTGATAGATTGTGTTGCTTATAAAATACAAAAAAATGGAATTTATAGCAAGATTGTGCACAATACACTTGAAAACTTGAGTATTAGTGATTTTACTTGAGTACGGCCTAGATAATTTTATTGTTTGACTTACTACTACTCATTGTGTGAGTTTTTTGGCCTTTATTATCGCATTTAAAAGATGTTTACCCAGGTTACTCTTAATAACACCTAGGGGTTTTTCTTTATTAGTATGTTTTTTAAAAATATATGTATTACCTACTTCAAAGCTAACTCCGTCTAAATTTGAAACACACCACATCCATCCTCAATTAAGAGTAACACCTAGGTTACTCTTAATAACGCGCCGCAATTCAAATAAATATAAACAGAAATAAAAATCAATTAAATTTAGAACATTGTTATTTTAATTAAAAAATTTCGACTGCACAGGAACCGCTATAACAAGATATTGTGTGAGGGGGAGCTCCTTACAAAAGACAACCCTCCTGTTTCATTGATAACATCCCACACCATTCAGAGTTTATGATTGAATTTCAGTGTACAATATTTTAAAAATCAGGGTGTTTAGGCAGATTGTTATTTACTTTTGGGAAATATGTTTTTCTTTTTTAATATAAAAAAAAATCATCATTTTGACATTTTCAAGTGCTCTTTTGAGATTAAGCGTTTTTCTGTCTTCTCCCAGCTTGTCCGTGATTTAATCGATTCCTGTCTATGAAATTGAAATGCTGGGTGTACAGAAGGGTTTTTAGTAATCTGAATCTGAAAGGTTTTTAGTAAATCTAGCATTTCACTAGATATGAGATACTTTTATTTGTGTAAACTTATCACAATGCGTACACTACATCCTTTATTGTTGGTTCAAGAAACATGAAAGTCCCGATTAAAATTTATTGAATCAATTAGGCATCCGTTTTTCCATTGTTGAATCAACCATTCATAGAGACGAGAGAAAATGTTTTGGGGGTGCTGCCACATAAACCAAACTAACATGCTGGGATTTATAGAGTCGCCCTTTCAGTATGTGAAGAGTTTGAGTTTGTTTACAATGCCAATCATAATAATTATGCATTAATTATTCTAGAAATGTATGATGATATTCACTGTGTACGAGCTGGGACTTACGAAAATCCCCTCAACTACTTTTTCGTCTGGGGATGCTGCAGGTCTGCAGCTCCTTAGCACTGGCCGCGCCTGATACCAACCTAGATAATAAGGTCCTGATAACTCAAGATAAAGTGCGCTTTGATTGGTTGAAACTCTGGCTCATTTGGTCCTTGAAGAAACTTAGAAATGGAAAAACATTGAAATCTGACAGATTCTACAACAACAAAATATGTGCGAAAAAATATGTGGCCTAAATACAATCAATTATTCAGTGTTACTGAGAAGAAAAAAAAAACACTGCCAATGATGGACACGATACTTCCTCGTGATTGTTTCACATTGTAAACACGTGCCAATTTTGAAATTTTATACAAAATTACTTGTATCTCCAAAACTACTGAACCGATTTTCTTCAAATTTGTTTTATGTGGTAGAATATTATTTTTCCTACATTCTAGATTCTACAAAAAATTCTGTATCGGCAAGTCATGGTTCTTATTTTTTGACTTTATTGTCCAAAATTTCGGATTTTCTTAAATATTAGAGTCAAACTATAATTAATTAAACAGTAAATATAAAAAGCCTATGTAACACAATAATATGCATATACATACAAAATTTCATCAAAATCGGGTGTACCGTTCACGAGATATAAGCATTTAAGTAAAAGGTTAGTGGTCAGGCGCATGGTCTCTTTCACCCAGAACCGCTTGTACGAATTCGATGAATTTAAAATGAGACCATTTACAGAATATCTCCTAGATGTGTGCAAAATTTAATCAAAATCGGTAGAGTAGTTTTCCGAGATTTGCGCGTTACAAGGAATCGTTTTAACAGACAGACCGACAGACCAACAGACCGACAGACGGACACAAAACCAAATTTGCTCAGGAGGTTATGAAACGTCCAGAAATATGAAAAAAATTGAAATCGGAGCAAAAAAATATTTTTTTTTTACAAAAACGAACACAATACTTCCGATTTCTAATATTAGAAATTTCTCGGAAGTAATATATTCAAGCCAGCTATTAAGATTCGAAAAGATCAGTCTAACGAATTAATTGTTTGAACAATAAAAATCAATTCTCTTCCGATTATTTTTCAAAAGTTTTACCAATTAAATCAAATCAACCAAGGCCACATATCCACATAAGGACCGCCGCACCGCTTTCAAATCTTCACAAGAAGAACCGCCAACTGCAAACCAGATACAAATACAACCCTCATTAAGAACTCATCTGCAGAACTACAGGTAAGTATTTCAAACACCTGAATACATGGTCGTGAGTTCGAATTTCCCGTTGTGTAAATTTTCCATTATTTTTTTCAATACCATCAAGTCAATAATATTTATTTAATTTGGAACTGAATCCTAATTCGAACCATTGAACATAGAAAGAGCCTATAGACATTGGATCTGGGCGTTCATTCAATCCTCACTCCACCGTTAGAGAAGTCTACAAAAAAATCTTTCGGAATAAGGATAAATTAACTTTAAAAAACTTACAATATCCCATAGTTAAAGGAGCTCAAAAACTGCGATAAAAGATTTCATATTTTTTATATAACAAAGGGAAAATAGAAAAATATCCAACTGCTACCAAAAGATGTTGTAATATGTATAATGAATATTGCAGAAACAAAGTACCTACCTAGTATTTTAAATAATTATGGCAAATTATTCCATTTTATAATCATTTGAATTTCTCTTTCTTTCAGATTGACGTTCATCCTCCTCCTCCTCCTTCTTTGTTCCTCTCCCACAAAAAAAAGCAATGTCCCTTTTAAACATTTTAATTACAACAGTGGCGGTGGGCAGTCTCCTTGGGGTTCGAAAGGTGGTCAGTTACCAGCCGTGTGGCACTGCTGTGGAGCCTCCCAAGGCTCCTCAGCAGTACATGCGGTTGGTAAGTGACCGCCGTTTCGGGCCCTTTGGAGCCCGCCCCCGCCGCTAGGCCCCCTCATCTCCTTTCCTCTTTCTCCTTGTCTTTCCTATCTCTCTCTTTTTTCATCTACTTGTCTTCTTTCTCTCTCTTGCCCTGCACATAAGACCATATGCGACCAAGATATCGGGTCCATTTCGCCAGCACCACCACCTTTAAAATGTAATGTTTTTTTTACATGGCTAATTTGTGCTTATTTTGTGCTTCTTTGTGCTTCAAACCCCGAATTTTGTGCTTCAACGATGAGGGCGCTACGCCCATTTCAATTTGGTGGTGCTGGGGAAACGGTAGAACCACCACTTTCGAAACGTAATGTTTTTTTTACATGGCTAATTTGTGCTTATTTTGTGCTTCTTTGTGCTTCAAACCCCGAATTTTGTGCTTCAACGATAAGGGCGCTACGCCCATTTCAATTTGGTGGTGCTGGGGAAACGGTAGAACCACCACTTTCGAAACGTAATGTTTTTTTTACATGGCTAATTTGTGCTTATTTTGTGCTTCTTTGTGCTTCAAACCCCGAATTTTGTGCTTCAACGATAAGGGCGCTATTGCGATTTTTCGGAGACCCCCCTCCCCCACACCCATTTCCCCAGCACCACCACTTTTGATTCGTAATACTTTTTTGATGTCAAATTAATCCTTGAATTTTGTGCTAATTTGTGCTTCAAACCCCGAATTTTGTGCTTCAACGATAAGGGCGCTACGCCCATTCCACTTCGGGGGCCCCTGGGGAACCACCAGAACCACCACTTTTGAAACGTAATGTTTTTTTTACATGGCTAATTTGTGCTTATTTTGTGCTTCTTTGTGCTTCAAACCCCGAATTTTGTGCTTCAACGATAAGGGCGCTACGCCCATTTCAATTTGGTGGTGCTGGGGAAACGGTAGAACCACCACTTTCGAAACGTAATGTTTTTTTTACATGGCTAATTTGTGCTTATTTTGTGCTTCTTTGTGCTTCAAACCCCGAATTTTGTGCTTCAACGATAAGGGCGCTACGCCCATTTCAATTTGGTGGTGCTGGGGAAACGGTAGAACCACCACTTTCGAAACGTAATGTTTTTTTTACATGGCTAATTTGTGCTTATTTTGTGCTTCTTTGTGCTTCAAACCCCGAATTTTGTGCTTCAACGATAAGGGCGCTATTGCGATTTTTCGGAGACCCCCCTCCCCCACACCCATTTCCCCAGCACCACCACTTTTGATTCGTAATACTTTTTTGATGTCAAATTAATCCTTGAATTTTGTGCTAATTTGTGCTTCAAACCCCGAATTTTGTGCTTCAACGATAAGGGCGCTACGCCCATTCCACTTCGGGGGCCCCTGGGGAACCACCAGAACCACCACTTTTGAAACGTAATGTTTTTTTTACATGGCTAATTTGTGCTTATTTTGTGCTTCTTTGTGCTTCAAACCCCGAATTTTGTGCTTCAACGATAAGGGCGCTACGCCCATTTCAATTTGGTGGTGCTGGGGAAACGGTAGAACCACCACTTTCGAAACGTAATGTTTTTTTTACATGGCTAATTTGTGCTTATTTTGTGCTTCTTTGTGCTTCAAACCCCGAATTTTGTGCTTCAACGATAAGGGCGCTATTGCTATTTTTTGGAGACCCCCCTCCCCCACACCCATTTCCCCAGCACCACCACTTTTGATTCGTAATACTTTTTTGATGTCAAATTAATCCTTGTATTTTGTGCTAATTTGTGCTTCAAACCCCGAATTTTGTGCTCAATTACTTAAGCTACTATAGCCAATACAAATTGCCGTATATTTCCCATACGCATGGAGACAGACAAGTAAGGAGAGGAAGAACTGAGTAAAAATCACATCGCTGTTATCTCCAATGTTCTACCTTGCAATAGATGACTCATTGTCTCGGAGATAGTTTCAGTGTTGCCGTACCAGGAATATTTTAAAATTTCTCCCTTTACAATTATATTATTAAAGGGATTTCTCAGAAATACAGCTAAGAATGAGTTCGATCCAAACTTATTGTCATAGTTATTTATGGTGCATAAAAATACCCATGTATTGTGTATAGGTAATTTCATGAGAAGCTTACTGAATGATATATTATTTTATTGAGCCAAGCTTAGTATCCAGTTAAACGCTTAGGCGGTGAACTAGTCACATCGGGACGGAGGTTTTACCCTCCATTCGCTTGAAACTCATTAAGTAGCTATTCATATGAACATTACACAGTCTGAGTGGGCCAGGGAATAGCCGGACTGGTCTCTCATCTGAGTCCTAACCTCACTGGGCGTTGCCTAACATCAGTGAGCCATGACCGAATGGTATTTTCAACATGCCATCGATTCTGACATAACAATATTTGTTTATTTTGGTTTAACATCGCTTTCCAACTGCATAGTCATATCACCCTCTATTTTCTCGAAACTCACAAACGCGCTACTCACATTAACCTCACCCAACTTGAGTGGGGCCGGGAATAGCCAGCATCATGATCGTTTGAAGAGGAATGGTCATCAATCCAACTCCTGGCCTCGCTAGATATTGCTTAACTTTAATAAGTGACCGACCTCTGTAGCTTGATCGATAAAGCGGCGGACTTGTAACCTGGAGGTCGGTGGTTCAAGTCCCGGTTTCAGCGCGGATTTAGTAAAGCGAGTTTGAATACCTGTTATATCACGAAAGTGATTAACACAAATGTGAGAACTCAACCTTTATAACTGGAAAAGTACTGGTGATTTGAACGTGCCATCGCATCGACGTGACATTATTTTAGTCAAAATATATTGAGATTAAGTTGATTTTAGTTAAGTTTCGATAGGTTCATTTATTTAAGTGTATTTTCATACAACAAACATCTTCTCCCGACACCTGGTGCCTACCAGGCTCGAGGCATTTCCACGCTGGACTGCTAATGACAGTCGTTGGCTTAAGAATGCCCCGGCCCTGGTATCATCACATGTGCGTTGTAACGTATCTGAAATCACGTCTACCAAAGACTTAAACTGCCGAGAAAATGGTTCTAGTGTTTCGACAGCCAAGCCATAGAAAGAGTACTGTGGTGTTAGAGCTTTGTATTTTTTACAAAATTAATTTATGCCAATATGATAGACTTGTTGAATACTTCAGTTACCGTTCTGTCACGACTGTTAAGCAAACACTAGTGAAGAGGGGTAGTCACTGTGGCAGAGTGAGTTAGCGCGCTAGGCATTACACGCATGGTGACCTGGGTTCGATTCCCACCGGCGCAGTAATTTTTCTGCTCTGTACTTGGATGTTCGGGGTTCACTCATACCTCGTGAGGAAAAATGAGTAGTTACTTGTATGAGTAACGACTAGTGGCGGCATTACCAGAGTAAAAAGAAATTAATGTAATAGAATTCGAAAAGTACAGGAGGCTCTTAGTAATTCTACGCTACCCACAAGAATTGTGAAGAGGCCTTGTGCTTCACCACAAGTAAAGTCATACATACACTAGTGAAGAGGGTGACCATTCAAATTTAAACTCTTGAGATGCAGGCTTTTTACGGCTCAACATAGGGTAGGTGAGGTTAAGAGGATTTTCCACGTAAACCTCACCCAGCCTGTGTCATACTAGAAGGATTTTTCTGAATGGCAGAATTTTTTTTACATAATTATTATCTAATAATTATATTAGATAATAATTATTCGTATTTGTCGATCTCTTATTATTAATAATATAATAAAATTGCATGATAACATTGATTAATTGACTAGGGGTAGTCTCTTAAAACAATTATTTTGAATTATCTAAATAGGGGGTATCTGATGGTTAATCTGACTGCTACACCCTGTATAACCAAAGTCATGAATTACTTTACATAAACATTTTTTTCATTGTTGACCACCCCCTTTTTTCTGGGAATCAATTAGGACCAATACCGAATATTGAACCAACAATATTTTTGTTGAAATGCTTGTGAAGACAGGTCAGTTTTAAACTTTGCAACCCTTGAGGTAAAAGCAATTCGACCGTAAACTACAGGGTGATGTAAATGATATAGGACACGTAAATTATAGACTTTTCAACAAGTCTCGCGGCTGCTCAGTGGTCAAGTAGTAGCGTCGGTCTCGTAAACCAGAGACTTCGAGTTCGAAACCCAGCCGGGACCCGAAAACTTATCCTCACTTTTGGGATTCGGACAAGCACATACATATTTAAATTAGGGTTACTGTTTGTATGAACAACGAAAATTACAAGTTTTAGTCATTATGAGTAATACGATTAGGCGACATTCATCAATAATTATAATTTTAAAAAAGTTGTTGGCTCTATCCATTTAATCACTATGTAGGTATAAGCTTCAAAACTCTGACTTAACTAACGGTATTCACGGTAACACAAACAACAAAATTGAAATTTTATTTTAATATTTACAATTCTTATCAAGGTTTCATTTGTGCTCTTGATATACCACCTACGATATAAGCCCAATGAAATTAATTTTTAGATAAGAAATTATTTTACTGAAACACAATAAAAAAATTCAGAACTGAAGAACTCATATATTGTTCCTTTGAAAAATGTACACTTTGAAAGAGCAATTATTATTATTATTAACTAACCTGGTTGCAGGGTTTTCTTAGATCTATTGTGACGAGTTGATTCTATTCGGTTTTAATGTCCTGATTTGAGATAGATAGTCAGGACGGGGGTTTTACCCTCCATTCTCTGGGAATCGTACCAGCTACCCACATTAACCTCACCAAGCCTGGGTAGGGCCGGAAATGCCAGCCTCACGACTTTGGAGGGGACAGAATTCGAAAAGTCTGCCCCAACCGGGAGTCGAACTCGAGACCTCTGGACTATGGGCAGTAGTTATAACCGTTACGCCACGGAGGCTGGCAAAGCGCAATTTATTGTACCTATATAGATGCACACTAATATACCGATAGGTACACTCCATAAGTGTAATACCATCAATAAAAAAAGACCAGATTTTTTTATTGAATGCCAATTAAATTTATAATTACGTAAGTATATCACCCTGTATAACAAAAAAAAGTCTCACACAACAGAATTCATGAGTAGGTACCTGACTAGCTGGTTCCAACAATTAGCCCAAGAAGGGTATGTTTGCTAACACAATAGCTACCTACATACTTTACAAGTACAATGTATCATTGTACCTATCTATTATTTTCTGACCTGATTCTCGTAGGCATTAAGTGGAAACTACCCAATTACTTCTCCAACCGAATGAATGAGTATATTTTGACAAGTTGATTCTATATTTGGTTTTTGTATAATATAATTGATCTGATGTATAATAAGTAGTCAGGACGGGGGTTTTACACTCCATTCGCTGGAAATCGTACCAACTACTCATATTAATCTACTATACTTTTAGCCAGGCGCCTGTACGGCTGCAGTTTTCAATTTTCTCTCTCAAAATTCTTCAAATATTTTTAATTTTAAACTTCATTAATGTCAATCTTTTTGATATATTTTAGTGTCATTCAAGTTTTTCACAAAGATATCTACACAACCACTAAGAAATCAATTTCAATGATCTCAGGATGTAGGTATGTTGGACGAGAATGATGTATGTACAAAAAGGAGTGCAGAATATTGTTTTAAATATGTGAAAAAGGCAATAAGATTGCGAAATAAATATCAATTAATCTCTATCAGCCTAGGTTGGCCCGAAATAGCGGTCTCACGTGTTGGGAGGAAAAAAATTGGTAGAATCTTTTAGCACAACCCGAGATTGAACTAAGGATTTCTAGACCTCGGGCTATAGTCACAATCGTTAAACCACGGAATATGTCTTAGTATCGACCTACCCCTTACCTAAAGTTTTTCGTTAGCATTTTTTTTCTTAGAGTATATTGTATATTATTTACTAATGAATAGGTATATTGTATATACATAGTATATTATCTTATACAGAGCTTCCACTTCCATACAGTATCACCCAGGCCTGGGTTTCTCTGAATTTAATCCGTATCCCCTTTATCCCCGTATAGCTCACTGAAATTTGTTGCAATGACTTTTTCTTAGTGGGATCTTTAATTAATTTTACAATTGGTTCGTGCCCAGCCTGATTAGGGTATGGTAGGCAATTTATTTTTGTTGTTGTTCCAAAAACTTAATCCCTCGAAAAATAAAGGATAGATGAAACATCAATTCATATTAAGTAAGTATAATAAAGCATTCAAGTATCTCTGATGAACATAATTTAACGTTATGATCTTTATATTATTATTATACATAATATATATCCATTTAGATACATATACATATCTATTTAGATACATATCTATTTAATTTTACTATGTTTAGTAGTTACTTAGATACTAATCGTATTGCTAATAGTTAATTTATATGCTTTGTTCAATAATTTGAATACATACGGAATGAAAAAATCCCACGCGCAAATTGAATGGTACCCTGCATGCTCAGAGATGTTTGAACATCTGGCTACACTGTGCAGTTCACAAGGTTAGGGAGAGAATTTGTAGACAATTGTTGAGAACTTTATGTGGGCGTAGCGCCCTTATCGTTGAAGCACAAAATTCGGGGTTTGAAGCACAAATTAGCACAAAATTCAAGGATTAATTTGACATCAAAAAAGTATTACGAATCAAAAGTGGTGGTGCTGGGGAAATGGGTGTGGGGGAGGGGGGTCTCCGAAAAATCGCAATAGCGCCCTTATCGTTGAAGCACAAAATTCGGGGTTTGAAGCACAAAGAAGCACAAAATAAGCACAAATTAGCCATGTAAAAAAAACATTACGTTTCGAAAGTGGTGGTTCTACCGTTTCCCCAGCACCACCAAATTGAAATGGGCGTAGCGCCCTTATCGTTGAAGCACAAAATTCGGGGTTTGAAGCACAAAGAAGCACAAAATAAGCACAAATTAGCCATGTAAAAAAAACATTACGTTTCGAAAGTGGTGGTTCTACCGTTTCCCCAGCACCACCAAATTGAAATGGGCGTAGCGCCCTTATCGTTGAAGCACAAAATTCGGGGTTTGAAGCACAAAGAAGCACAAAATAAGCACAAATTAGCCATGTAAAAAAAACATTACGTTTCAAAAGTGGTGGTTCTGGTGGTTCCCCAGGGGCCCCCGAAGTGGAATGGGCGTAGCGCCCTTATCGTTGAAGCACAAAATTCGGGGTTTGAAGCACAAATTAGCACAAAATTCAAGGATTAATTTGACATCAAAAAAGTATTACGAATCAAAAGTGGTGGTGCTGGGGAAATGGGTGTGGGGGAGGGGGGTCTCCGAAAAATCGCAATAGCGCCCTTATCGTTGAAGCACAAAATTCGGGGTTTGAAGCACAAAGAAGCACAAAATAAGCACAAATTAGCCATGTAAAAAAAACATTACGTTTCGAAAGTGGTGGTTCTACCGTTTCCCCAGCACCACCAAATTGAAATGGGCGTAGCGCCCTTATCGTTGAAGCACAAAATTCGGGGTTTGAAGCACAAAGAAGCACAAAATAAGCACAAATTAGCCATGTAAAAAAAACATTACGTTTCGAAAGTGGTGGTTCTACCGTTTCCCCAGCACCACCAAATTGAAATGGGCGTAGCGCCCTCATCGTTGAAGCACAAAATTCGGGGTTTGAAGCACAAAGAAGCACAAAATAAGCACAAATTAGCCATGTAAAAAAAACATTACATTTTAAAGGTGGTGGTGCTGGCGAAATGGACCCCAAGATATCTGATCCATCATCGATCAGTGTGATCAGGATGCTTCTCAATCATCAGTGTGATCCTCTCTTCTGCCCCATGAGCTAAGCGTCTAAGACACCAGTAGTAAAGTTCTCCTGGACATAAGACCATATGAGACCAAGATATCTGATCTATCATCCATCAGTGTGATCCGTCCCATGAGTTAGGCGTCTAAGACACCAGTAGTAAAGTTCTCCTGCACATAAGACCAAGATATCTGATCCATCATCGATCAGTGTGATCAGGATGCTTCTCAATCATCAGTGTGATCCTCTCTTCTGCCCCATGAGCTAAGCGTCTAAGACACCAGTAGTAAAGTTCTCCTGCACATAAGAGCATATGAGACCAAGATATCTGATCTATCATCCATCAGTGTGATCCTCTCTTCTGTCCCATGAGCTAAGCGTCTAAGACACCAGTAGTAAAGTTCTCCTGCACATAAGAGCATATGAGACCAAGATATGTGATACATCATACATCAGTGTGCTCAGGATACTTCTCAATCATCAGTGTGATCCTCTCTTCTGCCCCATGAGCTAAGTGTCTGAGACACCAGTAGTAAAGTTTTCCTGCAGATAAGAGCATATGAGACCAATATACGAGTATCACATCTTTCATCCATCAGTGTAATCAGGATGCTTCTCAATCATCAGTGTGATCCTCTCTTCTATCCCATGAGCTAAGCGTATAAGACAACAGTAGTAAATTTCTCCTGCACATAAGAGCATATGAGACCAAGATATGTGATCTATTATCCATGAGTGTGATCAGGACGCTTCTCATCAGTGTGATCAAGATGCTTCTCACACATCAGTGTGATCCTCTCTTCTGTCCCATGAGCTAAGCGTCTAAGACACCAGTAGTAACTCTGCTGCAAATAAGAGCATATGAGACCAAGACATGTGATCCATCATGTATCAGTGTGATCAGGAACTTGTTCAATAACTAAACAATATTTCTCCACTGTTTGAAAACTGATTTTGAATAATAAAAAAAACTCGATAATCTCCAAGTTAGAGCAGTAGATATTCCATTAGGCTTAGAGTTAACGGAATAAGAATAACGCAAACTTGCTCCTTGCTCTTTGTAATATTCCGGTTAGACCTTCTGAATCACTGGCTATATTGCTAATTTCACAGTAACTCATACCAACATTTTAAATTGAATTAGAAAGCCTTTATTTTTAATTAGGTAGGTAATATTAATTCCAAGTGCTTTAAAAAAAGTACCTACATCATCATCATAATATCATAATATGATATTATCATCATAGGGGGGTGTCATCGTGAATGATGGTAGCCAGACAGTGGAGTAATGACTCAGCACTTCTACCACTGTCTTTGCAAGGAGGCTAATAATTGACAAGGGCCCTCAGAACTAAGCCAATGCTGGTCTACTCACTGTTTATAGTCCCCCAGCCAGACTGCTGGTCTGGTTTTTGCGTTCTTCTGTGAATCGCTTTGTCAGCGTCGCATCGCGTCGACAATATTCCAGTCACCTTTTTAAGTAGAAAATCTCGGTTCTTATCTTCTCCCTTCAAAATGTCATCTGATGCCTTTGCAATGCAACCGGTTTTCATAATCTAACGTGCTTGTAGTTTTGCATAACCGCACCTGTGTTTGCAGGAGAATCTTAGCCTTTAGAAAAAAGGTATATTCTTCTTTTTGCAATTTTTTCAGAATTCTCTTTTGAAGCACACAAAAGAGGTATGCAGGTTGTGTAGCTAAAGTTCAAAAGATTTACTATACGTATAAAAGCTGTGCATGTATTTGAGTATATTATTAAAAAATATGTACATTATATAAATATGTAAATACATAATTGTCTAAAGTACCAATATCGAAAGTACGTAAAGCCTGTAATAAATTGTTTCATAAATTCAAACGATTTTCTTCGAGCTTCTCCGACACATAAACCGAAAACCCATTTTAAATTTGAATGACTTTTTTTATAAGCCACAAAGCACTCCAATGCAGGTACCTGTGTTTCATAAATAGACGTTCCATTGATAAAAAGTGCCATATTAAATAGTGGGATGGATCCTCTACTGTCCTATAAATTACACTAGAAAGACACAACAAACAGAGCCCGAAACAGTCGGTGTTTTTAGTCCTTTTGGACGGAAAAAATATGTTTGAGAAGTAGAAAAAACAACATCATATATTACTTTTAAATAAATATTAATATAAATTATATATTCCGAAAGATTTTTTTTTATTCGAATTATTAATAAAATTATGAATATAGTGTTATGGTAAGTAGATCAAATAGTGGACATGTTTTTGTATGTGTCCATGAGCTGAGTAGATGACCATTCATTAAAGTATTTTTTGATGATATACGAGTACCTGATATTCACATACAATCCGTTCCAAAAATTTTTTTAAAGCTCAATAGTAGAATATGTCGTATAAGTTACTGATGGCAGGCTAATTCTCAAAGCTCAAGATCGCCATTGAAAACAGTGATTACAATAGGCGCAGAAGTATTCATGCTCTGAACTACCAGAGAAACATTGGCACTATTATAACTCACCCTTCTAACTATTGTAAGTAACAAGACTAATAATTCTGTTTAGCAAGCAGTTAGAGGCAGATTCATTGTGTGGCTGTGAACTTTCCGCTGGTTGCGATTTTCTAAATGTATTAGTTATGTGTTATATTATAAACAATTGGCTGTTTAGGTCGGAAATGCGGCGAGTGTGTGGGGGACAATGAAAGAGGACAGCGGATATGCGGGAGGTGTTTTATCTATGAGTTTATGAATTTGTATTTTAATTAATAAATATTATATGTTCAACAATAATACATTCCAAAAAGAACAACCGAAGATATTGGTGTCCTACATTAGCGACCGTTGTCCAACGCGAGAATGCAAAGGAAACATTAAATCAAATGTCCGATTTCCTGTGTGCGTCTTCTTTATCCTCGGTATCAAAATGATTCTCCAATTCTACTTTGTGCCGAACAATAGGATTAATCAAAGAGAAGAGAGGAATTCAGTGGAGAGAAAGAAATACAAGGAATATGACAAGGTGGTTTCAGAGGCCGGGTGCTTGAGATGCTTGGGACCAGGGCCGCACTCACAGGAGTTCTTAGAAGACGAGCTTCAGAATTTAGTGAGAAAAAACTTATGTATTATTATTATAGAAAGCTTTTTAGGTAGAACAAAATATATATACAGTAGAGTACAATGAAATATAAAGAAAAACAAAAAGATTAAGCAAATATACAAGAAGAAAAAAATAGAATGAAGTTGAAGTTATGTCCTACCTAAAGGGCGGGGTTATTGCCTGTGGCAATCTCTTCCACCCTTTAGGTAGGAAGAGATGTCAGAGGAATGTCAGATTATGGACTTTGAAATTTCTAAGAAATTCCGATTTTTGCTAAAAAATCAATTTTTGTTTGTGATTTTGTTGTAATTGTTGATGTTGTTGTTGTTGTGTATTACAGAGGTTGTTTTTCTTTCAGTCCTTAATATTTTGTACAATAATCACACCCTTCCTGTAATAGGTTTTTCTTACGGACGCCGTAGTGTAAGCATCGAAATGAAAGGTCTGGCGAAAAAAGCAGTTAAATAATAAGAAAAAGCTCGTTGCAAAAAAATTGGGAAACTGGTCTACAATACTTCAGCTGCTAATAAATATTGCCATTACTGACTACGAATAGTCAGTGAATAGGTCAGCGTTTTCATTGACATAAAATTTATCTGAGCCTTGTTCCTGAAAGTTTTCTCAGTCTCATATTAACCAAATCTCGCTTTCAACTGCACTCTGTTTGGGTTATTATGAACAATTTTTTTTTCTTCAATTCTTTCTGAAATAATATACGTAGGTATAATCGTTTTTCAATTGACGCTGACGGTTGAAAAAGAAGAGATTTGGGGATTTTATTTCTGGAGTGGGGATTTTATCCTTCCCTTTTCTTACCATGGTAACAACTAATGGCGACATCCCCGAGGTACGGCCCCCCTACCAGTTCATACAACCATACCTGTTCATAACCTATCAGTTCATACAACCATACCTGTTCATAACCTATCAGTTCATACAACCATACCTGCCTGTTCATAACACCTCGCCTGACCGGGGCACGGCGGATTGCCTGAAGGGTCCGGGCGTCCCAGTGTCTGGGGGTGCTAGGCTCGCCACAGGGGGGTCACAAATACAGCAGCAGCCAGCCCTACGGATCTGTGGCAACCGGTTCGAGACTCCCCGCTGGCAATTTCTTCTCGACTCTGATGTCATCTTAAGAGATACCTACTTAAAATATATACCTAATTTTTTATATAAATTTATGTATAGTTAATAGATAAATATACAAATCGTATGATATTCTTTAATATTTCACTGTACCTAATACATATAAATATAAATATATATTGTTATACATACCTACACAAATCATGTTTTCTCGCCTCACCTGACAAGGATCTTTAGCTTCTTCCACAGAAGACTTGCAAGATAAACGATTTGGTGGGTAATTAATTACACAAGAGACTGAAAAAGGAGCTATCCCGGTCTGATGTAAGTAATGCTGTGTGTTTTTCTAGACAGAGCGTCTCCATGGGTTTTGAAAAACATGTACCTAGTTATCTACCTATAAAATAATGAATACAAGAAGGTTACGTGTGGTGCAGCTTCTGAATTTATTTTTTTTTTCGCATCAACTCCTGAAGTAGTTTTAGCTTCTTAGGGTCAAATAAAATAATAAGTACGATATAAGGGAAGACCGCCTCTTATGTCGGAATTAAAAACAATAAAACCCACACCATATCTCAGATAGGACCGTCTTCCTTATTTTCGTTGTAATCATTTTATAATTTTTGGCCCTCGCAGAATCACAAAAGATTTTTATGCTTCTATAGCATGTCGCGGTCGCCAGAAGCTGAGGAAAATTAACGTTATTTTGAATTGTTAAAAATAAATAAATTGAAAATGGCAAAATTATGATACAAATTGCCAGTCTGATGAAATAAAAGAGAGAGAAAGAGTTTAAGAAGTAATCGATCTTCTTTAATGGCCATGCCTCAGTTAAATTCAAATTTAGACCCGTAACGAATTACGGTTAAGGGGCTAGTGCCTACCTATATAAATCACTACAGTACATAATACATATATCTATTATCTATGTAGTGTAGGTATCTACCTTTAGGTGTATTCCCATTCCATCCATACAAGACATCGCGGAGCCCTCCTAACAATACCTGGTCTAATGAGCACGCCTTTGTAACCATTCAGATTTATCACGAGGTCTAGGGTTCGAAGAATCAAGTACAACAATTCCCAACTTACAATATCAACAATACCCACCACTATTAACTATTATCCACAATTGTAGTACATACATTTAATATGATAAATAATATACAGGTATCATTATAGTGAGTTTCAATAAGTCAATGTTTTTATATTCTCGCACGGTTGTAAGAAAGCTTAATTGTTAGGAATTTCTATGACTATCATTACAATAGCTTTAATATACTTACAATGTATACAAACGATAGGTATTATACATACTTCCAAGGTTTCTAACACTAAAATGACTATTGTATAATATATTATATACACTCTGTACAATACCATATAATACCAACTATTACAATGCATTTTGTATAGTTCCTTTAATAGATATCAATACAATGTGGTATTTGTTATCCTTTTGGACTAAAGAATGATAGACGATCCTGAGTGTTTGTGAGATATCAGGTACTAATGAGTTTGATGATTAAGAGTTTCTTTGTGGAACTTGAGTATGTTTTTAGGTCACACGTTGTATTGTTCACCTGCCTGGCGAAGAATACCTGGTCGGGGCTCGAACCAAGGATCCCAGAGGAAAGCCCACAACCATCAGCTGTATTTGTAGACAGAACATTGAGAATGTCTCACCCATGATTCTTGATTGGCTTACTGTCCAATATATTGCTTATCAGGCTCGGGCGGTGCTAAGGAGCTGCCGAACTGCAGCTCCTCCAGACGAAAAAGAGAGGATTTAGTCAAAGAAGTTGAGGGGATTTCACACATTTGTAGAATAATTAATGCATAATTATTATGATTGGCATGGTAAACAAACTCAAACTATTTAGATACTGAAAAAGCAACTCTATAAATCCCATTTTACTCCGGTTTATGTGGCAGCAACTCCAAAACATTTCCCAGCCGGGGACAGGCAGAAAGTTCTGTTCATACTTTTGCAGGTATGCCTAACCAATTAACCAAGAGGTAAGGGTCCAATAGACGCTGGACTTCCATTGATCTCATCATTCTTAACTTCTGGAGCTAAGTTGGTAAGTCACTGATGAATAAAACAATGTTCTATTGACATGGCTCAGGTTCAATTCAATGTCAATTGTTAGCTTGATAGTACTAGAAAGAAGCTAAGAAGAACACTTTAAGAGCTTCATCAAATCAGTGATCTAGAAAAAATCCATCACATAACTAATCAACACAATGATTTAATAAAGCAAAAAGTAAGAAAAGTGTCACAAATCAAATTTACTTTATCTATCCCCCTTCTTTTAATTCAATACAAATGACTTTCAGGTTGCATTTGCGATTTTTTTTTATTGAGGTTAGTAAAGAAAAAAAAACCAAACAGCAAAAAATGTTTATTTTTTTGCTACATATTTGGAATAAAACACCATTTTTCACTTGAGTGTTAAAAAATCATCTTGTTTAAAGAACAATAAGTTCTTAAAGCTAGATCTTTTTCATACAATAATGTAACTGTTTAATAGATTAGTTGTACAAGAATACAATCCCTGTCAATCCAGATTAAAATCAAATAACAAAATTACAGGGTGTACTCTATATTTTATCATCACGCACGGGTGGTTGAGTGGTCAAAGCAATAGTCTGGATATCCAGGAAATACCAAGTGCATTGTGAGCGGTTCGAGTTCCATATCAGGCATTAGAAATTTCAGTAAGATAATTTTGTGTAATTTCTGATATCACTCTAATGATTAGCAAAAGTAATCTAATAATATTGTCTTGTTGTTGAATGATTAATTGATTATAATGATCAAGATGGAATCCATTTTGTGCTAGTAACTCAGCTCAAGTCTACAGTCCACAGAACTACTGGTATTTGAACTAAATCTCAGGAAAATATCGTAAACTAAACTGATTGAGATGGAAAGTTTAGGATAGTAAAATTTAGTTGATTGTATGAACATCCTGAACTTTTACCTGCTGAAGAGAGTCAATTAGTTCAAAACAGATGCCCAGGAACTTGTATGTTAGCACAACCTACTATTCAATTTTATACTGATTGACTAAATTCACTGAACTACCCTGTACATATTACTTGGATAATATTTCTGAAATGCTCACAATGATAGCAAGGGATAATTCCAAACAATAAGATGACAATACGAGAAAAAGAGAGCAATTTTCGTTTCTATTATTTTATTCATTTTTAATTTTCTTTCCATTTTCCGTACAGAAATGACAAAAGAGTCTTCAACTGGATGGGAACCTTATTTGTGGAGGGGGGTCCAAGAAAATCTGATCTAAAAACTTTACTGTGTTTTCTCATTTTTTGTGTAAAGTTTTATTTGTAGAAATCTACGCTGTATTTTTCTTTCTAACCTAAGTGGATTCAAATGGAATAAAATGGACGAAGGCGAAGAAAGTCATTTTTCTTTTGGAAGAGGAAAAATCTTCTTCCAGTTTGGTTAACCAAAATGGCTTTATAAAATTCTTGCTTCCATTTCTTTCATAGGTTGAGTGCATTGTTAATCTTTAAAAGTACCGAAACGCATTTTTCTTTCACGAATAGTGGGGAAGCTAAACTTGGAAGAAAATGGTAATATTTGGAAATACAGAACCTGGAAAAAAAATTATCCAAAAGAAAAACACGGCTCTACATTGAACTTAATAATGAATGAATGGAATCTCTTCCAATACGTATCATTAAGAACACTCTAGAAGTCAGGTAGGAAGGAACATTTAATGGATTTTAAAGTCCAGTCCTTAAGGATCTTTCATGAAAGATGGTGAGCAGATGAAAGGAAAAGTAGGTAATTAGATAAGAGTCAGAGCTAATAGGACGTTATTTTACTTTTACCATATGCATAGCTACAAAATTCATGTGTGTAACTACAAATAACATTCAGTAAAGGTAAAATATTATCTTGTTTTTAATATGACTTAAGCTCTTGTAGACATAAAGGCATAGAGAAGTCTTTTAAGAAACTCGAAAACTATTTTCATTCTTTGGTAGTAAAAAATAAAAATTAACAGAATGAGCAATGTGAGAAATTACATTTCCCACCGCCGAAAATGTACACAATCAATGTTACGTTTTTTCTTCTCATTGGAAACCCGATAACAATGGAATCATAGAAATACTAGATATCTAAATGAAGGATATTTGTTACACTAACGTGTTTGAAAGGTCCAGTTTTCCGGCACAGTTTCTTATTTTGTCATTTATTTACATTTGTGTAAGTATCCCATGACAGTTATTGCTCAAGACAAGTGACCCTGACCTAGAAGACCTTTTTGAAGTGACAACAATCGTTTTTTAATAAGAGGGTTATGAATAATAAGACTTGAGTAACAGAGTCATTTATTTGATTAGTCGCGAGTGAAAAGAAATTAAAATTAACCTTTTTCTTGAAACTTTTGAACTCGAGCAACTCGACACATGAAAGGAATAACTGCCCTATAAACTGGACCTTTCAACCTAACAAGTCCGGCCCAGACCTTTCTCTTTGTCTTTCTCCACTTGACCCTTCATCTTCTTGACATTTGGCCGTTTCAGAAGTCAAATGTTAATGAACTGTTTGGATTGAACGCGCCGATAAGTGGCACATCGTCATGTTAATCTGGTCAGAACCTTTCAAAATATCAATTTCAACAGGTTTATTGATGTTTTATTCATATGTGATTCTATGATTTTAATCCAATTTATTTTATTCGAATGACTTGGTTTTCTAGTTTGTTTGTATATTTCTTGAAAGCAAATCATATCTCATGAATTTCTCAGTGTTCCTTCTCTCGACGAACGGATCCTTACATTGGTATTATTCAGTAAGATAGTTTAATACATGATCAATTTCAGTACCTACATTTGTTTGTTCATTACATGTTTCCTTTTTATGTTGACTATTGCGCTAATGAATTCATGTTAGAAACATTAGTAAAAGACTCATATTAACATTACAATTCATTAGTTCATGTTAATAAGTTTGGCACAAAGCCCGAGTTGTTATAATGCCCTATTTATGTACTTACCTTTCAATATTCTGCTAACCGTTTGTTGAATCATTTTCCCAGGAAATCTATTGACAGGCTGAGCTTTATCTTGTGTGAGAAAGACAACCAATTTTCCTTCTTTTTTTCAAACCGTGTACTTAATTGTGACGTAAGAGACCTAACTCAATAGTCGATTTTTCTATCAAGTCCTCTTACTGACCGATAGCCGACAGGACTTGGAATCCATTTCAGATCTCTAGAACTCATAAGGAAATCATAGATCCTCAGATGTTATTTTTGATCATCTTCATTGGAATCACATGGTTGTATAGAAAAACGCATAAAAAGTAACCAACTTGAGGTACTACTATGTACCTATCATAATTATGTATGTCGTACTTCTCATTTTGCCTTTTGGCCTACAAGTCAATAATTACATATTTCACTCAACAAACCCAATTCCGATGGAACAGGAAATTCGAAATACATTCCTTTACACAACTAGCACCTACAGATTAAAATCGACCTCTTTCTGTATGTTGACAGTAGCCGTTGGTTACATATCCAAATTTGGAGAACTAAAGAATGTCTACAATGGATTATGAATACCGCTTTATCCCAATTTGGGCGTTACAAAACAAAACTTTACAATAGATTACGAATATCGCTTAGAGTCCCTCAGACAGTAAGACAGTCCCAATTTGGATTTTTCTTTTGGAAGTTGAAAGTCCCACATTAGATAATCAGAATTATAAATACAAGTATCTAATATCACCGCTTTGTCCACAAACAGAAGCGATTATTCTTCCAATTCCCGAGCTAGATTGGATGGTGAACGGCTTGACTTCGTAACAAATGACTCCACCACTCCACCGAGTGTTTTAATTTCACCCAAGATGGGATAGGCCGTTCGCGGCGTATAGATTCACACAATAACTCATCTGATCCTGAATCTGGTTGCAGTTGGGTCCGGGAGCTGGCTGATAAAAAATTGGTTCTCTTTTCGTTATTTATTTCTTGTTCGGTAATTGTGATTTATGTGGTGGCCCAGCGATTGCTGTGTCCAGTAGGAGATGGTGAGATATCTTACTGTGTGTTGCCATCGGATGGTGGCGACTATCAGTATTGCTTTTGCGTTGCTATATCGTTGTTCAAATTATTGAATTAGACTATTCTGGGATGGTCAAATTCACAGTGGCAACTAATGGCAAAGAAGAACAGGAGAAATATCTCAATTTGGGTAAGCAGTTTAAGCACATAATGACAGGAAAATTCTTTATACTGTCGTTGGTTATACTAATGATTCTTAGGTATACTCCACTCTGTAGATATGTGGCTAATCAAGTCTTAATTTCCATTCCACAAATTCATAATAATAATATAACACAAATAATAATAATAATACATGTGTGTATTACGTATCTTTTACCAAAGTTATCTATTAATATGTCTTTCTATGTTTGATACATCTCTGCACAAGTGCACATACATAATGGTGGTATTATACTACCTAACTTATACATAGGTAGATTTTACAAAACCTACATACACAATGCTCAACTCTTTTATTGTGAACCATATGTCAATTCAAATGCTACTAATCTTACAATGATAAACTAATAATTTCTAATAATATATTTCATTATTATAATTAACTCTATTTATTTTATCACAACTACCTACCTATCACAAGTTCTTTAATTTTTTACACAAAATATTTATAGTAAAGTTGCTAACTGGCTCTTGACTATCTGAGAATATATTGAGAAGATCCTCATATACCTACATAATACTCGAATGTATGGAACATTAGGAATGATGAGTTATTTTTATTATTATTAATAATAGCTATAATTCTTCTTGGAATTAATAAACAATTGGCCATTACACCATCTCCCGCTGATCCTCATTAGATTATCCAGAAGGATTTCTTCTTTGTTTCAAACCGACACAGGGAGCAATGCTTCAAATGATAAATTATGGTAATGTAAAACAATAACCATTACCATCTACTTATTACCATTTAAAATAACATTATAACATCCCATTTAATTTTAAATGTGTATGGCTGTAAACATATTGTTTTTCTTTTATCTTTTTTAAGTAATGTAGACTGTTGAGAGCTCTTAAACAGCTCTTAAACCGAGGTTTACTGGTTTGACAAAATTTTCGTATAGGTACAATTTTCCTGCCACAGGAATATAGTAATATGCTCGTACCATAGAAGTTCCTCATGATTCAGTCATACTATGATGTTTTGGGGTGTTTTCCTTCAAGTTCAGTCTATATCAAAAAAGCCCCAAAATCAAAATGTTTTTAAAAATTAGGTCACTTTTTAAGAACTAGCGTTCTCGTATAAGCAGGATTTGCTTTTTAAAAGTGTAGCTACTAACCGCTACCTACATACATTTTATACTATGTACATGCACAATATACACAATTACACATGTATGTACCGAATATATTGTGTAATAATAACAAAAAGAAAGGCAGATACAAACGCATGTTCTTTTATAAATTGATAAAAAAAAAGAAGCAAAATATTTTGCAAATACTCTTCACAATGTGGCGTATTTGTCATTGTCAAGAGAGTAAGTGCACTTTTTTCATGCTTAAATTGCTTAACATTTTAAGCTCTTCTAAAACCTCAAAGCATTTTTTTACGAAAATTGATTTACAAAGAGGTTTTCCTCTTGAAAAATATCCCTTCGCTTTGAAGTATTTTTTAAAAGGACAAATCTGAAGACCTGATAAAGATCTTAGGAGGGAGAAAATCCTGAAGATGGTTGAAGAATTGTTTGCGGTGTAATCGCAATGGCAATTATTGTGGTATTTGTGTTCTGATGATCAACTGTATTTCCGGAATCCCATATAATTACGTATGAGTGATTCGTAAGTCTATAAATTAGATATTTTTTTTGTACCATATACGTATTTTATATCTTCAGACAACAAAGCTGAATTGCTGAAATTTCCATTTTGCTTTCATTTGACATATATAATCAACTGTCATGCGTATTCTATTAACTGTACTCGTACATACCTACTCTTAAATCAGAATTTCCACAATGGCACAGAATATTTTTGTTCCTAAGTCAAGCGATGTGTCATTGAAGGTGAACCTCACAGTTCTGCGTTCCACCCATTTATCAGGAGCGAAACTTTGACCAATGAACTAGAAACAAGACAAGAGCCAAGTTACAACAAAAGCCACTCTTTTGAAATCTTTACCAAAGGATTTATATTCTTTTTTTCACAGTGAAACAAAAAAAAAATCTGGTGTAAACATCACACGACTTTCCTTATTCCCCAAAAAAGAAGTCGAATTCCGCCACTGGTGACTCAACGGTAAGAGATAACTAAAAATCAATGCCAAATTCGTTATCAGCACTTCAAAGTCATTGAATTTGATATGTCACAACCCCCATCTGGGATGAATAATAAAAAAGTTAGTCCAAGCGGGTCCCCCCCACAATACCGGTAAATTGGGGCCGGGTTCCAAAAAGTTAAAGATATCAAAAAAATGATCAGAGTGAACCCCTATTATTTTTTTTATCTGAGAAAATGTTGTTCTCTAACTTTTTTTGTATCTTTAACCAATTCAAAGAAGCAGTGCTAGCGGCCAATATTTGCGGCCCTGCGGCCGCAGAATGCGGCCGATTTCAACCAAAAGTTTCATGTTCCGTCTGGTGTATAAAACTAATTATCATACCAAATTTCAAGTCTCTAGCTTTTACCGTTCTTGAGATATCCTGTTCACACAGACACACACACAGACAGATGCACGGACCAATGGCTGAAAACAACTTTTTTGGTATCCTGAGGCTATGATTCGTCCAGAAATGTGAAAAGCTGGGTAGGTCAAATTTTCGACGAATACAATACTTTCCTTATTATAGTAGGATAAGGAAAGTAAAAAAAAACAACATTTTACATCAAGGACAGATTAGGCGCCTGTTTCTTGGGTGCCAAAAGTAGGTATTCGTCCATCTTTCCATCTCATTCTCATTCGACAAATTAATAGACATTGTAATCCAAACTACTCTTGTGCTTAGACACTGAAAATAAAGTAAGTAGGTACAAAGTTGATGACCAGCATTTCAATCATTTGCTAAATTAAGTGTTTCAATACAATGTGAGCTAGAATAAAATTTTGCCGCACAGCATGTGCTAAGTATAGTGCACCCAGATATCCCACAACCAAAATACACTTGAAACATTTTGCAAGAATGAGTGCAAAATGCAATTTGCAGCAAAATTTGTGCACATTTTGTTCTGGAAAGACAAGGCACCCAGATCTCTTACAATCTATGTATGTAGGTCTGTATGCATCAACAATACATTAACTCCATTGAGTGCATTGAGCCAGGTATTTGTATAGGGGCACTTAACAGTTTTTCATTATTGTCTCTTATCAACTCGAGGATCTCCTTCGGTTTAACAACTCTTTGTCATCCTGTCCCTTCAAATGCATAATTTAAGCAAAATACCTAGAGAGAGTTTTATCGCAAGATCTGGTGATTTGATACTTTCTGCATTTTGAACTTAGATAAACCATTAAACCCTTTTCAGAAAAAAAGAGATGGTGAGTTTGTTGGAACTCGACTAGGCAAGATAATGATCGGCTGAAATTTTAATCCAAAATACACATGAGTTTTATGAACGAACTAAAATTCTGAATGCGCTCTGCTTCTTTTAAATAATTCGATCAGTATTGAAAAGGTATTCATATTTCTTGATCGTTCCCAAACTAGATTGTCCCGCAATGGTCATATTTCAATTTTAATGATAAACTCTTCTTCCCTTTCATATGTAAGATTTAAATATCTTGGCGAAATTCTCACGAGGTTTTAAGGCTTTTAAAATACCTTCAATCTCATACACTATTTCGACTGTTTGGACTGATTGTTCCAAGTCGCAGGTCTCAAACAATCCACAATATTGTTGGGATCATTTGCCTGTTGCTTTAACGTAATTGAGTCAATGTTGTTAATAAAGCTGTTAATTTATGGAGGAATACCTTCTTACCTTAGCATGTTGATGGATAACCCTAGTGAACTTGATTTTTCCATCACATGTTTCATAAAAAATCTACAAAAAATCTTCATGTCCTGTTAGAAAAGTTAATGGTGTTTTTTAAAAGTTGCTATTGAGTCCTACATTTAAGTCTACGAAAGCTTTTGTCTTTATTTCTTTTTACATCCTGGACTCTTCCCGGAGTTGTTTTACTAATTCTTATATAGCAGGAATGATATTATTATTTGTCATTATATATTTCTCTCTCCTTGTATTACTTGTTGAATTTAATCCTATTATCTTTTCAAATCTTCCATTGTAAGTTTCCCGTTGATGAAATTATTATTTTATAATTTCTTGTGTTTAATTCTTTTCTCTTTTTTTCTCATTTAATAGAGTTTTAATCTCTTTTGCAATTTCAATTCATGAGTTTTTTCAACACTTGGAAAAATATATACCTAGGCAACAGCTTAACGTTTGTTACAGACTACAGATCCGACCTCCAAGAAACGCTAAGAGGGTGCTGACTACTGTCATTCTGGCGATTTTTTCCTAAGATTCGCTTGGTTTCAAGAAAAGTATAGCTCCTTTTGATTCTTCTTCGTCTTGCAAATATCATCAAAGAGTACGAAAGAATATTTTGTATTTTATGTATGACTAGTATTTTCTAATGTTTGAACAACTGACAAAAGAAAGTCTTAATTCCTACGCCCGCTGTATAAATAAAGAATTTGTCATACGCATCTTCGTTTGTGAAATCTCAGATTAGCTATTAGGCCGCTCATTGTACACGAAATAATAATAGAATCACAAGACTGACAAGACTCAGATTTTAGGCTAATGATCTTTAAAATTCTTCTTTGCCGGCTGCTACGTAAATCTAATGCCACAAGTAAACAAAATTGCTGTTCTAAATCTCTTTCTTAATCGATAATACCTAATCTTGATTTTTTATTGTGTGCATGGTTCGCCCAGCTGTGGTAATTACAAAGACACCGCACAGAACAAATAAAAGATACGAAATGGTTCACTCCACTTTGAATTATTTCAAAGAAATAAAAGAATATACCTTTAGGTGTAATATGTATGTAAAGTTTTAGTTTTATTGGATTTTTAGATTAAGACTATGTTTCGGCTTCCACTTGAAGTTCTTAGACAACTGAATATTGAATCGCCAGCTATATTCTCACTCATTTCTTGACAAGAACTACAGTAATTGAATTTCTCTAATATCCCAATCTTTACTCCCGTGAATTAAATAGCACTCTACTTAAATATATTACCTACTCTATAAAAAAAGACAGAAAAAAGAAACTGTCACACTTTTCGAAGAAGAAATGCCTAGAGAAAAGTTTAAACCCAACGGACGTCACATTAATGGGAAATGAATTAAGACATAAGCCTTTATACAGAAAAAAGTCCCTTTAATGTGTAGAACGGTAGAAAAGTTAGTCCTATATTAGTAAAAAAACACAACTCTAAATTCCTTTTTAATTTCTTTCACCTATTTCTTGTATCCCATATCATAACATTTCTCAGTGATCCTGCGCTTGCTGACACTCTGCTCAAAAGAGATCAAGATCAGATAGAGGATAGAGGAGCCAAATTGAAAGGATCCTCCGTATCCGTCATTGGAAACAGCTTCTTTATTTTCTTGTCTGTTTGGAACAAAGGTGTCCCTTGTGCTCTCCTCGCAGATCCTTCGTGTGTTGGAAACTCCCAGGTGTGTTTCAAAAGTGTCAATCCTGAGACCCCGGGTAACAATGGGAGAATAATAGGTAGCCCTGTGAACTATGATTGTGCCCTATTGTTGCTCACAATGGCGAGAGCGTTTTTCAAATTCGAAAATTCCTTTCTTTCTTTTCTTTTTTCATTATTTTTAAAACTATCATAATATCCTCGGCTATTTGTGTGTTTGGGGAGGCAGGGATGAATTCAAGACGTATGTCTTGAAATATGTGGATGTTGCAGTTAGGTAAAGTGGCAACTGCAGTATCTAAATTACATAATCACAATACAATTAAACAAACTTTCATACATATTAAGAACAGATTTAATCGTTGATGAAATTAGACCTTTTACACAGCTCAAAAAATTTTTGTCATTTTTGGAGATATTTGAAAAATTGATCTGAATTACTAAGTGGTTAGGAATCCATGTTTTCTAATTGCTGCCCTTTCTGACCACCGAAAAGCTATGGTTAGCTTCTCGGTGATAAATCGATGTTCAATTGGTCAACCATATCGCTTTGATTCGACAGTTTACTCTTCCAAAATTAATTTCTATTTCAAATAAAAAAGTTGATGCTTCGAATCTACCCTTGACTATTTATAAATCAGTTATTTACAAGAAAATTATACCAAAGACCTTATGTTGGTTCTTTAGAATTCTAGACAGCTCCCAGCTGATGAGGTCCATTAGCCCGAAACAGATGTCCTGGTATGTCTGGAGTTCAGAGAACCAAAGATTCAATATACCGTAAAGGCATGGTATAGAATATCTCTTAAATCATTGATTTGTCTGTCCCGGAAGCTAAGTGGTCAAGGTGTCGCCGTCGCGTCGGTCTGGTAATCCAGAGGTCACGAGTTCGAAACTCAGCCGGAACATGACCAGTTATCCTCCTGGGACTTTCACCATAAAATAATACGTCTTGGGTTTACTGCTTGAATAATGATTGCTGATTACTAATAGTCCTAGGTGCATTTTGGTAAAGACTCGCGTAAGACCAGCCCTGCTGGTTGCAGCAGTCCTTCTCGCACCTCACCTGTGTTTCTTATTAATGAATCCCATTGTTGCAGCTATGAGGTACATCGCATAACTGCAGTCTTGCATTTTGCTCCTGCATCTTTGAGTTCCAGGGTCTGCTGAAATCCTGACCTGTGGTCCACAGACTGAACGACGCTGTGCCCCCAAATCAGAGGAAAATTCATATCAGGAGTTTAAATCCAACGAAAGTCCATTTTAATAATACTAGACAGAGGAGTAGGTATATCGGGTTTTGAAACCCACTTGTTACTGTGGTCGATGCCGGACCACAGATCACTCATCCATCTGCTAAATTGTTTACATTGCAAGTCTAGTGTCGTAACGGCTATGTATCGACCTAGACCACATCAACCTTGACCTAGTGGCTTAATCTCATAGACTACCAATTAAAAGGACTAATTAGACCTATAGATAGATCTGGAATCTTATATCAAATAGTCCTCAGTCACCTCCGTGTACGATACAGTTTTGAGGGGTACTTTACTCTTGACAAATCAGCGGCTAGAAATACTGTCCTAATATGTCCTCATGATGGTTGATCGCACATAGAAATATGTGGTTCAGGACGAGACAACTTTGAAATAAAGTTGGCTGTTTCTCTGGAGACCATTACTCCCCTCTCCAGCAGCTGTTAGCCAAGCTTAGCCAAGCTGGTTACAACAACAACTGTCCTAATAACTGCTGATGACATCTTTTATCAGGATCTATTCACTCATCTTTTTTCACATGGTCTTTTCTCAAATCTGTTAGAGGTCGGCATTGCTCAAACTCGTCACTGCTAGGTAGTCAAGTAGTTAACGCGCTAGTCTGGTAATCCAAGTAGCGTAGGGATCTGTTGGTTTGAATCCCACCCAGTGCATGAATTTTTCCTCATTAATTTGAGTTTGTGACCAGAAAATAATAAGACTCTGAGGGTTAGGTGGTAGAGAATACTTTGAGCATAAACCTCGCGTGGTGGTTACCTTCCACTAAAGAGTATTATTATTATTATTTTTGAATCTGGCAATCCTTCTTCCACATATTACGTCTCCTCTCTTCATCACCCTGTATATTCTCCCGTGTCTCTCTCCTCCTTTGTGTCTAGCTCGTCCTTGTGACCTTTGTCCTCTGGGATCCTTTTCCTAGAACAAAGGAGAAGACAAATGAAAATTAATAGAGCGAGAGAAATAGAACAAAAATCCAGGACACTCTAGGATCAAGAGGAGGGGGGGGGGGGGCTTTGTAATGTGTGAAATAGTTTGACTAATGATGGATTGTGGAGATTTCAGAATAATTGTCCCTAAAAAAAAAGATGCAGCTTGGCATTATGAATTAAATATTAAAACAATTAGATATTTTAATTTATGGACTAAATAAGGTCCATAAATTAAAATATCTAAATTATCTAGTCATGAGTACAATTCCTAAGTCCCTTTCTATGGACGAGATATTTTACTTGTAATAATTTAATGTAAGATATGTTGCTTTTGCACAGTTCTCTCTGGTCAGAAGGGTTTTTTTATATTTTTTTGGAAGACTCTCAAGTGTAAACTATTCATTATATTGTAATTAATTGTATTTAGTAATAAAAGAAACATTTGCCTGTTATAAATTGAAACATCCCAATACAAAAATCATATTCAATATTGTAGTTTTCATATATTATTATTTATGATTCTGAAATAGATTAAGGTGAATGGCTTCAGGAAATCCACAAGTACATAAATATTAAGTCTAAATTTGTACCGTTGTGGAAATCCAATTAACCCTTGAAAAGTTATGGAAGAAGGAAAGTCAAAAATAGTATCCATCTTCGATTCAAATCACATTCATAAAAACAATAGCTTTTCCTTGCAAAATTCGAAGGAATTGCTTCAGTCCGGTTTTCACAAAGCTTTGAGAGGAATTTTAATGCTTTTCCTTGAAAGCAAAAGCTAAAGCTATTCCTACTTTTAAAGTGAATGGTACATAGATTCATAAAGCTGACACTTTCCTTTTTTTAGTAGGTCTTCTAACTTAAACATGGAGGAAATGCTTGTGAGCAGGCGCGGCCGGTGCTAAGGAGCTGCGGAACTGCAGCACCCTCAGATGGAAAAGAGAGGATTTTCTCAAGTCCTAGCTCGTACACAATGAAAATCACCACACGCATTTATAATCAATGCAGAATTAATATAATTGGCATGGTGAACAAACTCAAACTCTTTAGATACCTACTGAAAGAACTACTCTATAAATCCCATCTTGGTCCAGTTTTTGTGGCAGCACCCCCAAACCATTTTCCCTCCGGCCGCGCCTGCTTGTGAGCAAAAGCAAATACTTGCGAGCAAAAGAAAGTATAGTAAATAGTAAAGTTACTTTTGAATACGAAAAAGAGCAATTGCTTTCTCTTCTATCATTTCTCTCATACCTTATGCTTCTACTTCTTTCTTTTCCTCACAAGCAATTGCTTTTTTCGTTTTTGTAAAAAAATAAATATTTTTTATGTGTACGACCCAATGACTTTCGGAGTCTTGTGTCTCCTGTTGTTGGTGTGGGATTGCAGCATTCGGCTTACAACAATCTTAGCCAAGAGCTCCATTGAAGTCTGATGCCTGCTTTGAACAACCCTGATTCGGTGAAGATCGTATGTAATAATATATTAATTATTCGGCTAATTATTAGAATAATAATAATAAAAAAAAAAATTAAAAACTACCCTGTCTAAGTGTCTACTGGAAAAATTACACATCAATTTGACATCTAATAGAAATGTTGTAATACATGCATTAAATTAATAATAAAAAAAATGACGCCAACGTTACGTGGTGTTCCCAAGCGGTCACCCATCCAAGTACTATCCACGCTCGACGTTGCTTAACTTCAGTGATCGGACGAGAACTGGTGTATTCAACGTGATATGAACGTTGGCGAAAGACGGCGTTAACACAGCGTGTTATAATTTGGCAGTGTTGGAGGTTACAGTTTGAACCATACCGCTTACCTATTATGGATCACCTCCTGTAATATTATAAGTTCCTAATACTTAACGAACAAAATTAATGAAACCAAACTAACTGTGTTAAATTTAAAATTTTAATTGCTCAGCGTCACTCAAATCATTTCTGGCTGGCCCCTGAATCCTGGCCATCTTTGGATCAAGAGATAGAGGAGTGAGGTGTTCGCCATGTAGGTCAACCCTCACAGTTCCTGTTGCGCATTACACGCGAAGAGTTTGAGAAACTCTGAGAACAATTTGACATTGGTCCAGCTGATTACTGAGTCATCTTCATCGTCAGAGAGAAGCATGATGAAAATTTCAAACCCACCGTTTTTCATGAACTCCTATTACTTCAAGTCTAGAAAGGGGAGTATGACGCTGATTGACGATGTTGGTTGGTGTGAAGGTGTGTTCGTTAGGTGCGTGAAGATAGCACCCGACATTGAAGCTAGAATTTTGTACCACCTACCATAATAATGTACTAATTATGTACTGTTAGGAACAACAAACCCCGAATTTTGTACTCCAACCGTAACCCCAGGAGAGAGGTTGAAACATGTCGGGTGCTAACTTCACGCTAGCACCCGACATTGAAGCTAGAATTTTGTACCACCTACCATAATAATGTACTAATTATGTACTGTTAGGAACAACAAACCCCGAATTTTGTACTCCAACCGTAACCCCAGGAGAGAGGTTGGAACATGTCGGGTGCTAACTTCACGATTTTAACCGATGGAGCTAGAATATTGTACCGCATACCAAAATAATCTCTGAATTATGTACTCCCAGGAACAACAAACCCCGAATTTTGTACTCCAACCGTAACGCCAGGAGAGAGGTTTTAACATCGAAAAACCCACCCCCCGCCTCGCCTATTGAAACGTAAATCACATACAGAACTACATGGAACCCCGCGCCTCACCTCTTCCATTGCAACGCAGCGATGGGAGCAGAAGTGTGGGGGGACTTCACGTTGTCGGTGCACGTATTAAACCATAGGTTCTCAAACAGTGGTACTCGGGACAATTTCAGGTGCACAATATTGTACCTACTACCCTTTGTTACCATTTAGGTACATGTGCGAATTTGGCTTTTCTCAAATGATGTATTTGAAAAACAAGTATAGGAGTAAGTTAGATGACTGTGTCCTCTGACATTCGCGTTAAAATAAGTAACATTTAGACTGATATTGATGCAATTGTTTCGGAGAAGAGTAGGTAATCTCACAGAATGTAGATAGGGTAGACCTTTCCATTTTTTTTCGTCGCAGATAACTCAGATGCAGGCGTTACTGACGAAGATAAATAATCGTTTATTGATGTGACGTTTATAAGCTCACATTGCTTTGGTAGGTATGTACCTACTTTATTTTTTAACGTCAGCTTCTTTGTGGAATTGTGTTAAGTATGATATTATGTAATAAGTAATAAGTTATCATATTTGTGCTATTCACTTTCGTGATGTCACAACTACTCAAACTCGCTTTACTCAATCTATGCTGAAACCGGGACTTGAACCACCGACCTCCAGGTTACAAGTCCGCCGCCTTATCGGTAATAACATAATGTCATACTCTGTATACCTATTACTGTTTACTTTTATAATAAATCATAAATCGCTTCTGAAATTTTCAATTTTATATTTTCCTTTTTCCTAACAAACGGAACACTGTGAACACAGATTTTCCAAACGTCCGTCGTGGGTTCAAATCCAAGTGAGGACATGACAAGATTTCTTCTGTTTGAAATTCTTATCACATGATCTTGACTTGCTGCTGGGAAAATGAGACTTTAATAGTCCTAATTCGGCAGTATAAACAAGCCGATATTATTATTATTATATTATTTATATAATTACATGCTATGATTAGGTAGTAGTCAAGGTGGCAGAGTGAGTTGGCGCGCTAGGCATTGCACGCACGGTAACCTGGGTTCGATCCCCAGCGAGGTAGGATTTTTCTGCTCTGTACTTAGATGTTCGGAGTCCACTCATATATACCTCGTGAGGAAAAATGAGTAGCTCTTTGGATGTGAAACAGCGACCAGTGGCGGAATTATAGGCAAAAATTGTACACTTTAATATACAATAGATATTGTATATTAAAGTGGTATAGTCCTATAATTCAGCGCTACCCACCAAGTTGTGACATAATATATTTCAGGGACATTAAACTCCAAATTGCCAGCGTGGCGTCGCTGGCGCGTTGAATGCACCAGTTCTCTCAGGATCACCGAGGTTAAGCAACGTTTAGCGAGGTAAACGTTGTTTAATGTTGCTTAACACATTAATCTCACCCAACCCAGGCTGGGTGAGGTTAATGTGGGTAGCAGATTTGTGAGTTTCCTACAAATGGAGGGTAACACCCCCGTCGTGATATGACCATGCAATGCAGTTGTAGGGCAAGTTCAAAAAATACTTGGAACTTTGCACATGTTTGTCCGGCGTGAAGTTGGCACCCGATAGAGAGTGATAGAGAGACACAGAGAGAGAGAGAGAGAGAGAGAGAGAGAGAGAGAGAAAGAGAAAGAGAAAGAGAAGAGAAAGAGAAAGACAGAGAGAGAAAGAGTGATAGAGAGAGAGGGAGAAGAGAGAGAGCTAGAGAGAAGAGAGAGAGAGAATAGAGGTGACAGAGAGAGGTGAGAGAGAGAGAGAGAGAGGTGAGAGAGAGAGAGAGAGAGGTGAGAGAGAGAGAGAGAGAGAAGAGAAAGATAGAAGAGAGAGAGAGAGAGAGAAAGAGAAATAGAATTTTGAATTTGAATGGGTTTACTTTATTTTACATAATTGGTACATACATGGATACATCACCTAAGCTAACAAGTAACTTCTGCGGTGACGGTTCTCTTCTTCAGGTTAATCTAAATAAGTATAAAACAAAATTAAATTATAATAAAAAGTAGGAATATTCAAAAATGGCTTAAATACATGAAAAAATGATTAAATAAATTAAAGAAATTGTATTGATGAATAAAAATTCGAATTCGAAGGTAGGTGGCTTAATATATTATGTACCTGAAGTAATGATTAAATAAAATGTATTAATGGAAAAAAATAGATAATTATCTATTATTCCAAAAGTACAGCTTTTAGTTTCTCTTTTACTATATTTAAGTTTTCCTCGTCTATAAAATTTTCGCAATATTGATTTAGCAATTTTGGTATGGTATAAGATAAAACTCGTTCCCCATATTTCGTAAACGCTTGACTCATAATAAAGTCTTGTTTTCGGAGCTTATACGTTACTAGCGGGCTGTCGCCCGCTTTGCAGGCCGAGGCATGGCTGTGAAAGCAAAAAATCCTTTTTCGCCAATGGCAGGTGTTGTAGTGGGAATTTAGAAAAATCCCGTCTTATTGCACATCTAGACTATAAGACAAACCTACCTACCTAATTTCAGCTTCCTAGGACTTACGGTTTTGGCTGTAGAGCGATGATCAGTCAGTGGTCAGTCAGTGACTTTGACATTTTATATATTAAGATTTCGATTTTTCTTCTGAATCGCGGGTTATTGAAATTTTGTGTCAGTAATACCAGTTTTGATAATTGCTCGGGCGTTAAGAACTTTTGCACGTTGCGATTATTATGAAAAAGGTATTTTATTATTTTCCTCTGTATACTGTTTAACGGTTCCAAAATGGAAGCTGGTGCATAGGTATAGATCGTCACTCCATATCTCAGGATAGATTATTATTATTATTATTATTATACAACGCTTTATTAGGTATAAATGGACATTATGTACACACAAATAATTAATTTAACAATGAAAAAAAATGGAAACAATATATACAATGAAAATGAAAAAGAATGGAAAATATACAAAAACATAAGTCCTAACTAAAGGGCGGGGTTATTGCCTATGGCAATCTCTTCCACCCAACCCTTAGATTCAACAAGTGAATAATAAATCAATGATTTTATTTTACATGAGAGTGACTGGACATTTCCTTTGCGTAGCTGGTAATTGACGATCCTCATTTTTTTTACAGAGCATGTTTACATGAGTTTTCATCTTGAAGCAGTTGTCAATATTAACCCCGAGATATTTACAACTATCAGTGTACTCAATATATGGGCACTGACTGTTATTGGTTATGTACATCTCTGTAAATAAACATGATCTAGTATGACATTTTATTTTATAGTTATTTAATTCTGATATGCCTTTTGCTGTTCCCATCGCCATGGTCTCCGTTTTACTTTGATTAATGAATATATCATTATTGTAAAAATATTTTTGTAATTTTATGAAATCATGTTGTGCCGTCTTTACTGCAATCTCGAGACTTTTGTGGATCGATATGATGCATGAATCATCCGCGAACATTTTTAATTTACTCTGAAGATTTAGGTATTTTACATCATGAGTGTAAATATTATACCATCCTGGGCTATTTATCCCACCGGTCACCAAGCCGTCTTCGATAGAAATTTCTTCACTCATTGTTTGTCCAATCTTTGTTATCTGAGTTCTACCATCCAGGTAATTAGTAAATAAACTATTTTTCATTCCTATGTCTTTTAGAGATAGAAAGAGAGAAGAGAGAGAGAAATAGAGATAGAAAGAGAGAAGAGAGAGAGAGAAAGAGAGATAGAAAGAGATAAAAGAGAGAGAGACAGAAAGAGAGATAGAAAGAGAGAAGAGAGAGAAAGAGAAATAGAGATAGAAAGAGAGAAGAGAGAGAGAAAGAGAAATAGAGATAGAAAGAGAGAAGAGAGTGAGAGAGAGAAAGAGATATAGAAAGAGAGAGAGAGACAGAGAAAGAGAGATAGAAAGAGAGAAGAGAGAGAGAGAGAGAAAGAGAGAAGAGAGAGAGAAAGAGAAATAGACATAGAAAGAGAGAAGAGAGAGATAGAGAAAAAGAGAAATGGAAAGAGAGAAGAGAGAGAAAGAGAGATAGAAAGAGAGAAGAGAGAGAGAGAAGAAAGAGAGAAGAAAGAGAGAAAGAGAAATAGAGAGAGAAAGAGAAATAGAGATAGAAAGAGAGAAGAGAGAGATAGAGAGATAGAAAAAGAGAAGAGAGAGGGAGAGAAAGAAAAATAGAGACAGAAAGAAGAGAGAGAGAGAGAAAGAGAGATAGAAAGAGAGAAGAGAGAGAGAGAAAGAGAGATAGAAAGAAAGAAGAGAGAGAAAGAGAGAGAAAGAGAAATAGAGACAGAAAGAGAGAAGAGAGGGATAGAGAGAAAGAGAGATAGAAAGATAGAAGAGAGAGAGAGAAAGAGAGAAAGAAAGAGAGAAGAGAGAGAGAGAGAAAGAGAAATAGAGATAGAAAGAGAGAAGAGAGGATAGAGAGAAGAGAGATAGAAAGAGAGAAGAGAGAGAAAAGAAATAGAAGGGATAGAGATAGAAGAGAAGAAAGAGAATAGAAAGGAGAGGTAGAGAGAGAGAGAGATAGGCAGATTATCAGATTTGCATGTTCAAGAAATAGTCTGGCGCACTGCAGACTATGAAATTGTCACTAAGGGTGGTTTGGAAATCATGAATTTGTATCTTGATAACAATAAGCTGGTGTGAATATTTTCACAGAAATACCATCGAAAGGAAAGGTACAAGAAACTTCCTAATGCTTATATTTTTTCTTCTATCATAAACTATGTAACTAGGAATGCCTAGTAAAAATGCTTCTACTTTCTCCACAGGTAACACGACTATTACAGAAACATGACTCAACATACGATATACAACACTGACTAGACAATGACTTAACTCAAACTGCCCAACAAACAAAGACACGAATACAAATTAAATGTATCTTCCTGTGGTTAAATTAGCAGGAAGATAACAACATGATCACAGAAAACACACAGGATGATAACAAAAAAAAAGTCAAAAACAGGGAGGCGGATAAGTCAAAAACAGGAACCGCTCCCCCAAATAAAGCTAGATAAACCTTATCTAGCAACCGTAAAGTTGCAATTATTATTATTTGCTACAGAGGACTTTACCACTTTAATATACAATATCTTGTACGATTTTTTTGTCTATAATTCCGCCACTGGTCGCTGTTTCACATCAAAAGAGCTACTCATTTTTCCTCACGAGGTATATATGAGTGGACCCCGAACTTCTAAGTACAGAGCAGAAAAAATCCTACCTCGCTGGGGATCGAACCCAGGTCACCGTGCGTATTGGCCTAGCGCGCTAACTCACTCTGCCACCTTGACTACTACTTAATCATAGCATGTAATTATATAAATAATAATAATAATATCGGCTTGTTTATACTGCCGAATTAGAACTATTAAAGTCTCATTTTCCCAGCAGCAAGCCAAGATCATGTGATAAGAATTCCGAACAGAAGGTATTTGTCATGTCCTCACTTTAATTCGAACCCACGACGTTTGGAAAATCTGTGTTCACAATGTTCCGTTTGTTAGGAAAAAGGAAAATATAAAATTGAAAATTTCAGAAGCGATTTATGATTTATTATAAAAGTAAACAGTACTAGGTATACGACAGAGTATGACATTATGTTATTACCGACTTGGACTTGTAACCTGGAGGTCGGTGGTTCAAGTCCCGGTTTCAGCATAGATTGAGTAAAGCGAGTTTGAGTAGTTGTGACATCACGAAAGTGAATAGCACAAATATGATAACTTATTACATAATATCGTACTTAACACAGTTCCACAAAGAAGCTGAAGGTAAAAAATAAGGTAGGTAGGTACATACCTACCAAAGTAATGTGAGCGTAATATAAACGTCACATCAATAAACGATTGTTTATCTTCGTCAGCAACGCCTGCATCTGAATTATCTGCGACGAAAAAAAAATGGAAAGGTCTACCTATCTAAATTCTGTGAGATTACATATTATGTACCTACTCTTCTCAGAAACAATTGCATCAATATCAGGCTGAATGTTACTTTATTAGCTATCATACTTGTGTTAATCACTTTCGTGATGTCATAACTACTCAAACTCGCTTTACTAAATCTACGCTGAAACCGGGACTTGAACCACCGACCTCCAGGTAACAAGTCCGCCGCCCTATCGATTAAACTACTGAGGTCGGTCTAATCAGGTTGAATGTTACTCATTTTAACGCGAATGTCAGAGGACACTTCTAACTTACTCCTATATTTGTGTTTTACAAATACAACATGAAAAGCCAGATTCGCACATATAATTATGTGGCAACAAAGGGTAGGGCTTTTATTATTTTTTTGTGGAGACTTGATATTGATTTTCATCAAAAAATCAACTTAACTACTAGTGTTAAACATATATTACCTTTCACGGTCTTTGTGTACGGTCAAAATTTTATCATATTTTGTGTACAACTGAAAATGGCTTCCCGTACCATCTGAAACTGCCCCGAGTACCACTGTTTGAGAACCTATGGTTTAATTCATGAGAACAACGTGGAGTCCCCCCGCACCTCTGCTCCCATCGCTTCGTTGCAATGAGAGAGGCACGGGGTTCCATACAGTTCTGCATCTGATTTGCGTTTCAATAGGCGAGGCGGGGGGTGGGTTTTTCGATGTTAAAACCTCTCTCCTGGCGTTACGGTTGGAGTACAAAATTCGGGGTTTGTTGTTCCTGGGAGTACATAATTCAGAGATTATTTTGGTATGCGGTACAATATTCTAGCTCCATCGGTTAAAATCGTGAAGTTAGCACCCGACATGTTCCAACCTCTCTCCTGGGGTTACGGTTGGAGTACAAAATTCGGGGTTTGTTATTCCTAACAGTACATAATTAGTACATTATTATGGTAGGTGGTACAAAATTCTAGCATCAATGTCGGGTGCTAGCGTGAAGTTAGCACCCGACATGTTTCAACCTCTCTCCTGGGCTTACGGTTGGAGTACAAAATTCGGGGTTTGTTGTTCCTAACAGTACATAATTAATACATTATTATGGTAGGTGGTACAAAATTCTAGCTTCAATGTCGGGTGCTATCTTCACGGACCTGTGTTCGTTGCTTGATTATCGAACTCCCAATCAACAAAATTAATATCGAAGGGATCCTTCCTTCTTCTTTACTTCCATCCCGTTAGCTCAGTGATCAAGACGTCTTATTCCTTCCTACCTCTGGATTGGAAGACATTTTAAGCAGAACCTCTCTCTCACCTACTTCTTTTACTACGTTTTCCACCTCAAGTGAGGTCAACATTTCTGGACCACCCGCCCGCATCATCGCTATTTCGGTCTTTTCTGCGCTAAATTCCTATCGCTGAATTTCTAGTGTGTTTTTTTCAATACCCAAACTATTTGATGTGTTTTGTCCACCTATTCTTTGGATTGGTCTTCTATTTCTCTGTTTCCATACTTTCTACAATATTTACAAAATCCTCGTCTACCATTAAAAAGTTAACACCTCACCTCTGATGTCTTGCTAAGTTCCTTGACCCCTAAGAAAATCGATCATTCACTTCGCTAGCTATCTCTGCAGTCCGATTTCGATTCGGTTGCGTGAAGATAGCACCCGACATTGCAGCTACAATTATTATGTCCCCCCCGGCGCATATATCTAGCGAAATATTGGACAGTACAACTGACTGACAACTCCGTGGAATCATCAAACCACCTGTGTTTGGATCTCTGAGTTCTGGACAGATCCCTGCTGACGAGACACACTTGGCGGTATCAGCTGTCCTGGGATGTCTGGAGCTCGGAGAAAAGAATATCTAGGGCCAAATTATGAAACAGGATTAGATTTAATCTAAGTGGACACTATCAGCTGACTCAGCCTATCAGCTGACTGTAGTGCGCTGTGATTGTTTGAAATTTCCAGCAGAGGGCGTGTTAAGATAAGGGATAGTGTCCACTTTGATTAAACCTAATCCTGTTTCATGATTTGGCCTTTGGTACCGTGAAGGCATAGTATAAAATTTCTTTGTGATGACACTGGTTATGATTCTCTGGAACTTTCTCGCCCCTAGGATTTTCTATTTAGTCTCCTCAGTTGCAAAAAACCTTCACTTATGTATGGGTTTTTTTAAGTATGACTCTGCAAACTGTTTTATGGCTCATCAATTTTCCTATCTTATCTTCAAATAAATGTCTCTGTTTTGCGGCCCAACCTGCCCAATTAAATTTACTTTTTAATTCTGATGTAGATACTGTAGATAGTTAGATAAGAGAGAAGCAAGAGAAGGATTGTGTGGTACCCTAAGGACAGCACCTAGCTGCCAGGGCCCACCTCCCACAAGACCAAAACAGTTCCTCAGAGGACGGATGGTTCAGAACTGAATTTCCTTCACACCCCCCATGCTGCACAGTTTTACTTCGATTGAGTTTCACTTATTTTGTTTGAGAAGTATTAGGAGATTATAAATATAGACTCCTAGCGTTATTTAACATTGAAAACTGATGAGATAACACATTCATGATATAAAAAAATGACATTGAATTCATAACATTGAGAATAATGAGAAGTCTTGTTATTACGTCATAATACATACTTACTTCACAATAATGTGTAGCTACAAAATTACTCGTCTGATCGCCAACGTTCACATCACGTTGAATACACCAGTTCTCGTCCGATCAATGAAGTTAAGCAACGTCGAGCGTGGATAGTACTTGGATGGGTGACCGCTTGGGAACACCACGTAACGTTGGCGTTGTTTTTTATTATTAATTTCACAAATATAAATATTACAAAATTTCTATAAGATATCAAATTCTTTGACAGATATCAAATGATTTTTCCAGTAGACAGGGTAGTTCCTAAATATTTTATTATTATAGATTATCTTTTAAAAAATTTAAGAAGCTCCATATTGATGACCAAAACTCTGAAAGATAGAAAATTGCTAATTTTTTTAAAATAAATTTACTTTATCTATAAGTCCCAATTTTTCAAACCAAAATATTCCAGGATTCAAAACCGGGTCACCTACATGCAAGTAGAGGGCGAGGTCGGTGGTTAGAGTCCCAAGAGGGTAAATAAAAATATTTTCAGACATACCCAAAGAAATTTTAAATCCAGCGAGTGAACCACGAAAAATCAAATTAATATCTACAAAAATTTTCGACCGTGACAGGACTCGAACCTGCAATCTTCGGATCCGAAGTCCGACGCCTTATCCATTAGGCCACACGGTCGCTGTGAAGAAAGGTGTTACCACAAGAAATAATAAACAGCATAGAAACGAGTTTTGTGAACGTGAGGTCTTCATCTCCCACCCCCTTCCATCGATTTTCCTGCACTGAAGCTTCACCCCACTCCTCACCAGAGTTCGTATAGGAAAATACGTTACATAATAATAACGAACTTTTTTTGAATAAATAAGTTGAATTATATCAGCCTTGCATCAGCTGATTGGGGTCACGTGTTCCTCTCGCGTTCCATTCATCCATTTGTTTCTCTCAGTCTCTCACTAGTCTCACTACTTGTTACTTGTATTGTTTCCAAGCTGTCCTCACTGTCATGGACATAGTTATTATCATGATACTAAACTTGTTCTCAAAAAAAAAAAAAAAAAATTGTTAACCATCTTATGGGTAATTATCCTGATGCTTGTTAGAACGTTAGAAATATCCACTGCCAACAAACTACTGTCATTTACTTCATTTTCTGTTGCGTGGGGGGCTTTTAGATTTACCATTGAACTTTATTTTTATACTGCCTATTTTAATATTCCAGAAATTAATAATACATTCAATTATTATAGTATTTAATTATTTCCATACAGTCAAATGCTTTACGAAAGTCAATGAATGGTAGGTACACAGTTTTGCACCTGTGTTGTGTTCCAATACTTCCAATCTTCTTTCAATAATTTGTTAACTTAATTTGTTATAACGCAAACATTACATAGGTAGTTAGTTCAGCGGATTTGTTGAAATCCAGCTTTTAAAAGACCATTAAAATACTCACCAACAATTTCATCAGATTGGCACGTGGTTTAAATCTTAAATATCTATAGTTTTTTGTAGGCTGTACCTCGGTCATTTTTACATTTTTTCACACATTTTGAAAAGGGTGTAAATATTGCTAAATCATAGTCATCATTATGAAAAACAAACAAACAAATAATGGGGAAAAGTAGATAAAATGAGAAAAACGCAAATTAAATAACAACATTACAGAAAACTCAATTGAACATCCTCCTCCTGTATTGTTTGTGTTCTTCTTGTTTCATGTGCTTGCAAGACGACCTCAAATACTTCATCAGGTTTCCCGTCAGAATATGACAAGGAAGTTCGACACTTAAATTAACATAAGAATCACAACCCTTCCGAGTAATTAACATAATTTTTCAAAGTCAAAATTTGCATTATTTCGTATTCAAAACATGATCAAGCCCACGGACCAACCCTTAGGATAATTCGCAATGTTCCATACCTTTTCTCTTGATGTCACCTGTTTGCAACATGTCACAGGAATTATGATGCTGTAAGCTGTATTCATATTTTTACCCACACACTTGAATCTGAATGGTCGTGGAATTAAGGAGCGCGGTAGCGCTCCGACCCGCCAAGTCAATCGAAATAGTTTGCGCGCTACCAAGAGTATACTATACGCGACAGCATAAGTAGCACATTTCGTGTAGTTGTAGGAGGAAAAGTACAAGTGATGGAGGAAATTGAACTACATATACAGATTGGGGCACGATAATAGACAAGCTTTTAAAAAAGAAACATTGAAATCGTTTGAGTTAAGTTGGTCAAAACCACACTGTAAAAACGTCATTTTTTTTCAAAATTTTCTGCTTCTTCTTTGACGTTGACCGCTCTACAGCCAAAACCACTGGACCGATTTTCATGAACGATGGCTCATTATTTTTCTTCTGGGTGGTAGGTGTGCCTTTTTATGGTTTCATTATCCCAAAACCTACCATTTGGCCGTTAATTAGGAAAAGGATCATTTTCAGAGCTCAGAATAACATTGGAGTATAGATATTTAATCTAGTTTATTATGTATATACCTATTCATTCACAAACCTTTCAATCCACATGTCCCGATGTGAAATTGTGTGAAATAAATAGTCGCCGGTGCTGAGTGAGTTAGCGCGCTAAGCTTACCACGCATGGTGACCTGTATTCGATCCCCAGCTGGGCAGGAGTTTTTTGCACTTTATTTGGGTGTTTGGGGTCCACTCATAACCTCGTGAGGAAAAATGAGTAGTTACTGAATAAGTAACGACCAGTGACGGCATTACCAGAGTTAAAATAAATTAATGTAATAGAATTTGAAAAGTAAAGGAGGCTCTTAGTAATGCTGCGTTACCCACAAGAATTGTGAAGAGGCCTTGTGCTTCACCACAAATAAAAGCATACATACAAACATACAGTTTATTAGAGCTAAGAATATAAAATAAAGACAGTGAAAGAAGTTTCATAGAAAACTTTGTAAAAGCCCCTACACTACCTAATACCTATTCCTAATTAGGAATGTTAGGTACATAAGAAGTGAAAGGCTTTTTCCTCCCTATCCAATTCTCTCTAGTAAATATTTCTTTCACTGGCCGCTAAAAATTTTATAATACAAAGTAAAATAAATTGAAGCTTTTATGTGTTTCAAACACCACGTCTGTTCATCAATAGGCCAGTTAGCTCAGTGGTTAAGGCGGCACAGTGAGAATATTCAGATGCCAGAAGTTTGCAGGTTCGAGCTGGGACATACGATTTTTATAAACAATAAACTCTTTACATATTTTAGTTTTACATAATTTACATTAAATTTAGTGAGTTTATGAGGTACTATTAACTTTTTAGTTGTGGGTTGTGTTGTACCTCATTTATAGTATAAAATAAAAAATTAACAGTTAAAAAAAATATATATTATACATTTATTACTCAACACAATAAGCTTCGTTCTCAGTATTCTTTCACATAAATTAATTGTAAAAATACATAGTTATCCTCCCATTTGGGATTTTTACCACATAATAATACATCTTGGGCATACTGCTGAAATAATAGGACTTAAAAGTCCTAATTATTATATCTGACATAAATTAAGGAAATATGTTCAGGGTGTACCCACTATTTGAACCAGTTGAGGGGCCCATCTGGATAAAATGAATGGCACCACACAGCATACTTGTAAAAATCTGTGACACAGTGCCAATTTATGAAACGGGATTAATTTTAGAATAACCCGGACTATCTCTCTAATCGTTCTTCGACTTGAGGGAGGGTCTCTTGTTGTCTTACCTTCTTTTAAACATAATTAACCGAACACAGTGAGAACGAACTCACTAAGTGAGGTTCTGTTTTAACTTGGGTACTGGACGAATTGGCTTTCGTTTGTCTGTTTGTCTGTTCTGCGATAACTCCCGAACGGATTCTTCAAAATTGATGAAGTTTTGTATACATGTTTATTTTCTAATCCTAAAGTTTTACTTATACCTTAAGTAGACCACTCGAGGCCAAATGAGGGCCGTCTTGGTGAAAAATGAAAACGATTAAAAAAAAAAAAAAAAAACAAGTAACACTCTTGAGTCGTTGAAAAATATATAAAAGTTCATCAGTGAAATTCGGAAATCGTGAAACCTAAGGGGGCCGCACTGTGGTAAAAAATCGATATAGGGCCAAAAAAATAAAAAAGGCCGGTTGATATGTTTTATATAAAACTTATCGAGTGGGGTATTAAATAAAAGGTCTCGATGTCCTCATGCTCGATTGAACATTTATATTGCTATAGTTGAATCTGTTTGAGGTTTACTGTTCAAAGAAATACTAGTTATTGTTGGATGGAAGAGCTTCTTTAAGGAGAACCCTGCCATGTAAAAGAAAGCCAAAAAATAATAATATTGACGTTACACAATGTAGGAAATACTATTACCTATTAACCGAACACAGTGAGGGAGCGAAGCAACCTCACTAAGGGGTTCTGTTTTAACTTGCATAATGGACGATTTGGCTTTCGTTTGTCTGTCTCATAAGTAAGGCGAGATCATTATTATAATAATAAAATTTTATAATTTAGGAGCGCGGTAGCCCTCCGAACCTCGAAGTCGGTAATTCGCGCGTTACCAAGTGATATTAGCACAATTCTTGTAGTTGTAGGAAAAAAAGTACAAGTGATGAAGGAACTCGGACTATAAATAAATATAGATTGGGTGGGGCACGATAAAGACAAGCTTTGAAAAAAGAACCATCAAAATCGTTTGAGTTAAGTTAGAGAAAACCAAACTTTAAAAACGTCATTTTTTTTCATCATTTTCTGATTCTTCTTTCACGTTGACCGCTCTACAGCCAAAACTACTAGACCGATTTTCACAAACGATGGCAAATTTTTTTCTCGTGAGTGGTAGGTGTGATTTTTTATTGTTCTTTTATCCTAAAATGGACATTTGGCCCTTAATTGGGAAAAGGATCATTTTCAGAGCTCAGAACAAAGTTGGTGTATAGATATTCAGTATCTAGTATATTATCACTCTCCCAGATGAGTCAAAAGTGGCATATCTACTTTTTAGGTGAAAGAATAATTTGGAGAAGTATACTGTGCTTAGTTATGAATATCAAACTAAAATCTTTATCTTCACATTCAAACTGTTTCATTTATCAACACTTGTTCCTTTAAAGTCATTATTTAATATGTTAAATAGTTTTATATTGAAACAACATGTATCATTCACCCCTCACCTATACAGGGCCACTACAAAAAGTTATAAGATCCCCCAAAAAATATCACTTCGTGACATAAAAAAGTCCCGCCAAGTCGTTCCCCAAAAATATTTCAGTTCCCAAAAAATATATTAGTTATTTGTGACCTCCCCCAAAAAAATTATTGAAATCAATTTATGGCCCCGCCTTTTATTCATTCACCTAAGTGCAACAGTATACTTATTAATAGCCTCCCCTCTCTCTTTCTTCTAATGTCCTCTTTCTTTTGTTCCTTATTGCATGTTGGAATGTTTCCTTTACAAACTCAGAAATTAAGTCTTATTTCCTTGCTCCTTTCACCGACTTGGGCTCTTGGCGGAGTACCACCAAGCAGGTCCGTTCTTATCCAATGGAACTGATGTCTTGGTTTTTTTCTAAGATTATATATAAATGTAGACATATGTAAACATGTGTTCCTTGGAAATGAGCCGGAATCGTGACTTGTTCTGATGGTCCAATTCTCGTTGGTGGCAGATATTTTGCGACTTAGATACAGATAATGCATCCTTGGGTCGCGGTCCGCTAGACTTCTCATTTCCTGTTCTCCATAAGAACCACTATGTTAAATTATCTCTTTTTAATTCTTTAAAAATTACACTGTCTTTTAGATTCATATATTTATCATTGCCAGTAAGTGGTACTCCACCAAGAGCCCAAGTCGGTGAAAGGAGCAAGGAAATAAGACTTAAGTTCTGAGTTTGTAAAGGAAACATTCCAACATGCAATAAGGAACAAAAGAAAGAGGACATTAGAAGAAAGAGAGAGGGGAGGCTATTAATAAGTATACTGTTGCACTTAGGTGAATGAATAAAAGGCGGGGCCATAAATTGATTTCAATAATTTTTTTGGGGGAGGTCACAAATAACTAATATATTTTTTGGGAACTGAAATATTTTTGGGGAACGACTTGGCGGAACTTTTTTATGTCACGAAGTGATATTTTTTGGGGGATATGAAATTATTAAAGAGAAGAAGGAAAATATTATAAATAAAATGCAAAACGCTTTCTGAACGTCAGGAAATGCCACGGCCGGCGTTTGATACCTTAATCAAATTGATTTTATACCTACAAGTATGGTGCTTTATGAATAATGAGATTCTGTCGAAAATGAATGTACAAATTGTTTGGTTTTAGAAATACCTTTGAGAATTACCTTGGCACAACACAATAAGCCCAATTAATGCAATTATTGCCAAACAAAATTGCAGATTTATGAGATTGGTTTTGTGTGGGAATGGGTACCGCTTTTGATTCCTTTGACTGAAATTAGCATCTTATTATCTGGCTATTGTGAGCTTGATAATTTTACTTTGATCATATCTGGTGAAGGTCTCACGAGAACATTGGTTCAATTAGTTTGGGTAGGTTTGTGGGCGCACATCCCAGTCTATTGACTATAACTTTACTGTGTTTGTTGCTCGAATGGTTCAGGTGCTAGTCTGATAATCCAAGAGTGTGCTGATCTGTTGGTTCGAACCCCTCATCTATTGCAATTCATAAGGATGGCCCGGAAACAACTCCAAATTGAGTTAATAGAAAGAGTTAACTGAATCTGGAAATCGTTCTCTTATATCCAGGTTTGACTGTATGACGCCGAGCATTATTCTACGTATGCCTTTACTTTGTAGTGTAAGGTTTTCCGTGGTGTTTCGATCCCTTGGGACTGAGACAATGTTTTTGGAGGACATGTAGGCATAGATTGCAAATGTAGGTATAGGGTGCTTAGTGCTTACCAAGATGGGTAGATAGAGATACATCTTCCTCCTACCAATTTAAACTTTTATATCTTATGCTGAGGTACACTAAACATAATATGGCAAGTACTAGTGATAATCAGATAATGATACTAGTTATTTGTGATAATCAGTGAGTAAGTCAGTCATGTAGCCATGTTCAGCTCGTTGCCTTAGTTCAGGGGTCTTCAACCTGTGTCCCGCGGGCCACTTGTGGCCCGCCGAATCATTTTTGGTGGCCCGCGAGCTCATTTATGCTATTTCCTATTTCTTCCAGCACTAGCCAGCCAAGATTTTTTTTTTTAAAGCAAAAGTTACGAGAGTGAATTTTTTTTCTCAACCTCCCCCCCCTTCATTATGGTTCTAATAGTGGCCCGCGGACTTTTTTGGAAAAGAAATATGGCCCAGAGTCTGAAAAAGGTTGAAGACCCCTGGAAGGCAAGAACAGAAAGTATCTGAGTTCGTTAGATTCGTTAGAAGCAGCTAAGAAGATGACTATATGGATGTTTGTATGGGGTATTGAGGCGAATGCCAGTAAGTGCCCCCTTTCAATAGCCCAACGACTGTTGGATGGAGGGATCTTACAAAAAAAGCAAACGAACACTCCCTACATCCAAAAAGTGAGACAAGCGGCAACTTTTTCCTATATAATAAACTCTCGGCAAAGTCACTTTATGTTTTCCCCAATTAACGGATGATTTTGAATTTCAGAATCTAATAATTTTTAATCTCATCGTATAATGCCGGTCATGTTTAAATAATAAGTCCTCGGATTTTGCAATTAAAATTCCGCCTCGATAAGTAAAGAGAGGCCTCATACCTTTTGCATATTCACCCCAATTTTACGAAATATAATAAAGTGACAAGAAGTGTCTCTCACCTTTTTCGTCGATGGCAAAAATTGTGAAATTCATGCGTTTAATTTACAATTATTATATTCCGATATAAATCTGTCCGAATCTTTTGCAACCCTTTAATTAGGGCGTAGTCGATCTTTTCAAATTGTCTTCGGAAAATGAAACGGTATTTATAGGGAAGACGCAGCTCATTCAGACTGGGGAGGATCAGATCCCTTTTAATGGAGAAGTGAGAATTTGAGAAAGAAAGGAAATAAACTTCAAGCCATTTTCGTACTCAAGTTAACACCAAAATTGTGAAATAGATCTTAGGGCGCAATTATTAGACATTTTTGTAATACCTCTGTGGAGCTAAGTTTAGATTTTGTCTATTGTCTTTATGTTGTCTTAGATGAGGAAAAACGATACTAAGTTATGCTAAGTCTTACTAAGTTATGATTGTAGAACAATTATTAGTGCATCAAAATATTTCCAAATCTCATAAGTTAAAAATCTGACGGTCTTCTTGAATATTTCAAAAATAAAATCAACGGTCTGATTGATGCTGAAACTCAAATCCCATTATCCCACATGAACTGACCACAGCTTTTGGTGTAGTAGCCATGTGTCGGGTCATTGTACCGTCGACAAAATATTAACTGTACGTTAATACAATAAATTAATGCAATCAAGAGATTCTTCAGATTGAAAGGGTCTCTAGAACATGTACATCCATGTCATCCGTATAACCCAAAGAAAAGTAGATCATTGCAATAAACTGTAACAGGAAATAAACGGCAAAGTCATAAATTGAAAATTTAATAAATTTAAAAATGATATTCTCCAGATATAATAGTGTGCGAATCGCAATTTAAATAATAGTCGATCTACTTTTCGCTAAATTATTTTACAACTGTTAAATTTCATTATTTATAGCTTAGCTGTAGGTAGGTTGATCTGAATTAAGACATTACATGCACCAATTTTTTCCATTAGGAAAGGATGAAAATTGTATTATCCATTATGAACCTTTAAGTGGATGAAAGAGAGATTTTAAATCTTTTTTAATTAGAAATTTTAAATAGAATTTCTTAAAGCCCCCCCTATACCTATTGTAGTAAAATGGAGGTCTAAGAAAGTCTTAATACTACAGTAGATGTTGCAGCAAGGAGACTATTTTTTTAATAGGGCAGAAAAGGTATATCTTCTCTCTGAAAGACGGACAGACTAATAATGATCATAGCATCTCTTATTTAAGAGGACAGGTAAGACGATAAGAAATATAAGTTGCATAAGAGAGTAGAGGCGTAGAAAAACCTAATTGAAAAAAAAAACAAAATAAACATAAACAAAGTTTTAATTTTCTATTCGTTTCAAGTTACTGAGTCCGACCCTAAAATTCCCTCGTCAGCCCTTCTAGTGTACGACGACAGCGCTTTGATCTTGAAGCTTCGGATCTAAGGATATACAAAGAAACTGTCCCACACAAAACAATTTTCATTTTCTCTTCAGCCCTTAAATATTATTTTTTAACTTTCGTCCCCCTATGCGGTGTTCTCGAGAGCAACGTCCCCGGAAATAAAGGTCTGAAGAAAATGAACCCTGTCCTGGAAGATAATATAAATGTCATCATTGATTTAAAAGACATATATCGGAGATGACGCGGTTACAATTAAATTACAACCTGTGAATTTCTTTAAAGTTAGTTTTAAAAAAAATCACAAAAATCAAAAGTGAGTCCCATAAGGAACCTTTTACAGGTAGTTGAAAATCTGCATGTTAAAAGGGTGAAATCAGAAACCAATTTAAATGCGAATTTATTTTAATATTCTTGAAAGGTAACGCAAATCAAGTTGATGGAAAGAAAACGGAATTGTTTCTTATCTCTAAATCAAATGACAATGTCATCTACTTTTGCATCGCCAATTCTTTTTGAATTAATTCCTTCAATGCGGCAGTTTCTGATTTTATAATTAAAAAGATAAAGTCACAGGACACCTAGAGATGAGGAAATGGGTTGCATACTGGTTGCGAATATTGGCATATATAATTTAATTAAAATAACGTGAGAATGAGAAAAAAGGTCCATAGAATGGATGGGTTTTCATTTCAGAAGATATCAATTGATTCAAAGTATTAAAAACTTTTGTGAATATCTCAAGACATTCTTATTATTGTTATTATTATTATTATACAACGCTTTATTAGGTATAAATGGACATTATGTACATACAAATAATTAATTTAACAATGAAAAAAAATGGAAACAATATATATACAATGAAAATGAAAAAGAATAGAAAATATATAAAAACATAAGTCCTAACTAAAGGGCGGGGTTATTGCCTAGGGCAATCTCTTCCACCCAACCCTTATTCTTGGTTTCTATACGTCACACACGGGTCACGGAGATCAATGGTTTTTAGTTTTGTACATTGATCTAAATAAAAAAGGTTTAAAAGTGCCACTGGTGCTTTTTGAATGAAAGTTTAACCTATGCGATTTATGTGAATATCACAATATGACTTTCTTTTCTCTGCGTTAAGTTATCCCACGAACCAAGAATATCTTGAACCTTGGGTTAAGAGTCGTGGGATCTCATTAGCATGTAGGACAATGTTAATGACCTAGAATTGAAAACCTAGAATTGAAAACTAAAAATAATATCAAGAATTTTAAGACCATCACAATAGGCATCTATGTGTATGTATTTTGTCAAGGTTAAAGAAAACCAATTTTACCTCCCCAAAAAACTGACTATAACAAAGAGGAAAAACAATTCTGAAACCACAAGGTGCTAACAACTAAAAATCATTTATAATTTATATACATTGTATTTTTAATATTGAAATAAATCAAATTAAACCATTTAGTAAACAAAATAAACAGGCATTAATCCATAGTGCAAACAAATAACACTCATGTGTACATGCACACTATGTACCTACATCACTTCATCATACATTGATGAAAAAGTCCTTCATGTTCTTCCACATTCCCAGTAGGGATTTCCTTTTGGGACTTGCAAAGTTTCACGAGTGGGAAGCTTGTTCATAACTTGCGGTGGAAGGAGGTCGCCCTGCCCCTGGGTTCGAACCCCCGCTGTTATTTTAATTAAGACCGCAAAACTTTTGCTTTTCATTCGTTGGAGCGGTGATAATAATCAACTCAAACCTTTACCTCGTCACTTCTCACCACGACAACAGTAGCTTAGCAATCCTGAAATCTTTTCAGAAAAGTCCTCCTGTCAAGGCGTCTTGTCCCGACTTGGAAGTTTTTCAAAGGAAACCACAAGAGAATGGAAAGCTGTAGTTTTGCTGTCGCCGCATGAAGATTGTCCCTAGTGTGCGGCATTGTTGCGACTTCCGCCCGACGTCAAATGAGTCACGCCTTACTGTTTCCTTCTAGTGTTCCTTGTGCTTTTAATAGAATAAATAATTACTGTAATAATTTTAATTCAATAATTTGTAATGGAACATTTCAAATAAAACTGACTTGTACAAATTCTTTTGTTGTTTGAGGAGTTAGTGAACTCTTTGGCTCGAGTTAAAAAAGTTAGAAGAGGTGTGACTTTCTTTTGTAAAAATTAAAAAAATGAAGTCCATCCGTTCCTCACAGGGTAGGAGGTAGGTCCTGTAACAGAAGTAATTCATAAATACTTTAAACTAACGTATTTTAGCAGGTGTTCAGGTGGCTCTGCCCTTAAGGTGTATAATTTGGATATCACAATAAAGGTATAATTATCAACTTTAGAAAATTTCGAAAATGAAGTGACCTATTGAGTCTGATTTGCGAAGAACAAGAATGAGAAAAAGGAGGAGAAGCAAAATGAAGAAAAAGGAGACAAATAAGAATAACAATTTTATTAATATGAAAAAGATGCAGAAGAAGAAAGCAAAGAATTCAACACAATTAAAGTTTAATTTCAATTGTTAATTGAAAAAAAATATGATCTCTTTTCAAACATACATACCTACCTACCTGTCCATAAATAAATAACTATAACATCATTCTGATTGACTAAAGCTGTTAGAGATGATTATTTATTAACATGTGGATATGTGCAATGAAAATCATCTCCTTGGGCAAACATATGAAATAGAATTACAACAGATATAAGGGAAGACCCGGCCTTAACACAGTGAAGACAGACTTTCCAGAAATCGCAGTGTACCATATTATCTTACATTTTGCAGTTTTCCCTTATTTTAGGTGCAATCAAAATCTTTGTAATCTTGCTTTGTAATAATCAAAATCAATGTAATCTTGCTTTGTAATTTGGCCCTTAATCTAAAGTTAAATCCTTTGAAAATGGGCTGTGGTTTTCCTTCCCAGAAGAATAGAATAAGATGTATTATAATCACATTGCGATCTCTCAGCAATATATCACAATTATCAGCTATCATATTTGTGTTAATCACAACGCTGTCTCTTTCTTTGAATAGGTGTTCTTCACATCTCAGCCGAGGTGTTTGACCGTGATATCACAAATAATCGAACTCGCTTTTCTAAATTTTTGCTTGACATTCGACTTGAACCACCGACGGCCAGGTTACGAGTCCGCCGTATTAACCATCAAGCTATCACAATTATACCAGTAAGTATTATTACACCAGCTAGGTGGTCATCTGTGCCCAATTGTATCCACCATACAAGGCGCGAATTCTACAATGATGGATATGTTTGGTTTGTTGGTACGTCTCCTGAACAATTGGCATCAGTTGTGTGGAGACCCCCTGGTGTGTGAGGTACTGTTGCTGAGGATTATACCAAACACTATGAACAATATGGTGATTGGGGCTCAAGGTAACCTTAAGGAAGGATCACACTATATGGCACAGATGCCATATTTTCTATGGCGAGAAAAAAAACGAATGGCACATATAATATATTGCACTCACACGAATGCCATAGATCCTACCATACGTCTATGGCACCATAGAAAAAACTTGTCGCCATAGACCCAAATAGTTCTATGGTCATGTAAACAAATACCGATCACACGCTATGGCAAGGGAGATTGCCATATTAACCATATTATATATCGCTCTGCCATATCGTGTGATCCTACCTTTAGCACGGTACAGAAATATCGTTAGGTTATGTTTCATCTGCTCAGGGCTTTAAATCTACGCTTTCTAGGGAAAATTGCATAGTATAAAATAATACTGCTGTACTTGAAGTAATGAAAATATTTCGGTCCCAAGTGCGGCATACTATCAGGAAAGGTGGGTTTTAGGTGGGTGGAAATCCCACACCCCAGGCTAAGACCTGGATGTCTTTAAAAAAAAATTCCCCGCCCTTCCTTAAAAAATTAATTACTGCTGCAGAAGAACAAGTGAGAATAAAAAAAATACAAGAAAACTAATAAAAAAGTATACTCTTTGTTATTGAATCTCTGAGATCAGCTAACTAAGTATAGACATCCTTTGATTTGAGGGATCGACAAATCTAAAAAATTCATATGCAGAAAAATCAAAAACCAGCTAACAACAATAATTTTCCACCAAAGATTTCAGTGGGGACTGACCGGTGACCAATTCACTTTATTTCATGAAACGTTAATTTTATTAACTTCAGGGCACCATTTAGTATTTTACCTTGTACCTACCAACCCGCCAATTCTTGCCTCCCCTTAATTATTGATGGACATGCCTCAGGTGTCGAATAAGGTTAAGAAAAATATACGTGGGACCAAGCCTCGGGTATAAAGTAAAGTTAAGAAAATACATCGGATACTAGGCCATGCACCGGGTGTAGTGTATAGGAATGTATGGAAGTTTCGGTTGGTATCACTTAAAACGGTACCTAATTAAAAAATGCTCTTATTCAACATGCTATGAATGCATAAAGTGCTCTTTCATTTATTTATTGAACTTTCTATAGTTAGAGTCATGTTTATGAACCTATCTAAATATTGGAGTAACAAATTACAAGGCAATCTCTTTAAGAAATTACACGCCTAAGATCCATTGCTGTAAACATAACTGAATACAACTCGCGTATTTATGTACGTAATATACATATGGGTAGGTATATAAAATTAAATAGGTAGGTAGCTATTTATACAGTATGTCTCAGAAGTCCTGGCAATGGCCTCATAACTTTTGAATGGGTACGAATTTTTGGATTCTGTTTGTTTCTAAGGATAGAAAGTGCCCTATGGCCGATTCACTGGTGATGTCAAAATCCAGGTTCAAACCCCGGAAGTGGCACTTTTTTGATAAAATTGGCCATTTCTTGAGAAATTTAAATGAGAAGGTATTTTTTTAATTTCATATTATTATTTAACAGGTAAAAATACTACATTCCTCAAAAAATGAATTTTCTATCACTATCAGTGGCGGAGCTATGGTGGTTTCAAACTTAAAAATCTGGTTTTTTGAGACACCCTGTAGCTTTGGTACCGCGGGACTCAATACAGTCCTCAATGATTTAAAATGACGAAAAAAGTGTCTTGGAAGTACTGAAATGTATAAATCTCCGATATATCACCTCCATCAGTGCCGGAGAGCAAAGTGTTTAAAGTCAATAATACTTGTAAGATCACATTTTACCTATTATTTACCTAGGCTTCAATTATCCACCATACAAACACACAACCTTCACCAAATCGCAACTTTAGTGGGTATCACAGCATTACAAGTCTAGTATAAGTAAGTATCCCTCATTCTTTCGAATTTCATTTAACTTGTAATGCCACCACTCATTGCTATTCTCAATTAAAGTATTTACTCATTTGTCTTGATGAGGTTGAGTGAACCGCCAACACACCCAACCACATAGTCGAGTTATAATATTTCCCACCGAGAATCGAACCCGGGGATTCCGCAGTCTCATTACTGAATCTAGAAAGGGACACATTGGAGAAGAAACTCATTGCAATGCCATGAGGATCGAAGAGAGTAAACTTTTAAATCAGATAAATATTTAAGTAGGTACCTACCTAGGTTCAGGAGTGAACTAATTTTGAACCTGCATGGTCCTGAATCAGGTTGACTCAAATCCATGATACATAGGTTATTAGGAAATAAACAGGTAGGTAACTAATATGAATGTGGATAACTAGATATCTAGTTAATAGATAAATAAATCTGTTTCTCTTCACTTAACTAAGAGTTGAAGTTTGAAAACAATAATGTAGTAGGTAGGTACCTACATATTTTACTCAACTAATCAATATCTATTTGTATTTATTGTTGTTGTTGTCGTCATTCTAACAATTGTTCACAAACTAAAGTTGTTATCGAACCCTTTTTTACTTCAAGACAATGCAACTAATAAAAATTGATTATTGTCATGAAAATAGGTCATTGTTATCCAACCCTCCGGCACAGATGGAGGTGAAATATCAGAGTTTTTACCATTTCAGTACTTCCAAGACACTTTTTTCGTCATTTTAAATCATTGAGGACTGTATTGAGTCCCGCAGTACCAAAGCTACAGGGTGTCTCAAAAAACCAGATTTTTAAGTTTGAAACCACCATAGCTCCGCCACTGATAGTGTGAGAAAATTTATTTTTTGAGGAATGCAGTATTTTTACCTGTTAAATAATAATATGAAATTAAAAAAATACCTTCTTATTTAAATTTCTCAAGAAATGGCCATTTTAATCAAAAAAGTGCCACTTCCGGGGTTCGAACCTAGATTTTGACATCACTAGTGGATCGGCCATAGGGCACTTCCTATCCTTAGAAACAAACAGAATCCAAAAATTCGTACCCATTCAAAATTTATGAGGCCATTGCCAGGACTTCTGAGACATACTGTATAATGAAAGCTATACAGCTCAAAATTAATTTGGTGAGCTGGGTCGGCAAGTTTTTCTCAAAAAAGCAAATTAGCAAAATACAAAAATGTAAACGTTTTGAATGTTCAAAAAGGTAATAATAATATAATGAAGTATATAAACTGTTGGATCGCAAATTTATAGCTTGGGTGTGTGCCAATTTTTTTTTCGCATTTTATAAACGGTGGAATTATTTGCATAAAATTTTGTGCCAATGTGACACGATGTATGCAGAGGACGATGGTTACGTGGTAGAGTTCTGCAGAAATAATGATGTTGCGGAAAATAAAGCATGTAAACCGTATTAGAATTATTAAAGTTGGTAAGTTAATATAGTTAAATAAAGAAATGAACTAGGTGCAAAAATGCTTTTGTACCTTCTGAATCAAGCAAAGTGAATGTAGCTAGAGAAAATTTTATTGTACCCTCAATAAAGAAATAAATTAAAAGGTACCTATTACCACATGAGAATCGAACTGGAATGTTGGTTTCCAGTATGTCTGGATTGGTGCAAAACAACGTAGGTCTAAATCTTCACTGAAAGTCACCGAATTAACACAGGATTCCGAGCCTTCCCCTAAAGTACTTGGGGTATAGCTCTACTTGTATTTTACCTGACCCTTCTATTAAAGCGACGCATGGCTTTCTTTGTATTTAACCTAACCCTACTATAAACCTGAGGCATGGTCTCCTTTTACTTTACCTAACGTAACAGCCGGTAAAGAAGGATTTTTTTCCAATTTCAAAAAGGACATTCTGTATGCTGTCAAAAATACTTCTGTAGTGACTAAGCACTGGGTTTGAGCTAGTGTGTTACTTAAGACTGACTGCATTTCTTCTACTTTACGCTCCACGGACGAAGTCATGTATGTATGCTTTCATGTATGACATATACAAATATGCTGTGAATAACAATACCGCTTTCTGCTTTCATTATTGTTATTATTATTATATGCTTTTCATTCTTCTTTGTGCACAGTTTTCCTACGATTTTTTTTGTGAATTTCTTTCGTTTTTCTGTTCCGCGTTCTCTTTTCGAGAAGAAAGCACTCTGTTGTGTGTGCTCTGCTTCGTATATACAGGGTATGCTTAAAGTTCCTGGTAATCCCGTTCAAAAATAAAGCTTAATGGTACCTTTTTTCCCAATGTACTCATATTGTAATATTTTTTACTTGTTTTGTCTCACTGAGTCTGCTGGTGTCTAAGGTTGTCTAAGTATAATGCTTTATTAAAACTGTCAGAGCAAGACATAGTTTTAGTGCTATTATGCCAAAAGTTTAACGAATCACCTCTTTATTAATTTTAATAATTTAATTTTTATGTACCTGCTTAGGTTTATTTTTTAGGTTATAATAATTAGTTATGATATGGTATAGAAAATTCCATTACTTTCCTTTCTATAGGATAAGGAAAGTAAAAAGATTTAGTTTAATTTTGTAAGAAAGACAATTTAATTTCCAGTTTAGTTCAATAGAATATGATACCTAAATATTCTTCAGTGAGTTACTGATAAGAAAAGAAAATAATAAAAAATTGCTCGTTTATTTGAAATATTCATATAAATTCATTAAAGATTTAATAATTAAGTTATATAGTGATCAGTCGATTAAATGTAATTATTCATGTAATTATTTGTATTTATAAATAAATAATTTTATTCTCTCGGCATTTCTAAGTTGCTCTTAGTTTGGTGACTTTTCTATTTTTTTAAACCATCATTTGATCCACACTTTTTCCGGGACCCTGTACCCATAATAATTGAGTTTATTCATGTGTAATGCTACAATATTAGTAAATAATATACCAGTGTTTGTGAAAATACATGGCGTAGCGTTCCATGCACGTTGCCATACTTTTTCCTGAGCATTTTATTTGCCATTTTTCTTTTGCATGGAATCAGGAATTGTTTATTTTCCTCATACAATATTCTAGAAACTAGTTCGAGGTAAAATCCTTGCGTCAAAGGAAGAAAGGGTTGCGAAATATACCTGCATGGCAAAGTAGGTAAGGCACCAAAGGCACCATTGTGTTTCATACTCTAAAGCTAAGTTTACATGAATCGGTGACCTTTATAGAATTCCAAATACTCGGTGATAGTTAAAAAAACTGGGGAGATCAAAACAAATTCAGGAAAAACAACCTTAATGTCAGCAAAACGAACATGGGGTAGATGGTAGGTTCTTCGTGTGGTTATACAACAGATGAAAAAGTTAACTCACTACATTCCATCTAGGGAAATTCCCACTGAAATCAGCTTGGTTGAATACAAACATTCTCAATAAGGTCGGGTTTTTCAATTGAAGAAGATGCCAAAGAATAAAGAGTGTTGATATGCATTCACAATAATTATTTTCTTTATAGGAAAGCCTAATTACAGCTGTGACGTAAAAATGTACCAACCAACCTCAACCATGAGGTTAAACAATGCCGACCCCAGATAGGCTTGGGGAAAGGGAAAGTGAAGAAGAGGAAACTTCGAAAGCCTTAAACCTATTTCTACTGATCATTGTCTAGCTCAATTCAACCGCCTGCACTACACCTATCCGCCAATACGTCAGAAGTATTCTCACCTTACTTCAACGAAACTCTAAAATACAAAATTACTGTTACAAAAGCATTCAAAATAATATTCATAACAAACCATCCATTGTGCACTTTTCAATCACGCATTGTACATCCTACAAAACACCAAGTGAATGGCACACAATGAGATCAATCGGAACAGTGGAACGATAAGTAGATAACAGGTATCCGATGGTCCACTATAGGAGAACATTTATCTCGGGATCTCCTAGGACCAGGAGATCCCCTTGCGAAGGAATGTCAAATCACCTGACACCCCAGTGAATGAACCCACGGTCCCGGCCTCGCCAGACTGCATGGTTCCAAGAATAAAACGGACCTCATGCTGCGACCTTCGATCACCATCACAATCGTTTGTGATGGGTCCTTTCTGTGCTGGTGAGAAGAAAGGAATTTTTATTATTATTTTTTTCTTTTTCGGAAACATCTTTTTGAATCAGATTCATGCGTCCTTAACCTACCTGATTTTACGGCGGTTTTGCTTGAAAAACAAAAATTCCATTCATTTTGTGTTTAAATCCTCAAAGAGATACTAGAGAAAGTACAAAGGTAGCTGAACAACAAAGCTGTTCACCTGAACCAACACATGGCACAATGCTTGCTCAAATTAGTTGTTAAGTTATGATATTTGTGTTTATCACAATATTTACTCAGACTCATCTCATTTAATAATTGCCTTTGACTTTTGATAACCAACCACAACCTTACACCCAGATAAATCTGAATATTTTTTCTAATGGATCAATAAAGTTAAGCAACAGTGAGCATGAAGACAACATGGATAGGTACCCGTTTCAGATATCAACAGTACATTCAATACTTTGAATTCATTAATACTTCGTAACCGACCTCATTAGCTTGCTCTGTGCTCTATAACTTGGAAGTCGATGGTTTAAGTCCCAATTTAAGCAAAAAAATATTAAAGCTAATTTGAGTTATTTGAGTAACGTTATATACAGATATCAACAATACATTCAATACTTTGTATCTATTAATACTGAGCGATTGATAAGACTTGTAATCTGGCAGTCGATGGTTCAAGTCCCAAGTTAAGCAACCATTTGGTAAATATAATTCAAGTAATATTTGTGATATCACGATTGTAATAATTATATTAACAGATATAAAACAAGTAAAGAAAAATCTTTGTATCCATCCGTGGTTAGGATGGAAATTCTTGCTCTTTGGATACATAATATGCCGACCCTACCTAAGAGGAAGTAAAACTTGTGGATCTTGATCTACCTAGGATGATGATTTAGATCCTCAGGTTAAAACCAGATACCAGCCAGTATCTTGATTCATCTTCTTAGAACCTGAATGACCATTCTTCTAAGCAAATTCATGAAAAATCGATTCCAATGAAATACCTCTAATTCATTATCTCTTCAGGTGTAATTTGTGAACCTAGTGAATAGAAAAAATCTGAAATTTATTGATCGGCTGACCAGAATTAGAATTTTTGATTTTATTGTTTTTCTTGTAGTTCACACATTTTTCCTTTTTTTTTCTCTCTCTCTCTCTCTCTCTCTCTCTCTCTCTTTCTCTCGTCATCTATTTTCTCCTATTTAAAAACCAAAATCGATCTAGTTAATGTGACTTAATAGTAAATAGTCACTTCTATTCTGTATGATTTCTGTACTCAGTTGTGCTGTACCTACCCAAGTAGTGAACATCGGATTAGTAGGTTCTTCAAGTGTTTGTCTAGGCTACCACGATTGCTGTCCAATAATCAATTGGAGAGGAAATAGTCCTAATACACGGACAATAAAATAAAAATAAACACGGAAAATATTGTTTGTAAGAAAATTTAAAATACAAAAGGATGTATTTTCTTATGGATTTATCCTCCTTAAACCAAACCGATTTCTTTGGAACCGCATTGTGCAAATATACACGTACAATTTATTCAATGCAAATATGCAAAATACCTACCTAAATAATTTCAATTCTGACAATATTGTGGATAGATTTCTTGAGCTGTCATACTTATGCAATATGCATATTAAATTTGTCCTAAAAAAGGACATGTGATTCTGTCGCTATGTATGTGTGACAAATAAATGTACATAGAAGAGCGAAATTCGAATCTGTCAATCATAAAATAATACCTATCCACCTATTATTGAATATTTTAATGCAATTTCTTCAAACTCTCAGCGCTAATCGCTGCCGCTGTACGGCATCGTGAAATCGTTTTTTTTAGCATCAACCAGTAAATAACCTTGTGATTTTTAAACGTTATAACTTATAACTATACCTACTAAGAATATTAACTAATTAAAAGTTACTCATGATATTCTTTATAAAAATATCGTGAAAAATTTTGACTTGAACATTCTGATGCAGCAAATGCATAAATTGTGTTCAAATATGGCAATACCTTGCCTTAATACATAATATACTGAAAATATTTTAAGGTCGGACGCCTATGGCATTCTCATTCAAACTATACCCTGGAAAAACAACAACAGAAAATTCAAACTGCTGTGGGTATAACAGCATCACAGAAGTCTTGAAGGTTGAAGGAATAACAAGAAACATTCATGAGTACCACAAAAGTTCAAAGGAGACAAATGAACAATTATTCAAGTCTAAAGAATCCTCTCTTAAATTGCCTCAATCGTTCAGATTATAGCAATTCAAAGCAGAGTTATGAACTTACAGGAAGGGTGATTATTCCAAAGTGGATTAGAGAGAAAGATCAAAATGAAGGAGAAAGAGAGATGGGGATTTGGGGAAGGAATGGGAAAGGAAGATTAGAATAAGGATAAATAGTGGAAGAGAGGGTTCGAAAATGAACGTGAGAGAGAAGGAATAGAAATAGGCAGAGTAGGATAAAGATGAATAGTACAAACGGGAAGAGAATGAAGAGTGAAAGAGAGGCTGAAGATATGGGGGACAAGGAGGAAGCAAGGAAGAAAATGATAATAATAAAGAACGTGGACGATCAAGAGGGAGACAGGAAGCAAGTAGGAGGAGAAGAAGAAGGAGAGTTCAGCATAGAAAGAGAGGAGGAAAAGAGATAGGATTTTTAAAAAAAATCAGAAGAAAGAGGTTAAATGATGAAAGATAAAGAGAATAATAAAAATATAAAAGGGGATAAAAAGAAGAGTTTAGGTAAATATAAAGAAGAGAGGAAAGGAAGGAAAAGAATAAGGAGAAGCAGGAATTACCTGACTATTTTTATTTATTATTAAAAGAAAATATTACATACCATACGTCTCCTAAAAGCTAAAAGGCTAACTGATGAAGAGCTGAGAAAAAAGAGAATTGAGAAGAAAGAAGAGTATATTAAAAAGAGGAATATTAAGGAAGAGAAGGGTTAGGAGAGGAGGATAATAATGAGAAGGTGGAAAATCGCTAAGTAGTTTGTTATACCTCTTTGGCAGAACTCCTCCAAGCCTTACGACTGAGTGAACTCTGAGCATCCGCTGTTTGTCCTGTTAAAAAGCTTCAAAACAGCTTTTGTGTAATTCTACTTACTACGCGAGATCACTTGTTATATCATTATTATTGCCTGATCTCTCTTTCTTTCTCTCTCTCTCTCTCTCTCTCTCTCTCTCTCTCTCACTGGAGCTCTTTCTCTTCATCTCATCTTTCACTCTCTCTTTCTCCTCTTCTATATCAAAGGCCTTACACTCTCTCTCTCTATCTCTCTCCCTCATTTTCCTCTTTCTCTCTCTCCCCACTTTCGCGATTTTGCTTTCCCTTTCGTATGATTTACTATTATCAAAATAAAAACATATTATTATAATGTCAAATACCTATTATTATCAAAATTATCAGTATAATATGTTGTTATTGTATATTCATCTCTTTATATTCATATTTTGAGAAAGCATTGAAAATACACATTATATTTATTGTGTTGACGTAATAATAAAATCCTGTAGGTTGAGTAATAAGGTAGTGTATGTACGCACTTTCTGGGGACATAATTACCCGATGTTACGAAAATGCGGTGAATCGCCAGAAATATTCTTGTATATTTTATATTCAAGTCTTTCAAAATATCTATCAGGTTGTTTGTTCTGTCCGTAATATATATTGAGACAAAACAAAACAATAAAAAATTGAATCACCGAGGTGACACAAGTGTTTTGTCATAAAACATTTTCGCCGTATCTCAAAGATGAAAAATTGCTACATTGATAAGTGTAAGGTTACCAGGCGAAGTTAATGCTTCAAGAAATTTCTATGACCACCAGAATCTTCTTATGTGCTAACATACTCAAATAATATTGTTAGTTATGTAGAAAGTATACTGAATCTATATTTTTAGATTTAAACAATAATTATTTCAGTATTAATTATAAATACATGATTGTATAAAATATTTAGAATTTTTAAAAAAAAATTCTGCTGTAAAATTGTAAGCTATTTGAACTGACTATCTCTTTTCTCAAAAATCCTATCGAAAATTTAGATCGTAATCATATGTTTTATCCCAAACAAAGGAAAAAGAAACCCTCAAAAGCTCAATATTACCACACCACATAAAATTTATCACCCCCATACAAACATCCCTCCAATTAGATGTACTTAAGGCTCACTTGAGAGGCTTCCCACAATTCCGTTTGTATCGACAGCGCACCATAAAAAAAGAAATCCTAAAAGAAAAAATATATAAATAAACTGATTTGTAAACAAGAGCTTAGGAGAAAAATCTCTGTAAATGACATTCAACTATTCTTTTTTTTGTAGTTTAATATCAACTTTTTTGCACTCTCCTCATTCTGTTCACAACTTTTGTTTGTTGGATGGTGTTGAAGTTGACATACTTGTGTTTACAGTGAGACATGGTGAGGATTTGACAGACGAGTTGATGGTCGGTAAAATGTTCAGAGGTTTTGTCTTTCACACACATTTGAATGAATCCCGCATGTATTTATGCCAAATCCATGCATTTCAGTTCTATTGGTTAAAAACTCTTTGCGGCATGGTACCATATTACATAACTATTATACAATTTTGTTTTAGATTTTTTCCAATTGCAAGATGGTATAAATCAACTACCATTTTCAAGTCTATTCCTTGTTGGGCTTTTGTCGTTCTTTGCCGAAGTAGACATAAATTAGTTCTTGTGTTTTCGTGGTAATTTTATCGAAAGTGTCTGTATAAATATTTTAAATGACATTGACATCAACTATAATAATCTTTTCTCGTTTAAAAAGAAAATATTAAATGTATAATCAAAAATGAGCACCTGCAATAAGGTGATGAAGACTATTTAGAGTACCATTATTTATTTAAATAGAATTTAGATGACCAATTGACCATGTATTCTTTGCAATATATTATGTTCTAGCTAGAGCATTTGAAATTTTTTATTTGTTTCAATTCATTGCCTAAATTTATTTCAATCTGCTCAGTCCTTAAAAGAGTCAAACTTTTCAAAAAGTTAACAATAGTAGACTTTTCAGTTAAAGCTGTCTTAAAGTACTATAATTTTATACGCATAGCATCTCTGTTTATTTTACCATTGGTTACTAGTCTCGTTGTATTCAGGACAATAAGTACAATTAAACTATGATGAGTTGGTGAAGGATAATTATCACATTGTATAACCTACAACAATATCTACAAAGCTTTCAGTGAATCTTGTTTGGCTGCCTCCATGTCTACAGGTTTCATCTCAAGACTCAAAACGTGTTACATTCATTTTATTCTTTATGCCTTCTACCTTCTATTAGTTTTTGTTTATCATTGTCATCATTGTTATATTGTTCCTCCATCCTTATCCCTTACTTCTGATTCATGTTTATCTTTATTATAATTATCACAATATTGTCTCTCTATTTCTTTCTCACTCCCTAGTTCTGATTCATCATCATTTTCATACATTAATAATTCTTCCCTCTCCCGTTCTCTCTCTTGTCCGTCTTCTTTCAATTCATCATCTTCACCTTCATCATCTTCTGAATAAGTGGCACTAGTGCTCCAAGCTTCTACTTTGAATGGTTCCCCTTCTGTCCCATTCACAATCACCGGGACGTCAAGGTGTCTGTTTTGACCATCAGGAATATCCACTAGGAGTTCCAAAGTTCCGACGCTTGGATGAGGTTGCATATTTACATCTGTCCCGTCATAAATCATATGCAAGGTAGGGTGGCTGTTGTGATGGTTTGCTTTTCAATAAAGGTAGGCACTTTTATCTCCTCCTTCTGTGTTGTGTTGAGTAGTGCTGGGACAAGTGCCCTACTTGTGATGATACAGTCGAACATGGGTATAAGATTCTAATCCAAGGGGTGGAATTTTTTCTCTTATATGTATTCAGATTTCTCTTAAAAAGAGGCTATATGTCCTAAAACAGAGGTAAAATTGTCCTGGATATTTTCTCTTCTGTCAAAGTCTCTCTTATAGCGAGGTTCTACTGTATTTACCTCTATTTGATGACGTTTTTTTCCAAAATTGCTTTCTATTTTGACATCACACTATCATACGCCCAACGTCCAAGTGTAATACTTCGGTAAATATCGTATCTCCAATTCGTTGAATATTTTTTTTGTTTATGTGTTATTTGTGGTTACTGATTAATTGTCGACATTTGCTACTCCTACAAAAAGTATCTAGAAAAAATTGTATACTATCGTGAGATTCCTGATATTTTAAGCTTTTAACACTTTATAATTGACATTTGGTACACGTACAAGAGTCGTCCCCAGATGATTCATGGTAACTTATGCGTCTATCATCCAAGCTCTGTGTCAGTTATCCCAGGGCCTTCCTTCTCTTACGAAGCATGATTCTTGATATCATTTTAATTCTAAATAATCATCATCGCAACACATTTCTCAGGTGTGAATAATACTTCCCCCTTGTGTAAGTATACATTGATGAGTATGCTGAGGATGGTTAAATGATGATGATAGTGACAATGATGATGTGCCATCATTGTTTGTGCCTTCATTATGATCAGGAGTTGATGCATTCTTCTGATGGTTCGCGTTCATTTTGATCAGTCATTGCTTCTACACTAAACTTATTGTTCTTTCACTACCTATCTTCCTCTCTCTTACACACTTTGGTAAGTTTTCCATATTTTACATCTCTCTGTTTGTTAGCTTGTATCACTCTGCTCCCCTTACACCTTTCATTCTGATAATGACAGTGTCATACTCTTTGTCACCCTTTTTAGGTTTGTCATCCAGTATCCTGTTGGCCTTTGTCATTCAGTCTGAATTTATCAACCTGTCTGTGTTTGGCATAGAGTTTTTTATTCATTAGACGGTTATGTATTTAATATGTATACCTGTTGAGTGCTGATACTGCTGATGCTATTTCAATGAACACTAGTAATCTGATCAGGATATCAATAAGAATAGCTGATTTCAATTGGAAATATTTAGAACTGACGTAATATTGTGTTTTTGGAACTGGTAAAGATTGCGCAAGTTCAGAGGTACTCATACGGTCCTAAACTTACCTACCTTACCGAGATCTTAGATATATGAAACAATTATGTACAAGACATTAGAAGCACGATGAGATGATTACAGAAAAGTATTCTAAGTAATGTTCCTCCAACAAATTATTCTATCAGATCTTTTTTCCTACCCATTGGTTTCATATGAGCTGAATTGTTAAAAGTATTTTTCTTACTGAACAAATTGTACAATAAGAAAGCCTTTCCAGTCCAGAACAGGATAAATGTCATCACGATTCAGAATGAATAAAAGTGATGCAATAAAATATTTTTTGTTGTTGGGGTTTTCAAGTGTTTATCAATCTGAAGATTGTCAAGGAAAATAATAAAAAATGGTGAATTAATGAATATTTATATTATTTTCTAACTGGGTACCATTTATCATCATTGTCATTGAAGATACCATTCATTTTAATTCATTCAGAAGGTGGCATTTCAAAAAAATAAAAAGATACATTTGAAATCGAAAGAAAATAAACGCACCTGATACCTCTTTGTAACCAATTGTAACCGTTTTTACACCTCAATCAGTGTCAGATTTGTAAAAAGTACTTCACAGAAACCAGATATCTGCGGATATCTCCTATATCTCTTTGTATTTCAATTCTATCCACCTTTTTCGTACCAAAAATTCAAACTTTGAATGAAAATCAATGAGAACTGGTGGAAGGAAAATAGATTAATAACATAAAGAGTGCTTTTGTGTTTATTTTGAAGAAAGAAATGAAAGAACGTATAATAATAGTAAGACTTGATAAATTCGATATTGAAGGAAAAAACAAAATTATTTCTGTTTCTCTTTTTGAACTTCCCCTTAGCAGTAATATTGAACAACGCTTTCGCGTAAGTTTTAGAAAAAAATGAGGGAATGTTTGGAAAAGGAATAAATCAAGTCTAATCTAATAGTCTAATAGAAGTCCAAATTACTCATTAGTATTTTTTAAGTTTTTAAGGGTGCCATTAAGTGTACTTGTGGGGTAAGTGTATCAGTTAAATGAGGATGAATATAAGCATAGATTGCATAGTTTAGAATTCAAACTTCGAAATATTTTGAAAATAGAAAACACTTGATGTTTATTTGTTTTACCAAGAGTTGTGTATAACTATAAGTTTTTCCTGAGAACTTATATATTTCATTAATTCAAACTTATTGATTACGACATTCCCCACACAACCATGCTTAGAAATATAGCTTCTAAGATCAGACACCTAATACTATCAAAGGATCATAGCATGAATACCAAACTATTACCAGATAACAATTCTGTGTTCCTCTCAAAAAATTTCTTCCATACGTATAGTTCAAATTAGCTCGCAAGTCAAAATTGAAGTCTTCAAAATCTGCGGGTCTTGATTGTTAGTTTCCATCAAATGGTGCGATAAAATCTCCGCCTTCAGTGACCTACAACTTGAAGCAAAGCTAAATTAGGTAGGTGAGTATACAAATAAATAAAATAAAGCAATCTATGGCTCCTAACTCTTTCAGTCACTATCTTTCTTAACATTTTTGTGTCAATACCTTTTCTAATATCTCTCAGCCAATATCTTTCAGCTCTTCCAAGTGACAACATTTCGCCCAAGTTTCGAGTAAGCAAGGCCTCGACAATACATCCGACTACAATTCAATAACTCGACAATAGCAACAAAACGTTCTATTCGTGGCAGCACAATGCCATTCTTTCCTGCACAGTGGCTGACTAGGGCACTGTTGTTCGGCTTTGAAAGCACTTTCCAAAATAATGTGTGTGTAGGTGGCTCGAGATATACTCAGGGACCCATTATTGTCCCATGTATTGGATTCTGTGAAGGAAAATCTATAACAATTTAAAATCATGCCGGGTGTTACAGGTTGAGAAGTGAAAAGCATGTTTTTATGTGGCAAACACATTGACTATTTGAAGATTTTTAGGTTACAAATTTCGTTAAAGTGGAATGTTGTTTATCGCGCATTCCTCAGCCGCCCCAAAGATCATTTTCTTAAACAACTTGTCAAAGTCTCGTTTGCTGACAGCAAAATTATATGTTTGGGACTGTTCATAATAACTAGTCCTAGAATAATAACAATAATAACCAGTCAAAAATGTGGAGAAAAGGAACAACAATGTGAAATAATGAGCGAAGGAGGAGCTAGGTCAGAACTATTTATGAAATTATTTGGATAATCATAGTTATTATTTAATACAACGATAGAAAATTACACAGTGGAAATTACGCATCTATTATTCTTACACCTAAAGAATTAATCAAGGTGTTAAAAATAAGTAGGAGGTAACACTACATTGAGTCTAACAAATTTTTAATGTTCTCAATGATATAATTACACAAAAAATATTATAATTCAATAAATGACTTTTTCATGAAATTCAAATCAAACTTTGAATCGTTTGTGTACAAAAATATGAATCTTTGAATATTTTTTAAGCACTTGCATGTACCTATGTACATTGGTTATAGTATTATTTTCATCAAACACCTCGGCCGAGGTGTGAAAAACGCCCTATACATAGAAAAAGACAGCGCGGCAGAGTGTAAGGTAACGGAAAACATATAGTAATAGACTCATTACAATTACAGCATTATAATTATTATTCTTTTTAAAACGCGTATTAAATTTCTCTGAGAAAATTAACCAAGGTGTTAGGTGTTAATAATAAGACAAAGGAAGCTTATACAGAGGAAAAATTAAATGGGAAAACAATAGACTTAATGTCGCGAGTGCTTTCTAGAGTAGGCTTAAAACTGGAGATTAGAGCTTAACTCAGGGACTTCCAAGTGTAAAACCGGCATTGTTCTAGTTCATGCCCTCTACTTCATAAGAAATTTTCAGATAGATAGATTATTATGTATACAATTTTGTATAGGTCCCATGATTAATTGATATCTTACCTCTTTAATGTCATGGTATTAGGGGCGAGAACCTACGTATACATTTTTGACATGATCTGCGCTATCAGAATCGCCATTTTTAGTCATTAAGATAGCTATTACTCTCTAAAAAAGTTCCAGCCTGACTAGGGACTAAGAACAGTGAATAGACCATCGCAATCTGACTCGGAAGGGATCATCACAATTTAAAAACTAATGACGGAACTGAAATTCAGCATCTTAACATTCTTAATCATCACACTTACAGCTAATTGGGAAGGCTTGCAAAAGTTCCGCCCCCATTTGACGGAAAACAAGGGAAAATAAATGTACCAAAGAGCCATTTATGTAGACGTATTGCATATTATTGATATATTATAATTGCTATGTTGTATATTAGTAACATAGCTCAGTAGCCCAGTGGCGGCTCGTCGGGTGAAGACACTGAAGACATTTTCACCTAATTTTGAACAGTGAAAACACTACTCATAATCCCTTGAACATGGCACAATTGATCCAACTCAAAGAAAAAAAAAAAAAAAAAAAAAAAAAAAAAAAGAGTAAGCTTTGTGTAAAATAGATCAATGCTGCTTAACATTTCATGTTACTTTCCAAGGAGAACACCAAATGTGAAGACAATTCGAAATTGTCTTCAGTTGTCCTTGAATCAACCAATCAGAGTTGAGTATTTCCAAGTAGGTATCATGAAATATTAGGCAAGAACTATATCTATGTAATATGCTACTGAGGACAGTCTTCAGTTGTATTCAGTTTACATTATCTACACGACCTCATACGAAATGTCACGAAGCCACATACCATGTGCGATGTCATGTGTTTTTGATATTAACATTGTTGCCAGTAGCATTATGCCAGACCTAGGAAACCAGTCAATGATTTAGCCTCCCATATCTAGCACAATCTTGTAATATTAAAAAAAAAAAAAAATAATAATAACGTAGGCGCTAGGAAAGCAGGATTTTGTGTCAGGAATTTTGGATATTATTTCTCATTTTTTGGGTTCTAGTTTTGTACATAGTTCCTAAACGATAGCCGATACCAATAAATTTTAACTATATTTTATGTATCTTGTCAACTATATGTAGTATTAAAAAGGACATCTCGATTGAAGTCAAATCTCGGAAATAATTATTTAATGTAGGTACCGAAATTGAGCCAAATAAGATAATCTGGTATTATTATTCTAACTGTTCCAAGAAGTTTTTAAATAGGGACAATGGTGGTCCTGTTTAAGATCCTGACTGTGGAACCACTTTAAAAAAAATCATGAAATTAGACGTGTTGAAATGAAATTCTCAAGAGAAAATTCTGTTCAGGCGGTGTAGTATTATTTTTTTAAATAAATAAATACGTCTTACATGATTTGAGGGATTTCTTTAAATTTAAAATATAGCACTTGAAGTTTGTAGAAATTTAGCAATGAAATTAACTTGGCAACATTGTATCTCTTATCTTTAGAATGTAAACAAAACTTGTCGCGCACTTTTTAAATTTTATTAGACCATTTTCAAATCTTTTCAACGGTAATCAAGTGACTTTTATTTGGTGTAACTAGTTAATAAAGTTATTTCCCAGTATTTGATACAGGATAGAAACATTATTCCTACCTGATCTGACCTGTGCTTTTCATAATAAGTTGAATATGAAGTAGCTATGTACTTCTTTCAGTGTCAGAAATAACATTATAATTATGCAGGTTGCAGGTAGCTAAGCACACAGCTTCCAGTGAAGTACTTAAAATTATAAGGCAATATCTGTGTTTTTCTTAAATACCTAGTCATTTAAACATCAATGGTAACACAAATTTAAGCTGATTTTATATTTGTAGTAAGTATGTTTTCTTAGATTTATTTTGTAATCTGGTGGTGGATTTTCTTCCAGTTTTGGATTGTAATTTTTAGTCTTCAACTAACTTTCTTTCCTTCCTAGTTCTAACTACTGAGGTATAATCCTAATATTTTTATTTTAATTCCTTTTTACCAACTTTTAATTAATATTTTTTATTAAGATGAATAAATATTTTTTATTAAGATGAATAATTAATAACAATATTTCAAAGAAACAATGAGATCCCCACAAAATCATGGGGTTTAAACATTAAAAGTAACCCCATTCAGATTAAGAAGTAATGAGGATAAGAAAGATATTATGATTACTGGATCTCCAATTTCTCCAATTACTATAACCACCACTAAAAAAGTAAAGCAAATGCCTGCCCCACAGCCATACAGTTCAAGCCTGAATGGCTTATGAAAAATGAATGGCTGTGTACCAGCTCAAGTGTTGACAAATTGTTCTGCTGGCCTTGTTTATTTATTAAGTACCAAGTGTTCTCCAAAAAAAGTACCTATAAAAACTTATATGATGCAAAACTGGTATGAGAGAAAATCATGCTCTGCAGGGAAACAGCCATAACTTACAATGGGCTGTGTTTACGAGACCATAAGAACTAAGATCTGATAAATTAATAATTTTATTTTTTCAATACTTCTGGGTATAATTTGTCTTCACCTAGTCTTGAAGTCAGGAGCCGCCACTGCAGTAGCCCCATTGCCATCGATAAGATAGCGGAATCGTAAACTGGAGGTCGGAGATTCGTTTATGTCTGACATAATAATGTATACCTACTTCAAATATACTTCAGGCGAAAAACTAACCCAAACTATCTGCCGAATAGCCCCGAATCAAATCTACAGTTATCATAGATCTTAATCTCCAGTCCCATAATTCAAACTCTCCTATCAAAGGCGGCGAAAATAACGAGAAATTTAATTCCCAAAAATTGTCATAAAAAATCATTCCTTTTATAAATATTAGTTGTATTCCTTGATGTAATTTTATTTCAAATAAGATGGTCCTATGAAACTTTGGATTATAATTCTTCAACCAAAGCATAAACGAACATTATAAACAATGACGCAGGCACTCTCGCAGGAATATTTTTATGGGGGTTCTCCCTAATCGAACTCAGGACTGGTAAAAACAAGTTAGCCCGGACATAGAACAAAAACTGGCTTGATACAAATTCTCCTTACAGCACAAACGACAAGTTTTAATCCTAGTTATTATTAAAGTGCTTAATTTAGAGAGAAAGAGAAAAAAAATACTCCGATATTATTGAGGCACAAAGTAAGCACCACCTGAATCCAACGGTTCATATTCTCTTCGGCTAAATATGTTGTGTGTTTGGGCCGACTTATGAAGCAGGATATAATATCTAAGATTTATTAATCCAAGCCACTATCACTTAACAGACGACATAAATGGTTGAAATTTCCACTACAGGGCTTGTTCAGGGCATAAAATTAGATTAATTTAATCCTGTTTCATAATTCGGGGCCTTGGTCCTACCGAGCAATTTTTCTTTATCAACGGACTATGACAGTGAAAATAGTTTGGTGGGAGGGGTTGTGTCCTCCCCCATTAAGTTCGCGCCTGATGACAAATATAAAGTTATAACCGCTGTCAGAGGAGCGCAAGGATATAAACTTTCGCCTGTTTAGGTCCTTAATCCTTTTGGTCCACCATAAATCCTCAGTTGAATTAGCTAATCCTTTTACACGGCGAGATTCGGCAGGATTTATCCTTCTAATCCTCGACATGGCGGACTTAGGAAGACAAAGTAGGACCTCGGAGGTTTTGGGCGTAAATTGAGACCTCGTGAAACAGTTGACAGAGGTCCCGATCGAAGAAGTACTATCGGTAGGCGGCGGACTCGTATGCTTGAGGTTTGTGGTTCAATTGGAGACCTAAACTTGTGAACAGTTTAAGTAATTGTGACACCTGACAGCATCAGGTACTTTTCTGATAACTTCAATCATCTAATTAAAATCAGAAGCAAGGAGATGACACGTCGAATACACCAAACACCAGTTCTTCCGATCACTAAATTTAAACAACATCTAGTTTGAGACAAACTTTAGGCTAGGTTTTATTGAACTAAAAAATTAAAAATTGACTTCATTGTTCCTAAGTTCTCCTCACAGACATCAGATATCTCTTTTGTAAATTAAATTACATAATATACGAGTATACCTACATGAGTAAACGCAATTACAAGTCAAGTTTATTTCTTAAAAATTCTCTGCTTTGAATAGATATAGGTACATCTGGTACATAGACACCAATTCAATTGAGGAAACAGCCTTAGAAATTCCGTTATACATGATAGTAATTCATTATGTATTGTATACCTAGTTATAATAATTATATAATAATTGTATAATTTTATATGTATAGGTACCTATCTACTTGTAGTGTATTTAGTTTTGATTGAACAAAAATATTTCAAGACTTAAATATATGCTATATTTATTTAAGTAAGTACTATATCCTTTATGTCTCAGAAAAAATCTTACTTGGATGTCCGTCCAAGCATAAATTACCGAACACCCCCTCTTAGAATAAAGAAAACACATAAAAAATTACACACATCAGCGTGGAAAAAAACCAGTAGTCACATAAATCTCACAGCAACGCCAATAAAAGTCCAAAGAAGATGAATTACTCGAACTGCAAACCTGACACGACACTATTGTCCAGCGAAATAATAACAATAATGAAAACAGTAGATGAAAAAAATGAAAAAGTTGAATTCCTACACAAACACAATATGAACAACAAGATTAAACCATTAATCGAAGGAAAACTGAAACTGAAGATTCAACAATCGTGGGAGACAAAACCCAGTATGGGTGTTGTAGTGGGAATTAAAACAAAATAACAAAAGATAACTAGAGGGCGTTCAGAAACCCGTTATGCGAAATAAATTACGCTTCAAGTGTGCTTTTTGTGAAAGACTAACGAAATAAAATCAGTATGGTAACCAGTTTCTTGAGAAACTATACTTTCCAGTGTCTTCTGCTTTATCAATAAAATAGAAACCAGATTGAGGACAATAGGGGAGGGCGAATAAATTGCGAATCAGGAAGAAATAAATGAAGCACACCATTTAATGTGTAAAATCTCAAGGTATATTTTTACAGAGTCTGTTGAAAGATTGCTTTCCGCCTCAAATGACCCTTATGTTGAAGAAACGTTAAGCAATAATAACATGAACAAAAATTGAGAGTTCAGTTTATGCTGAAAATATTGTGGATCACAACTATCACAGCAACGGAGGGGTATAAAAGATCTCTGATATTTTCTCCTGATAAACCTATCCGTTTTAATAACTATAACTCATTTTTCCACACGAGGTATAAGCAGACCCCGGAGATCCAAGTACAGAGCATACAAATTATTATCCTGCTGGGAATCGAACCTACGAGTATTAGCTGACCATGCGTGCAAACCTAGTGCGCTACTCCACTCCACCATGGAGACTTCTTGGATTCAGTATATCACTTTGGTTCCCTGAGTTACCTCTCAGGTTCTTACCAGACTCACAGGAGCCAAACAGATCTCTGGTACTTGCTAGACCTGAAGGAGCCAAACAGCAATAACAATACAAAAGAACTAAAATAATTTATTGAAGAGATCCCATAGCCATTATCCTCTCTGGACCCTACCCCTGCGCTCCTCAATATCCCTAATCCCTGCTAATACATTCCACTCGATTTAACCCTCTGATCCCGGTGTTCATTCATTTTAATTTTTCACATTTTACAACAAAAATGCAATCTTGTAAACATCCTCTTTAATTTCCCCCATCTTTCCTTTGTTCTCTTTGTAGTCTTCGCATCTTTTTTCCTGCATTTTCTCTTGATGGTTCTAATGTTATGTAAAATTAATAGTTTTAAATTTTTACTACCTTTCAGTGATTTTTTTTTTCTCTCAGTTTTTTTTTTTTCTAACATCGTTTAACAAAGCAATATGAAGATCATTCTTCTGCTAAAGAACATTACGACTACATTATGTCCATTGTGCAAATCAATGTTATGTATGTCAGAATATTGTCACAGATTTATTCTGTGTCATTATAATGGAACAGATTTATGAATGGAGAGCAGAATTTATGAGCTCGCGAGATGATCCTTGATCTACAAATCCCTTGGAATCTCCGGCCCTTTACTGTTTCTGCATTGTCATGTCGGCGAATCTAAGATATCTGAGTTTTCAGGAAGAAATTCCTCATTTACCTTTAAACTATTTTCTTTTATTATTAAAATATCCATGTTACTTATTTCGATTCATTATACCTAATACATAGTATTAGGTAGGTGTTTTCTACACATTTTATTTTGTAAGTAAGCAGTAACACAATATTGTTCCTTTTGTGTGAGTTAATCCAGAGCTTCACTTTTAACTTATGGACACGTTAAACGACTTTATTATTTCTGTTATGTACTATAATTTCCTCGTCACTGGCTAGCAGTTTATTTATTATTACTGGCATAATTGTTCCTTTTCTCAGGATAACCTGATGTGCTGTATCTCGTGGTCCTTGGTTCAATTCGCTCAGTTAGCAATGAAAATATACAACTCCAGGGATGGAGTAAGGAGAAATACAAGAAATTGTGATTACACCTCAAGAAACCCAAATTTCCTGAAAATTGAAATAAAAAGAAATGAGAACTTTAACATTCAACAAAAAATCCCATATTAAATTAATTTAATATCGCTATTTTTTATATATTTATTTAATACACCACCTGAAAATATTTACTCAAATTATTCTGGATTGAAGGTTTGAAGGCATATAACAATACGTAAATTTTACATCATGGTACAATGTTTTTATATTACTAGATTGTGCATTTACTTAATCTACATATTTAACAGGGGTTCATTAGGAAATCATGAGCGATTAACTCACCCCCATAATTACGAACAATTATTTCAATTTTATTGGAGCACTTAAAATATTGACGGTTTAGTGTCCTAAAACATAGTATTGACATCCTAAGTGCTATCTGTCAAAGTACGTTACAGATGATACAGAAAATCTACCTTTTTCAACTCCCCTAGGATTTGGACATATACATGGAAGAGTCTTTCATATGATTATGACAATGTCTATTTAGCATAGGAGAGGGTGTTGGGAATATATTATTAAAATTATATATAAACACCTTTACCATATTCTGTCCTTTTGTGTCGAGAGTAAGAAAAGCGAGACAAAAGCCATAGAGGAAGAAGGTGGATGCTGGATGCTGACAAAGGCATAAAGGAATATAAAGATCTTTTGTATTTTTTTCTTTTTCTTAAATTTATAATATCTTTTAAAGAAGGAGGATGAATTCTTTTTTTTTCAAAGACATCAGTCTGTTTCGGCAAGTCTTTCTTTCTCACCTACTCCCTCTCTCTCTTTCTCCTCTCTCTTGAAAACGTGTGGATGTTTGAAATATAAGTGAGGTTAGTGACTTACTCTGTACAGACTACAGAGGTTTAAGAGGGTGGTTTGGGCAAATATACTTACATATATTATGTATATTGTATAAATCCCTTAGGACGATAGTAATAATACCACCTTACTTATACTGCCTGATTTAGAATTAATAAGTTTTATTATTCCAGTAGTAAGCCCAAAACTTATTATTCTGTGAGTAAAATCCCAAAAATATGAAGATTACTTGCCATGTCCATTCAGGTTTCGAACCCGCGACCTTTGGATTGTCAGGCAGACGTACTTGAATAAGTACTAAGCTACCATGACGGACTGTGTTGGGTCCCAACACAAGGATGTGTTTGGAAAAACGAAGAACATTATTACGTATTGCCAGTACAACTACACAAACATTCCATGAATTTTTAACCCTGAAAATAATTATTATTGTTTCTATTATTGAGTTCTGTGTCCGTCTCTTCCCAAATTATTTCTCTAAGTTCATGGTTCATACTCTTTTCGTGTGATTTGATACAATTTGTAATCGGTTACAATAAAATTTATATATTTAGTATTTATATTGTCTTTGTGAAAATTCAAATATTTATTCTATTACCTACATTTGTTAGGTCCTTGTAGCAATTGAAACTGTCTCACACAAGTGGATAATAATAGTCATTAAGAGCTCACGTTTCAAAACTGGATCAATCAATTAACATAAATTTACTTTCGTTTAATAGAATCCCCCCAAAAACACCACTTCGTGGTTAAAAAAAGAAGAACGCTTCACTAAATTTTTTTATTATAATTAGCTAAAAACAAATGATATCAAATTGCGAACACCCCCTCTCTTTCTATATCTCTGCACTCCTCTCTGAATTTATTCCTCTTATGTTTATCTTTCTTTATCCTTTCTAGGGGTCATCCCAAACTTGATTTCTCTTTAAATTTACTTGTTGCACGGCAATAAAAAATGGCGGTCGGAGTATGATTTTTCTGAACTTATTTGATTTGAATCGAGAAAATTACACCACGACCGCCATTTTTTATTGCCGTGCAACAAGTAAATTTAAAGAGAAATCAAGTTTGGGATGACCCCTAGAAAGGATAAAGAAAGATAAACATAAGAGGAATAAATTCAGAGAGGAGTGCAGAGATATAGAAAGAGAGGGGGTGTTCGCAATTTGATATCATTTGTTTTTAGCTAATTATAATAAAAAAATTTAGTGAAGCGTTCTTCTTTTTTTAACCACGAAGTGGTGTTTTTGGGGGGATATCAGTTCTTTTTGTACGAAAATATAGGTTCATACACTGCTGAAACATTATGAATAACAAAAGTAAATAAGCTGGGAAAATGTGAATGTACCAAGTTTTCTTATATTCCAATTTTTTAAAGATATAGTTTTAGCAGTAGGTATTTAATTTTTCTAAGGTCAATATGTATTTGGATCACAGATTTGGCCCCCTGAGTCCCCAAAGTGAGTAAATAATATATAAATTTGCAATGCAATACCTTTTGATTCTATACTCCACATGATTAGGTTTATCTTTCAATGCAAAATAGACCTCGGAGCTCCTATGAGGGACACTAAAACACCTGGATTTACCAATGCCAAATAAATTAATTAATCACCTTATCAAGGTGAGGTAATGAGTGCTCTCCCGTTAACCTTTTCTTACCCGAATTCTCTCCGGCTTGTTCTAGGGGTCACCACGAGTATCTCTCCCGGAAATAAGACCATGCTTTTTAACATTAGGTATTTAAGAAAATGAAAACTATAAAATTATCATTTTTATATGTATAAGAATCGGCCTTTTATAAGGAAATCTTTAAAATCTCTAACTAATGAAAGGCAATACCTTCAGTGTATAGTAGAGTTAGGTAAAATATATAGAAGGCCATGCCTCAGGAATATAGTAGGGTTAGGGATAATACATAGAAGGCAATGCCTCGGGTTTATAGTAGGGTTAGGTAAATATATATAAGGCCATGCCTTGGGTTTATCATAGGTTTATCATAGTGTTACCCGGACATAATGGACAGAGAAAAAAAACTTGAAGGGGATCGAACCCAAGTCATCGTGCGTGCAAGCCTAGTATGCTACCCACTTGGCCAAAGTCACTACTTTGTCACAACTTTTAGTGAGTTGCATCGACATTATGAGAGCTAATTCATCATATTTTATCTCCATCCAACCATGATTGTCCAAAATCAATGTCGTAATGAGCCAGCGTCGATGGCATGTTGAATACACCGGTTCCCTTCAGAACACCGAAGTTAAGCGACATCCAGCGAGGTTAAGACTTGGATGGGTGACCATTCAAATTCTAATTCTCGTGACGCTGGCTTTTCCCGGCCCCACTCAGGCTGGGTGAGGTCAATGTGAGTAGCAGGTTTGTGAGTTTCCTGCGAATGGAGGGTAAAACCCCCGTCGTGATATGACCATGGCAGTTGAAAGCGACGTTAAACCCAAAAAAAAAAAAATGTCGTAATGCCGTCACATGTCATTGGCCAATTCTGCAACCACTAAAATTTTCCTCGCGAGGGTATTGAATGGGGTCGTCATGAAGATCAAATATAAAGCGGAAAAAACAAAATAACGTTAAGCCCAAATTGAAAATATAGAGCTAAAAAATTTCGTCTCCACCAGGATTCGAACCCATGCTGACAGGGTGGCAGGTCGAGCACGCTAGCAATAGACAAAGTTATCTTCTAAAGAAACGGACGGAAAATGAACTAACTAAATTAATACTTGGAAACTTAAACATTAAAATTTTGCAGTGAGATAACGAGGTCATCTCGAAAAATACATACTGGCCAAGATCTGACCACTAAGCTAAGGATTCGAAGGTACCTACCCGCCAAAGAAAATGAAAAGGCCACCAGGTGCCACCTAGTGGACCGGATGAAGGAATAAAATCAATAAATTTGGCATCTGCTCATCAAGATCTTTCATTTGATACCACTTAAGATTAGTATTATCCTTCAATTCCCGATTTGAGCTCCCAAAACCCGAGGCCGCCCAAATGGGCCGCCCGCTTATAATTTAGAATTTTTTTTTGGTCCGGGCTCATCTCCATTATATCTTGATCACTTTAGACACCTCACTTAATCTTCAGTGCCAAGTTAAAGACACGAAGTCGGGTCTCAAAGGATCCGTATGAAGAAAAAAAAACAGAAAAAAAAAAAAAACAAAATTATGAATCTTTTCATGTCTTTCACGATTGTTGGGGGGTCTCGAAAATAGGGTTCCCGTTGGCCTAGGAAATCAAACAAAGAGTCAAATCAATTTATTTTTCAACGTAGAGTCCATTTCTGCAATAAAAATCGCAATTTTTGAAATTCATGTTGCACTTTTTGCTGGCTGAAAGTACATGAAATGCATGGGAACTATGTTTTGCGTAACCTTACACTCTGCCGGGCTGTCTCTTTCTTTGTATAGGCGTTCTTCACACCTCGGCCGAGGTGTTTGATATTGAAATTATTGTATGCGATGTAACCTTGTGAGCTGTAATGGTTGTGAAGATGTTATTGTGGAAATATTGTAAAGCGAGATTTTAATGATAACTGTAACATGATGGTATATTGATGTTAAGACATTTTAATGGTCCATGACACTTTTGATGTTCTACATAAATAATAAACATGTTAGGAAAGTAATTCAAAGGAAACGTACCCGGCTTCTACCATCTATTTGTCTTGTCTCAGATGTTGCATAGGTGTTCACTCGTTTGACTGAATAATTTTCAACCTGGGAGATAAAATTAAGATAACATAATTGAGAGATGTGGTTGTTACTTATTACTATTTTTCACAAATTTGCTGTCGTTATTTTCACAAACAGCCATATAAATATACCATATAGATTTCAAGCAATCTTTAAATTCTTGACACCTCTGAAGAGATAAGCAAATCAGTAATTTAAAAGATTTATGGAACTTTCAGATACCTAAATAACCTTACCAACACTCATAAATCAATATGGAGTAGGACCTTTATCGGCAATATCCAAGAGAAATTATCTTTTTTTATTAGGGGGAGACATTATTTGAAACAATCAAAGTACCACAATGAAGACATCCCCAATGAAGCCGATAATCGTATTACATTAAAAATCGTTAATGGTGAAAAAGTCATCCTAAAAGAAACAAGTAAATTGTTTATACTTTCAAAAGAATAGAAAACAATCCTATTGTTAAATTTTAAAACAAAAGCCAAAGAGAGTTTACTTGTTTTGTGTCTATCAATTTGTTACGGTGGATATAAGAGAGATTGTACATGTGAGCAAGGAAGACCTGGATATTACTGGAGAAGACCTAATTAATAAAATTTCTCTTTTACTAAGTCAAAAATGGAACAATTTCAAGACAGCACAAAAGTTTCTCCTGAAAAAGAGAAACTTTCTGAAAATCTAGCATTAAATAAGATTTCAGCCTTTCTAAATAATTAGAACATGTTTGGAACATTTATATATTATGTACATGAGGTATGTCATAACGGATGATCTAAAACATCTAAAGAAAACAACCTATAAATAGATTTCATCCTGTTTCGTTAGGGCGCGAAGTCCGAGATCCCATGTCGTGTAACAGAATGTTGTGCCACAGAAATAGTTGCCCCAAAGAGATTCGACCTCGCAAGATGAAGTTAGCAAAATATAGCAACTCGCAACAGATAGCTGAGCTGAGAAAAATCCTCCCTCGTTATAGATTCTCTAGACCAGCGGTCGGCAACCTGGGGTCCGCGGAACCCCGGGGGTCCGCGAGAGCTAAATTGGGGGTCCGCGAAGCCATTTCAGGATTTAAAAAAAAATAAGTAAAATAGCTCATGAACTCGAATCATAAATATTCCGAAGTACCCTACTTCCCCCTAACTCTCTATGTCAAGCATCCGCATGCAAAAATGATCTCCGAGTCGGCGTATCAATGTGGGGGTCCCTTAAAAAAATTCGAGATAAGCTAGGGGTCCGCGTAGTTCAAAAGGTTGCCGACCGCTGCTCTAGACTAGAGTAAAGCCTTCTTAGAGAAAGTTGGTATCCACTATTTTCTAATTAAGGAATCCTCAAAAGTTTTTGAGCAAGCACCAAAATATTCGATCCAATTTTCTTTTTGTCCAATGTTCATGTTTCAAAAAAGCACATATAGGGGTTATACATAAAATGTACACTTATATGACTATCATAAACGAGAAAAGCGTTTGTTCGTTTGCTTTCAAACACCAGACCCAAAACAATGGCTCAGTGTTTCATGTATTGCGGCAACTTTGTCTCTAATAGTTATATGGTTTCCCATAGTTCCCATTCTCCATTTCTAATTTCATTTCCTTTTGTTTGCATTTCCCATTTTCGTTTTGTTTTCTCTCATTTATAATGTTTCTTTTTGTTTTAGGTCTTTTGATTATAAATTTCTTTTCTCTTGGTTTATTTTGAGTAAAATAATTTCATTTATGTGAGTTTTTTATGTATGACTTATTGTTTGTTTGGTGTGTGTACATTTATATCATTTTTCATCTGGATACGTAATGTTCGTGTCCTTTGTACATTAGCGACAGACTGGCGCCATGGAAAAGGAAAGTCATGTTTTAGGAAACACCAAAAGTCCGAAATTTTGGAAATACCTACAAAAAAAATATGATTTTAGAAGAAAATCTAGTGTATCTGGAAAAAAAGAATAATTTTGAAATTTATGTAGCAGTTAGCTGTTATTTTCATTTCACTTAGATCGTCGATCACACAGTTTTCCCATCTCATTTCTGGTATACATCTTTTCAGTTAGGTCCTTCTTTATCTATATTTCTCACAATATCAATTTCAACATTTTATTCATTTTATACACATCTCGATATCATGATTACCTGCTAGAATCTAGATATTCTAGATGAACATCCAAAATTTTGGTTTGAATCAACTTTTCTCTATTTTGAAGTTTTTTTTTTCATCTCATATTATTTGTGCAAATTTAGATTCTCCTATTTGTGTGCCAGAAGGGCTTCATCAAATACTTTCTGTTGATTATTGTTTTTTTTCAATGATTTCAGGGTATGAGTAAACCATATTATTCTGTGTTCTGTGAATATGTATTCCAGCAACCGACCTCCACAAACTGCTACTTTTTTCTCTCCAGAACTCTCAACCTCATCCGTAGATTTGCTCGTCCTCGTGTTCTATGTAAATTTGTAGAGAAGAAAAATCAGAGTCAAAGGAATCTGAATAGGAAATACATAGTCACCATCATGCAGAGAAAGATTCAATACATGCGAAATTATTCTCTATGAAAGAACATAATGTGATTGTTATACAAATAAATAAAATATTCTTCCTCCATTTCTCAGGAGACTCCAATCATGTAGATATGTTTGTGCTTACTCAAACATTCATTTTGCCAACGTTGTAAAATACATTTATACCTAGATATATATTATTTTTACCATACAATAATACAACAATCCACAAATAATAATATGTATAATATTGCTCACAGTAGAGGTACACGATATAAATCATGCAAATTCTATAGAGACACAATTGTATTGCAATTACAACACATTATAATATATTACAATGGTCCCCTACATTTCTATAGCTTTCCTTGAATTGTGCATAATTATAAAAGAATATCATGCTTGTTATAACCTTTTCCAATAAATACATAGGTAAAAGAATATTTCTAAAAGGGAACTATGATTAAATTGGATAACGTGAATGCTACACATTAGTGCAAGTACCTAATCCACAACCATGGAAGTGCATGGAACTTTAACAATTATAAATAAATAGTCTGTGTTTCGTAATTTTGATGCACAAAGAACAAACAATATCATAATAAGAAGTATTTAAAGACAATATTCATCAATATTAAATACTCGTACAACATTCATCTCATATGTGATATTACGTCGTACGCAAGTACATTTATTGAATGTGAGTTACACTCCTACTGTTCTGAAATGACATAAATGATTAAATCTTTGCCTTAATGACAATATCAAGGTAATGATAATACTTTCTAATAACTGGGTATAAAAAATAGGAGATATTCAAGATAAGGATACAACAGAAACAAATCTGGAGAACATGGATTTTTGCAAGAATGGCAGAGTTATTGTGATTTTCGCACAATGCAAAATGTTCACTTGTAATAATGCAAATGCAAACGCAAGGATTATCATTTGATTGTTTCCATTTTTCCTTTCTTTTTTGCATGCATCAACATTTCCTCATTGTAACAAGAGAAATTGGAGGAGGCAGGGTGGTGGTGATCAGGGCTTCCCAACTCAGCTGTTTGCTGGAAATATGCAAGACCTGCGCCATATATGTAGGATTTACATCAATACATCAATTTCATCAATCATCCTATCCAGTGTGATGACTCTGAGAACACCAAACCCAAATGTACTCGGGTCTAAAATATCATATCCAGGTCAAACCCCTCCTTAAATTCTTCCACAGCCTTGGTTTGCTCACCCATTGCTCGAGCTTTCACTGGATTGTTGAGCATTTATTCATTCTGAATAGGTGTTGTCTTCCATGTCTGCCTGTTTTTTGCATTATTTCCATTTTCATCATCATTTTTCTTCTAACTGTTCCGGTGTGTTGTAATCTTTTCCTCTTCCATGCTCATTTCTTCATTGTTCTAAATCTGATGTTTTTGTTAGGTCTATTATGTTGTTCAGGTATTCATCAAGATTCTCACTATTCATATTCGCTTCTCATTCGTCATTTTCGTTGTTTGCTTTCAGATAGGTTTTGTTTCTAGTTGTTGATGGTGAGCTGTTGTGTAACATTTCTCATGCTACTGCAATTTATGTACATACCTATTTTATACACCATTCACCACCTGAAGTTTTCATGCTTCTTTTAATATCACTTCGAATAGTTGACAATATTACGTGATGGATCAAATTGAATGCCAAAAAAATGCTGAAATCATTATTTCCAATATTCAGACATGTTTGAATTTTATTACTTTTACTGCTTAAATGATTTTGAAGATGCTGTCGTCAAAAATTTATTCAAGCGTATAACTAAATAGTTTAAGCTTTGTGTTCCTAATTACAATTAATGTGTAGTATGCTGTTTTTTCTGTAGAGATAGATAAAACTTCACACAAGAAAATTTGTGAGGAATAAATGGGATGAAAATCAGAATAATAAGGTTAGAGAGGTAGAGACTGATAAATTTTACAGTGTAGGTTGCACTGTCAAAAAGAATATTAAATACATTTAAGTTGTTTCTTCTCCTGCAGTTGAGGACTTGCATAGAAGGATAAAACTTCACAATAAGAACAATTTTAAATTTAACATTCTAAATTTTCAAGAATTTAAACAAAAATGAATGAAAAACGATACCAATAACTCACCTTTTTCTATCATCCAATCAAAACCAACACAATTCACAATAATGAATGGGATCTCAAAAAGAGGCAAAATATTTGTAAACAACCTCAGATGGAAAGTGATTGATCAGAGAATCAATGAATAATTGAATGGATGAATGATCTTCGTTTAAAGCCTGGATATGAATGAGATGAATACAGTATTCATTCATATTTGATTATATTTTTCCTTCAATGAGTTTTGGAGTTTTTGTTGATTTGTCTAAAATGTTGTTTATTTTTTATGTCCGGAATAGATTAATGGTTTCAGTATAATGGTGTGCTTGATATTGATAGGAGATGAAAGAGTCTACTGGCATGGCTGCCGATGAAATAATGATCCCTAATGAGTTGATATAAAAATGAAGAAAGAATAATTAAATTTGGTTACTGTAGTATTGTGGCCAGTCACAGAAAAAGCTTATTCTGGTTTTCAAAGTTTGTGTTGAAATAAATGTTGTTACGTTCTACAATTCCCTCCTGTTTTTAGTGTATTAATTAGATAGAACATTTGGCGACGAGATAAATGGCAAACAAAAAGTTACTGGGTCACATTGAACAGTTCAATGAAGAGGAAACCGACTGGACTTCGTATGTGGAGCGGCTGGAGCTTTTCCTGGAGTGCAATGGAGTCACTGAGGATGACGAGAAGAAAGTAAAGATTGCACTGACCTTGATGGGCGGTAAAGTATTCGCCGTGGCTAAGGATTTGTGTTTTCCAGGAAAACCACAAGAGGAAAAGTGGGACAATCTCAAGGTAAAACTTCAAAATTATTTTTCACCTAAGAAATATTTTCTTACTGAACGAATTAAATTTGAAGAACGTACACAGCAAGTAGGTGAATCCGTACAAGAGTACGCGAGAACAATTAAGGCGATTGCTGCTGATTGTAAATTTGGAAATGATTTGAAAGAAAGACTTAGAGACAGGTTGATGAGTGGACTTCAGAATAAAGATGTGAAAAGAAAATGTAGAATGGAAAAAGAAGACAAGTTAACATTTGATCTAGTGCTAGAGACTGCTATTCAAATTGAACAGACAGAAAATGATCTTAAAGACGAAAGTACATTGCGAGAAGTTCACAAGTTTGAAAATAACCAGCGACATCCCCAAATTGCTCCTCACAACAGTAAAAATAGATCTAACGACAGATTTTCTAGTTCACAGATACAAGCAGGGAAAAGCGACATACAGTGCGTCTGTTGTGGTAGACATGGCCATGATTTCACTACATGCAGGCTGAGGTTCTACAAGTGCCATGTTTGCGGGGGTCAAGGACATCTGAAGCGGATGTGTAAGGGTCAGCAGAAGCAGCATTACGTGGATGTTGTACAGAAAGTTGAACACAGCACCATGGAAGAGAATATTTCACATTTGTTGTCCATCAATAGTTTGAACTATGTGGAGAGGTTTCAAGTTAGTACGCAAGTAGAGGGTAAGCCTGTCAAATTTGAATTGGATACGGGTGCCTCGGTGTCAATTATATCTGAGAAACTCTATAATGAAATGTTTAATGATATAAGATTAGAACAAACTAATTTAAAATTGGCATACTGGGGCAATGAAAGTGTACACTTACTGGGTTGTATAAACGTGAACGTAAAAATTCAGTCTGAGCAGCATGAATGCACCCTGTATGTGCTCAAAGGAACTGGATGTGCCCTTCTAGGAAGAGAATGGATATTTATGTTTAATACATTAAAAAGTCATTTTGAATGTTTCCAAGATAAAGTTAATAAAATTGTAACATGTAAAGACATTGAAAAAATAATTGATATGTACCCTAATGTTTTTTCCCAAAGATTGGGCAAGTACAATGGCGAGAAAGTAAGCTTGAGGTTGACCGCTGATGCTAAGCCCAAGTTTGTGCAGCCGAGGTCTGTACCGCTGATGCTGAGGACAAAAGTTGAGGAGGAGTTGCAGCGCCTGGAACGTGAAGGTATAATCAGCAAGGTCAGCTACTCGCAGTGGGGAACGCCGATTGTACCTGTACTGAAGCCCAACGGTGACATACGTATCTGTGGAGACTATAAGCTAACATTGAATCCTTACTTACTACTTGAGCGCCATCCTATTCCTCGAATTGAAGAACTGTTAATTGGAATCAAGACTGGTGGTAAATTTTCTATTCTAGATCTCAGCCACGCGTACCAACAAATGGTATTAGAAGATAATGCCAAGGAATTAGTAGCCATCAGTACACACAAGGGTGTTTATATATATAATAGAATGCCATTCGGTATATCATCAGCACCAGGTATATTTCAAAAAAGAATTTCGGAGGAGTTCCGTGACATAGAAAATGTAAAAGTTTATTTTGATGAAATTCTAATTTTTGGTGAGGATGAAAACGTTCACCATAAAACATTGATTCAAGTGTTGGACAAATTGAATATGATGGGCTTAACTTTGTCTAAAGAGAAATGCATGTTTTTTCAAAAGCAAATTAAATTCTTGGGCTATCTAATTGACGAAGATGTTATTCGGCCGGGCCGGGAAAAAATTGAAGCTCTACTGCACGCCCCACAGCCTGAAAATGCGAAACAGTTGCAGTCCTTTCTAGGTCTAGTGAACTATTATCGAAAGTTCATTCCTGACTTGTCTGCTATACAAAAACCTCTAAATGATTTACTTTGTAAAAATACTGATTTCTATTTTGATGTTAATTGTCAGGAGGCGTTTCTTAAAATCAAGAAATTGCTAACTGAAGATAATGCACTACTTCATTTTGACACAACGAAACCAATCATACTAGCCTGTGATGCAAGCGCCTATGGAATCTCTGCAGTGATGCTTCAGCCTGATGATAAGAAGCGGGAGAGACCGGTAGCTTTCGCGTCCAGAAGATTGAACAAAGCGGAGGAAAATTACAGTCAGGTAGATAAGGAAGCATTAGCCATTGTCTTTGGAGTAAAAAAATTTGATCAACAGTTATGGGGTCAGAAGTTTACAATAAAAAGTGATTGTAAGGCTCTCGCTAGTATATTTGGATCCAAACATGGTTTTCCTCAAATGGCAGCCAGCCGACTGCAAAGATATGCCGTTTTCCTTTCTGGGTATAATTTTGACATAGAATACATTACATCAGAAAAAAATGTCCTCGCTGATGCATTGTCAAGAATGCCCCTCGATAAAGCTAGACCGGAAATAAGTAATGCTAATTATTTGAAATTTATCTGTGAAAACAATGTATTGGATACAGCTAAAATTCGGTCGGCAACTAATCAGGATGAGGTGTTACAAAAAATAAAGCACTATATGTTGAACGAATGGCCTGAGAGATCAACAATATCAGAAGATGAAAAGAAATACTATAGCAAGAGAGAGGAGCTTACTCTTGAGGATAATATTATCATGTGGGGTTATCGTGTGGTAGTGCCTGCTAGTTGCACAAGCCATTTGCTGAGAGAATTACATTTAAATCACTTAGGAATAACTAAAATGAAATCAGTAGCCCGTAGTTATTTCTGGTGGCCTGGAATGGATTCCGACATCGAGAAAATTGCTAACAGTTGTCTTGAATGTATTCAGAACAGACCAGAGCAGCAGAAAGTGTCGCTACACATGTGGGAGTATCCGACTGAACCGTGGCGGAAGCTACATATTGATTTCCTGGGACCTTTCCGTGGTAAGATGTACCTGGTTGTAGAAGATGCTTTTTCTAAATGGATTGAAGTGTTCAAGATGAACTCTACAAACTGTCAAAGTGTTGTTGAGAAATTTTATGAATTGTTCTCAAGGTTTGGTCTATCAGATTACATAGTAAGTGATAATGGGCCGCCATTTCAGTCTCAAGAATTTAAAGCATTTCTTAGTAGGAACGGCATCGTACATAAGACAAGTCCACCCTATTCTCCTCAATGTAATGGACAAGCAGAATCTGCGGTAAAAATAATCAAGTCATTTTTAAAGAAAATGCCTGACGATACACAACTACAGCGTTTCTTATTTGATTATAGAATTTCAAAACATACAACTACAAAATAAGAGTCCAGCTGAGTTGTTGCAGAATAGAGTTTTGAAAACTAGATTTGACCTTATTAGGCCGAAAAAAGCCGAAAAAACTGAACCAGAAGAAAAACGTTATAGTAAAAACTGTAGTATCCAAGATAACAGAGTGCAGTTCATAAAAACTTTCAACGAAGGTGAAAACGTATGGGTGCGAGATTACAAGTCAAACAGTCATAAGTGGACAAACGGTGTGGTGCATAAGAAACTTGGCAATGTAGTTTATTTGAAACGTGTTGGTGTCCAGGTATGGAAACGTCATGCAGATCAGATGATGAAATTTAAAGGGGAGAGAAGTATTGTTAATGAAGTTTTTCGTGAACCCGAACAAGCAAGATATGTGTATTCAAGTAAGAGTACTACGAGCAGTGCGGCAAGTGATTTCAGTGACGCCGAATATGAAAGCTGTGAGTCCAGTGACGAACATGAGGAGCAAGTCGAGTCAAGTCAAATTGAAAGCCGTGAGTCCGAGTCCAATGATGAACATGAGGAACAAGTGGAGTCAAATCAAGTTGAAGAACCTCGGCGGTATCCTAGACGTCTAAACCGTAGACCACCAGAGCGATACCAGTGATGTCAACTTGTGGTGAAGCGAACGCTTTTTTATGCACTGGGAGAATGTAGTATTGTGGCCAGTCACAGAAAAAGCTTATTCTGGTTTTCAAAGTTTGTGTTGAAATAAATGTTGTTACGTTCTACAATTCCCTCCTGTTTTTAGTGTATTAATTAGATAGAACAGTTACATTATAAGCTTTATCTTCCTATGTTCCTGTTCCATGGGAAATAATAAAATAGTGCTTTTCAAAGATACCTAAGAATCTTCATTTGGTGTATTCTATTGCTCCTCGATTCAAAATATAACATAGAAACAACCAATTAATAACAGTGAAATACTTCAATTTCGGTCCAGACTTTAATAATCTTCTACCAAAAATTCCTTTATAACTTTAGGAATACGTACCTATACCATTCTTCATACTTTGTCAGTATTTCATACAGAAGTTCATGATGGAATCTCAATTTACTTATTGTTTGGACAGGAATCGAATATCAAAATTTATTTGATATTCGATGACAAATAGTACATAAACAAAAAGGGAACTGAGTTAAAAGATATAATATCAGAGTGTCTAATACCTATTATATTCCACAGCTCATAAATACGAATATGGTATTAGTACCTGTAATGAAGGAGGATAATATAAAATGTTAAAAAGCTTTCAACCTGACAAGGTCAAACGGTCTCGAAATAAAATCTGGTACGAGATCGGTAGCAGTGTTATTTATTATAATTAGAAGCGTATTGTGTTCCTTAAAGCGACACGCCGTATCAATGATCACCTGCAGAGGGGCATCGAATAAAACAATATAGGAACAGAGTGACCCCGGGGGTTCCCGGGCGACACATAAAGGTTAATTTGCAAGCATTAAAAAAAGTCAGCGGGGGCTCTCACACATTTGTTTCTTCACACGTGGGGCTCTGAGGTTCTTGTGCTTCTCGCGGTTTACGAGCAGGATTTTAGCCCACTACCAGCAGTTGCTGCTAGACTTGCTAGGAGCTTGGATATGGACTGCTAGGATATTAGCCTACTACCAGCACTTGCTGCTAGACTTGCTAGGAGCTTGGATAACTGCTAGTAGAAATGTATTAGTTGATGTTGTACTGGCAATACAAAATGTTGGGAGCTTGGAGGTAGTTGGTATTCAAACAAACTACTAAAAAGTACATGCTAATAGAAGAGAATTATTTGAGAATACATTAAAATAAAAATTTCCAATGCCTGCTGCAGATACAAATTTGGAGGTTTTTGTTTTACAAATACAAATATCCCATCACTAAGAAAGTCTACACGAATAAACTGCGAATATGAGAGTAGCTCAAGAACAATATTCGAACAGAGATTACAAAAATTACATGAAATATACACGCTTCAATGACATGCAAAAGAAATACAAAATGTTCTAAAAAGAACCAATGATAAAATGAGTTCTAGAGTACACTACTTTAACGTCATAATTCTCCACACCTAACGTATAAAATTCTCCATAAATTGTACTATCTTTTGCAATTTATTTTAATGCTTTCTGTCCTGTTGATCAATAGTTATTAAATATTTACATAGGAAAGGTACTTCTTGAGTCTTGACCACCCTGTAGTTTATCAGTTTAATGCTAATTATTGGTGATTGGCTTGGATTGTTAGTACACAACTGTCATTACATCATGCTACTAAATCTGTTGAATAAATAGAAACCTGCTCTCAGATTTTTCCCAATTACGCGTTTTAACCTTCTACACTTAATTTTATGGTTCCTCTAATGAAATACTAACAAAATCAACCACTATTTTTCTTCGAGTGTTTGGATCTTGATGGTCTACAAACATTACCATCAATACAATTTTGACTACAAACTACTCGTAGAAAGTTTTGTGGAGATGTGCATCCTGAAGGCACTAGTACTTGCTTTCTATTCTCACTTTCAATCGTTAGGTTAAGGTAGATATAATGATTACAATCTCAACTTGATTTGAAAGCGAATAAAAGAAGTAAAAAAAAAAAAAGAAGGAATGAGACAAACACAAAGTCGTCTGCGTACTTGCAGAAGAAAGTATTCCATTAGATTATTTTTAACCCTTCCTTTCTATACATCGTGACAAAAAAGCACTCAAAACTCAAAGACAATGCCATATTAATTGTGTTTTTTTTCTCTTTCCTCGCACCAAGTAGTAATAATAGCATTCTCTTTAGAAACCCAGGGGAAGGGGATCTAGAAAGGGACAAAATTTTATAAAAAGGAAATTGAAACAAAAATTCTCTCAACTTAAGGTTTTTTGAATAACAATAATTTATATGGCTTTGTATGAGTTTCTTTCTTTTCTCTCTTGTAAAAGTCAAAATATTTTCGTTTGGATGTAATTTACAATACCGCAATAAATTGAAACAAAGACCAGGGAAACACGATGGTGTTACACAAAGAGACTTTACACCACAGAGAAGAAAAAAGCCCGAACAAGTCCATGGAGAGTTTTATTAATCAAACAGGGTCCGAATTGAGATCTTCAGGAACCTCTATAAGCACAATTTTCATTAAGGTACCCTACTAATCTTGTAAACGGATTTATCACAAATAAGTATATTTCATGAAACATTGTTACAGGTCCTGCCATATGGGTATTTATCTTTTTATTTCTTTAGGAATTTTAACAAGCTTCATTTATTGATCGCACCGAAGATTGTTTTCCTAAATATAAATAACAATATTATAACAATGTATATAACCATCACATTTAGAACTTCTGCTATTGCTTGCATTTCAACCACGGAATAGATTTTGTGATTTTAGGTATCATTTACTAAGGCAATTTTTTCTTTCTTCTCCTGTTAGCCACACCTAAGATAATAATATGTAGTGAAAGTTAGTATGGTCAGTTGGTCACGCAGGAACAAACGATGCATATTAATGAAGTATTCAAAAAGTACAAGAGAGAGTATTCAAAATCAAAAGACCATAAAAAACTTCAAGAGACCCTGAACAATTATTGTATTGATTTAAAAACAATACATGCACCGTCAATCCCCTCAATGTGATAGGCGAAACATTATAAAATGTAAACAAATGTAAACAAAATCTCGCCGACAATCAGGACAATGTACTAAACACAAGCAGAACCCAAAATAAATGTTTTTGTATAGTTAACAATGTAAACACACAACAAATAGTTTTCAATCGCGTTTATCATTCGGGCTCCAATTGTTTTGGTGACAATGCCTTTTATAATGCCTTTACAGACACTTTCTCTCAATTTGGCCTACAAAATTAGAACAATAAGATATGTCTGCTATCCTTATAAAACAAAAGATCAATATGTGTTGTTCTAGAGGAGATGGGCAATAATTGTGTCAAGATCAAGTTTAAAGAAGAAAAGATAACCTTGCTGTTTCTTTATATACGTATTTGGCGAAGTATATTTGGGTCAATGTAAACAAGGGTTACTTGATTTCTTCCTTTTATCTGCAAAAAGGGCACTAATCTGTCAATGGTATGACGCTCTTATAATGTGTAAACAACGCCTAGTTTGGAACTAAAGAAATCAATTAAGATGACAAAAGTTGATTAATCAAAATTTAAATAATATACGTACTTGGCAAAATATATCTTCTTGTGCTCTAGAACTGATCAGACAGAGGCACCTTCAGTCTCTCGTTTTGCCCATCTGGTGACGCCTGACTATAGTGTTGTCAATTCCCACGTACGTATAGATCGAGGAGACTACATTACTTTGCAGGGTACTCAGTTTTCTTGTTATTCTAATGCAGAGTATTTCCCAACTGCTAATCTTAACAAATTTTAAAATAGAATATGGACTGCCTAACTTCTTCATCTGAAAGCATCACGGCAATCTGAAAACAACGGCTGTAGACTAGGAAAATAAAAATAAGTCATGTGTGTTCATAGGATTTTTTCTTGTTCTCTAGGACTTACAAAATGTTAGGTATTATTCTGTATTTCCTCAGGCATAAACCACAATACATTTTGTGTATACTTAGTTATAGGAATTATTATACACTATACATATTTATCTAAATGCTGTAAATTCTAAATAGTAGAAACCTACATTTTTATAAAAAATTAAAAAAAAAACCTCAATGATATTCTCTCGTACAGTTTTCAAAGCTCTTTTAAATGAGGTATTTGTGGAATTTCTTGTGAAATAGCATAAAATGACACACATAAGGGACTCTGAATGGCAAATTTTCCTAATTTCATTCAAGTGCCAGCACTTCTGTACAAGTGAGCTTTTTATCAACTCCAAGCACAAAGCATTGTGAAGGAGAAATATGTAAAGGGTTGGAAAATATTTTTAAAGGATTACCAATTAATTTTTTCTCGTTTTCATATCAAGTAGAGGGAAATTCCAGCGCGACATTTTTCCAGTTGTTAAGTAATTATTTTTGCTTCTTCAATAAAATGAGATAGGACGGAGTTCAGTCATTAACTAAGAAGAAAATATCCATATTGTTCTTTTGTACGAAAAATAAAATCAAGACAAAACTTTTTTTTCTTGAAATTTAAGATTTTCGTACGCATCCTACCTGATCGACTCTGGCCAGATCAGCAAGATGGTGGGAATAAGGAGGGGAAGGGAAAATCTCGTCGTTACACACATGAAAATAGTCAATAAAATATGTTTGTTCAAAATTAGAAGAGTGGACGTGGATGGGTAAATCATACAGAATTTCAACATACAATATAGGACATTTGCTAGTTTCCAAAACAAATAGTAGCGAGGAACCCAAAAAATTATCGTAACTGATGAGGAGTTTGTAATCTCTGGAAGAGTTTTGCGCTGTTCCTTTCTCTAATCTGGTCGAACTTCTCAATTTTTTTCTACTTTTACTAATTAATTCATTATTTTTCCTTCTTAATGAAAACAAAAAACGCTCAAATAAATAAATTAAAATACGCACACCTACACAGAAAACACGAAGAGGCGAAAGAGCAGATTTTCTCTGTGTCGCTCTCTGTGTTCACAGCTTAGCCTCTCAACTTTTTGCCTGCAAAGTAAATCATTAAATTAACACCCTTCAGTTAAATGCTTGACGTGAAGTAATCCTGTTACTGTGTACAGGGATCCTGATAAGTGGTGAGACGTTCATTCTCACTAGCATCACAGATATACATAGTTTTGTAGAAGAACTCTTGACATAGAATAAGAGGTTGTTCCTGTTCAAACGTACGGAAATTGACCAGACCGGATGCACCACTACAATTTGACGGAATGAGAGATTTGTTGCAAATTTGGGCTACAAGAAGATTCGTCTGTCCATATTCCCATATACATAGATATGAATATTTCTTAGTGATTTCACAATTTTATGACTAAATTTTCCAAGAATGGTTTCCTAGATTTACAATCCTTTTTAATTTTAAATGCAGAATATAATATTTCCTAAGCTACCGGCTATTAACGATGTTATTGATCGTCGGACCCAAAGTATAATTCTTGCAAATATAAGGTAAAAAGGAAAGTATAAGATTCCCATTGAATTTCAACACTTGAAAAATCAAGAACATGTTCTTGCCTCACAATCTTTCAGAGATTAAATGAATTCCCAGAAAATATGACCTATGTACCTAGAGTTGACTGGTTTTTGAAACTCATCCATTTGAATTTCACCTAATAGGCCCTTACAATAAACGGGTTACATCACCCATCTACGTATAGGAATGTTTGGCCTTCCATCTCTGATGAATCCCATTGTCTTCATCAGGTATCTATGTCAGTTTTCACAAAACAAAACCACTTCCTCTCCTAGGACAATGGAATTCATATTTTTGCACAATAGAATTTTAAAAAAAAACAACTTTTGTTTTCAAAAAATGACACCGATATGCAAACATGAGTTTGTGTCCTATTGTGTTGGAAGGGATGATTGAGAGTGAATGTTCCTGGAAATGTGTCCGCTTGTTGGCCTAGATGTTGGGACTTTGTGATCAGGAGGGTTTCCTCTCAAGAGTTGAAACTGCCGCTGAACATGTACCTGCGCTCAAAAGTCTCTTAATTCCAGAGAATTTCAACAGTCGACTCCTAGGAATTCAGAAAGGATTGACATGATCTATTTTCCCACGGCAATCTAATAAATGCTAAGGTCTCATTTTTTTCCATTATTTATTCAAGGTACTCAAATCGAGCATTTAGTCTTTACCACAAGAGTTTTTCGTCAGTGTTGCTATACATCTTTAATAATTCATTGCTAAACTCAATTTTTAATGCTGAATTACATAAAAAATACGGTCGGGCTGCAAGCTGACACAAAACTGTATAAGCATTTACATAAAAAATAGACTGCCAATTATGGACACAATACTTCCTCTTGATTAGTTCACATTGTATACACTTCACAATTTTGAGATTTTCTACAAAATCAAACTGTATCTCCAAAATTTCTTAACCCATTATTCATATGGTAAAATATTGTTTTTCCTACATTCCATATTCTACTAAAAATTCTGTATCGGCAAGGTAGACCTTATTTTTGCACTTCTTTGTCCAGAATTTCGAATTTTCTTAAATATCAGAGCTAAATCATAATTTGTTTAAATAATTACAAATACACTATGTAAAACACTAATAAGCACAGTAATATGTAAAAGGATTTGAGATTGAAGATTTGAAGGTATCGGGCCCTCGCAGAAGTGAGGTTTGTAACAATTACGTATAACGAATTTTATCTACATAATATATCTAATCAAATGACCTCCGTTGTTAAAAAAAATATGAAAGAAAAGAAGCCTAACGTCCTTAAAATTGCTGTTAGGTAGGTATTTCTAAAGTTTCCAAGGACACACGATTAGAAGCAGCTTCATTCCTTCAACAACAAAAAAATCTTCTCCTCTTTTCTTATATTATATGTATGTCTCTTTCACGTACATAAAACAAAAATTCTTTCTTATAGTTCTGAAAGATCCTTGGCAGTTAATAATAGCTCTAAACAATGGAGATTTGTGTTCCTAATAGGTGGGTGGTCAGGATGATCTATCCAATGAAATGCAAGCTGGCATCGTCAATACAAAAACAAAGATCCAGGAACAGAAGAAAGAAACAATGGATGGCAGTGTCTCAGATACCCAACACACACGACTAATCAATTCAATGGATGCGAGAGTCAGCGACGAAGGTCCGGAAGAGCTAGGTTCTAGGATCCTCGTATGAATTTTAAGTAGGATAAGACGGGCGGCATGTGACCAGGTTGCACTGAGAAAAAAAATTATCCTGGACATTCATCCTTGAAAAAATGTTAAAATATAAGGATGATAGATACTTAAATTAGTATATTACTCACTTCATTATTACAATGTAACAATGTAACTTGTATCGTTGTCTTAGTGTGCAAGGACAAAATAATAATCTTTTCTTAAAGTAATCCCGATTCCATCCTCGTTTAAGGATAGCTTACTAGCTAACAAGGATGATTTTTTTCTCAGTGTGGGAAATGTTCCAACTCTGGTAGCCAAGTGATTGGACAGTTGACCTTCGAGCTGAAAATTTGAAGCCCTTGTCGTAGTAAGTCAAACAATTGACAAACATAAGTGTTACCTGATACTGTCTTGGTTTTTTCCCGTTCAGGATTTTTTTGCGAGACTGCACATTTATACTATATCTGTTTATAGTCCTCCCGTCAGACTTTTGTTAAAAAGATAACTCCTAAAATTTCAAATTTTTCAACTCCCTTGGTTGCGATTCCTACTGAGCCACTTTTGTTCCGGATCTTTAGCATCAAAACCTAATTCTGCTGAAACCACGGGGCTCGGCCTACCTTGTAATGGAGATCCCACTGATCCATTGTTTCTCCTCCAGATTAAATAAACAAACTGAGTCCCTCATGGGCTCGTGCTTTGTTCTTTGTGTGGATCGTATCAATTCGGACACACCTCATTGTTCCTCCCTGGTCCATGGTGATCTAATTTCTCGATAGCATGGGTGGGCCTGGGCCTGGGCCACCTAATAGCATGAAAAATTCCAGATCACGTGGGGCTTCCTAACTTTGTCTTAGGAATTGTCAATTGTGCTTGTAGAACATGGATGTGGATTGATGTAAACATTGTGAACGAGCTGTAGGTTTGTCAGTTTGTTGAGTCAAAGAATAGAGATGAGATTGTTGGATTCATGATCGACTTTTCCTTGAATATCAGTGCGTTGTTGGTGTAATGTGAAGTGATACGCTTTGATATTATAAATAAATAAATATTGAGACATAACTTACAATGAATTGTTATGTATATCCGTGGGTATGTAATTTGTATAGGTACCTCCTACATACATAGATCGTTCATTAAAAAAAGTTAAAACACAATTGTTTATTACGATCTATTACAATATCCAGACTAGTTCTTGTTAGTGACTAGGTTAGTTACTCGATTTACTGGCAAAAAATGTGCTGGTATTTTTATTTTTCCTGAATTAGCTCAAGTTTTATTATTTTTTCCCCTCTTTTTGTTCATCTCCTATAATATTGGTATGAAGTATTGTTAAAACAAGAAATTAACGCTACCATTCCAATCCAAATAAAACGATCCAAATTTCAGTATATATTCTTTGAGTTCCTTCACTAATACCATTATGACCAAATGACCATACAGATCTAGAATCTAAATTGATATTCATTCTTTCAGTGACGTTGTCTTCTGTGACATCTGATACAATGGTTTTGTTTTCGTCTCTGCTTAGACACACACATGGGTGTTCTTTATTATTTAAATTGATCTTGCGTCCATTGTTCCATTGTGTCACAGAAGTTTGGAACTAAGTCAAAGGTATAGAGGTGTAGGAGCTGCTTCTTCCATTGTCTTCCTTGCTGAATAAATAGAAGAGAAGAAGAATCTTTAGGTAGATTCATTGGATTTAGCTCACTAACACCCATACGAAAACATGATTGATACTCTTTTTTCACAGAATTGATGGACATTTATTTAAACTTCTGAAATTCCAACATTCCAAAATGGGAGACCCAGAATAGTATTTTTATCCGTTAGAACATTTATATTTATCTATCTAATTTCCATAGCTGGAAATTAGAACTCATGACTAATGTCTTATGACTTCTGCCCTCGCGACTTGCAATTCTAAAGCCGCTGGACCAGATGGCATTTCCTTTATACTTATTAAAAAGTTACCTCTAGAAGCTCTTAAAAAACTTTTAATCTTCTTTAATACCATATGGCGTTCTGGTTTCCTACCCAAAAATTGGGGTGAGGCTTTAATAGTCCCCATTTTAAAGCCAGGGAAATTGCGCACCTTGCCAGTAAGCTATAGACCTATATCATTACTCAATTGCAGTGGCAAGCTCTTGGAAAAGATTGTCAATAGAAGGCTTTTTTGGGTATTGGAAAAAAAATCGTTTCTTAACCCGTTTCAAAGTGGAGGGCGGCTCAAGAGGTCTACTATTGACAATCTTGCTATTCTCGAGAATGAAGTAGCCAAAGGATTTGCTAGAAAGAAACATACTTTGGCCGCATTTCTTGACATTCAAAAGGCCTTTGATGTAACTTGGAGGTGGAAAATAATATCAACCCTCCAGAACTTTGGCATTGTTGGTTATATGTTGAAGTATCTTTATAACTTTCTTAATAATAGATATACAGGGTGTCCCACCAAACTTGGACACCTTAAATTACTCGGCCCCTGAAAGAGTTTTTGAAAAATAAAAAAATCTAGGGTACATGTGCTAATTATGCGGTTTCAGTTATGAAAAAAAAATTATACAGGGTGGTTCAAAAGTCAGAAATTGAGGTGTCAACTTTGGATTTTTAAATAGATCGACCTGAATTTTATTTGATAATTTTACTTCTAAATGATTCCTGAGTACTTTTTTAAACAAAAATATTACATACAGGGTGGTTTTTTTTCGACCAATTTTTTTTCTAAATCTTGAATAACTCAAGTTCGGTTAATTTTTTTGATAACAAGAAGAGAATGTGTTTGTGTAATGAATACACGCACTTTCAATTGGCATCAAATTTTTTTATACCGGGTGGTTCACAAGTGAAATAATGACTTGATTTTTTTAAAAACCGAGTTTTTTTAATTTTTTATTTCGGATTAATAATTCTCGTCTAATTTTACACATTTTTCGTTAGTCATATTGAAAAACAAAACTAAAGTGTTGTACAGGGTGAGACATAATTTTTTTGTAACATCCTGTATATGGGCAGTCAAAAAGACGCAAAATTAAATATAAAGACTAAATATGCAAGAAAAACTTTGATTTTTAATTAAAATAAAAAGTTATGGTGTTTTAACTAATATTGTCGCATGGACCACCCTGTAGATATTTTCTTAAACCATCATATGGGTAGTCGAAACTGTCTAAAATTCAACGAGGAGTCCAAATCTGAAAGAAAAAAAATGAATTCAAATAGCCATGCTCAATTTTGTGTCTACACCTACCTACTTTTTATTTCAAGTTTTAAAATCATTCAGTGTGGACACCAAATTGAAAATGGCTTCAAAATTGTGTTTTTTACTTGTTTTTCCCACATGATTCGAAGTGCTCGTTGAATTTTATACAACTTAGAGTAGCTACATGATAGTTTAAGAAAATATCTACAGGGTGGTCCATGCGACAATATTAGTTAAAAAACCATAACTTTTTATTTTAATTAAAAATCAAAGTTTTTCTTGCATATTTAGTCTTTATATTTAATTTTGCGTCTCTTTGACTGCCCATATACAGGGTGTTACAAAAAAATTATGTCTCACCCTGTACAACACTTTAGTTTTGTTTTTCGATATGACTAACGAAAAATATGTAAAATTAGACGAGAATTATTAATCCTAAATAAAAAGTTAAAAAAACTCGGTTTTAAAATAAATCAAGTCATTATTTCACTTGTGAACCACCCTGTATAAATTTTTTTGATGCCAATTGAAAGTGCGTGTATTCATTACACAAACACATTCTCTTCTTGTTATCGAAAAAATTAACCGAACTTGAGTTATTCAAGATTTAGAAGAAAAAAATGGTCGAAAAAAAACCACCCTGTATGGAATATTTTTGTTTAAAAAAGTACTCAGGAATCATTTAGAAGTAAAATTATCAAATAAAATTCAGGTCGATCCATTTAAAAATCGAAAGTTGACACCTCAATTTCTGACTTTTGAACCACCCTGTATAAATTTTTTTTCATAACTGAAACCGCATAATTAGCACATGTACCCTAGATTTTTTTATTTTTCAAAAACTCTTTCAGGGGCCGAGTAATTTGAGGTGTCCAAGTTTGGTGGGACACCCTGTATACTAGTTAAATGTAACGGGCTACTGTCTGATAGATACACCCTTGATAACGGTATAGTCCAAGGATCCTCCTTGAGTCCGTTACTGTTTATCGTGTTTATGAATGACATTTTCCATGTCATCAAACCACCACTTAAAAGTTTACTATTTATAGATGACTTACTTATAATTTCGCGCGACAAGAACTTTGATCTTATGCTTGAACGTTTTCAATGTACATTAAACGATATCCATAATTGGTCTACTCATAATGGTATCTCCTTTTCTACTGATCCTAGCAAATCAGTCTGCATTGATTTCAATAGGCTTAGAAAACCATCGTTTCCTACACTGACTTATAATGGTATTAACCTGAAATTTGTTACTAGCACTAAATTCCTTGGTTTATTTTGGGATTCTAAAATGAATTGGACTGAACACATTGAATTTGTTAAAAGACGTGCCATTAATTCACTTACTGCACTTAAAATGGTTAGTAACAAAAAGTATGGAGTACGCCGTGAAGTTCTCCTGAAATTTTACCAGTCGTATACTCTTCCTATTTTGGACTATGGTAGCTTTATCTACGGTTCAGCTAAAGATCACTTCCTCAACAAACTCAATACTGTTCACCATTCGGCAATTCGTTTGGCAACCGGTGCTCTTCGTTCGAGTCCGGTTGTCAGCCTCTATGTAGATTCAGGTATTCCTTCACTTACCTTGAGGAGGGAGAAACTCATGCTGAACTATGTTGCTAAGGTATCTGCTTCCCCCTTTAACCCCACTCATAAAGTGCTGTTCAACCAAAACTTGGTTGGGTTCAATTTCTCTAAAAATAAACCTAAGCCTATTTGTCTTCGTTTTAAAGACATAGTTGATTTTAATGATCTGCTAGCTTCCAGTGAAATTGTTGCTTATATCAGAGTCAATCCTCTTTGGTCATCCAGATCACCCTCCCTTGACCTTAGTTTGGCCCAGGGAAGGAAAGACTGTACTGATCCTAGTGTATTTCGGAGTCAATTTGCTAATGTCCTGAATAACAAATATTCTGATCACACTATTTGCTACACAGACGGTTCAAAATCTCCTGACACGACAGGTTGTTCCTTCAGCATTGACAATAATGTCAAGTCATTTTGTCTTAACAAAGTTAATTCTGTTTATTCAAATGAACTTATCGCTATACTTAAATGCCTTGAATCTCTAAGAAACCACAGTTCATCGAGAATACTCATTGTCTCTGACTCTAAAAGTGCCCTTCTTGCCCTTACTAATATCAACTTTGCTAATCCTTTAGTTAGTAAAACATATGCTACCTGGTCTCAGTTGACTTCGTCCAATAAGAAAATAACTCTCATGTGGTGTCCGTCCCATTGCGGGATCAGAGGTAACGAACAAGTGGATGAAGCAGCTAAAAATCCAGACAGAACATCTACACTAAAATTATGCACTCCCGAAGATCTTAAACCTATAATTAGTTCCAGGCTTAAAACTGCGTGGCAGAATCAATGGACCAATACAAGTAATTCCAATAAACTGAAATCCTTAAAACCTACAGTCAACAAGTGGTCAACCAGCAATCTAAAAAATAGAACACAGGAAATTATACTTACCCGAATGAGAATAGGACATACTCGCATCACCCATAGCTATTTGTTCACGAGAACTGACCCACCAATTTGTCAGTGTGGCGAACGTATGTCCGTTAATCACATCCTAACATGCCCCCGCCACAACCATATCCGCACGACCCTCCCCTGCCCACCTGCTCTTGATGACAACATGGACGGAGTCCAGGCACTGTTCGAATACCTTCACAGACTTAAATTACTCCACTTAATATGAAATTTTAGCGGAACCGGCGCGAACGACCTGCAAAAAACAGGTTAAAGCGCCTCAATTGAAAAAAAAAAAAAAAAAAAAAAAAGTCTTAATAGACAGTTAAAATAATTGTATCTCTCTGAATTATCAATATGACTAGCTATATGAGAAATTGTACAAAGAAGTACCAAGATATCAGGACATGGTGTACACAATCGAATACATAAATGGAAGAAGATTAGCACAAACTATTTATTTGAGCTACAGGCTACATATTGCGATTATCATAAACCGCTACCATGCCAAATTCAAATATTCACACACACTGAACGTCATGGTTATGCTCCTGAGCAAGAGATTGGTTAGGCGCCGTCAATTTCACACTTTTTAAAAACCAAACCAAATCCTTTCTTTTCCATCAACTGATTTAGATGTCTTGGAAGAAGACAACTTAGACAACAATCGTGACAATGGTAACTGGTGTACCTGAAATCTTTGATACAATGGGACGAGCCATTGTTACAGAATTCTGAATAAAGAAACTAGACTGATAACTTGATGAGCAGTTTTAGACAAAGCTATCTGAACAATGGCCCAAAATCGTGTTAATAAACTTGTCAGCAATGTCGACGGGTGTATTGAATCTTGTGTTGTTGAGTTAAACGGTCCAGAACGGTTCAGATTGATTCTCAAGATTTAATTGTTAGTCCTTCTGAAGACAGGTGTTCATTGTTCTGTGGATTGGGGTACTCCAAGTCAAGAGTTAAATTATTATTTTATATTTGATAAAGACATGAAACATGAATGAATACATACTTAACGAACAAATAAGTAGGTTAACTTACAAAGAAGCTTCAAATAATAAATATTATTAAACAAAATTGGATTCACAAGTTCAATTCTTAGAAGTTCTTTAATTTTCCTATTTGAAAACAATTATACAGAACCATTACAAAATACCTACACAAAGCCTTTAGCACACAGAGATCTAGAGGTATTACAGATAACATCACATTCATGTTATACGAGAGAAAGAACATCCTCATAAATTAATACTAGTGTTTTACTAGGTTGGACATTATTGTCTTTGGCTTTTATTTGGCTCTTTTAACTGTTTTAAAGATGTCTAAATTGATTTTGATCCATCTAAGTGACTGCACAAGTTCCTGTGATGTTATTTTCTCTTGATGGAAACGGTTTTCAGGAGTTTATTAATATGAAATATATAAGTTCTTTGGAAAAACTTATAGTTATACACAACTCTTGGTAAAACAAATAAACATCGAAATAATTTGAAGATAGAAAACACTTGGCTTTTTTTGTTTTACTTAATTTTTTATTTTCAGATGGCCATTTCGCCAGTTACGGCATCGTCAGTGAACTAAAGACTAAATTTAAAACTAATCTTAGAGGTAACTTACGAGCTAACTATAATAAAATAAGGAGTTGTAAAGTCGGCAAACTGTACAGGATAATTTCCTCCATTGTCCCTTTGTTTTTACTTCTAACGGTCCGAATTTAATAACACATAACCTTTTTTTGTTTATATGACTTGCAGCTGTACTTTGCCTTTGGAGCGTGGTAGGTAGGTCGTATGCCCCTTTGATAATAAAGCCATAAAATACAAGAGATCTGCACTTTTAAAGCTAAACCAAATTTGAACCTTTATTATGTATTAACAACTATGACCTTCCCACAGACCCTCCACAGAAAAAAAAAAAACGAAATACTGGTATACATCTTAGTCCTTGGGTTTTCGGTTCGAAATTGTTGAAGGCTATAATAATTCTATATGATAAAGTCAGTTTAAAAGAAGAACAAGAAGAAGAAACAAAGGGACAATGGAGGAAATTATCCTGTACAGTTTGCCGACTTTACAACTCCTTATTTTATTATAGTTAGCTCGTAAGTTACCTCTAAGATTAGTTTTAAATTTAGTCTTTAGTTCACTGACGATGCCGTAACTGGCGAAATGGCCATCTGAAAATAAAAAATTAAGTAAAACAAAAAAAGCCAAGTGTTTTCTATCTTCAAATTATTTCGAAGTTTATTAATAGATAATTTATTCGATCAGAATAACATTACACATATTGATAACATATTTTTATTCAAGCAGTGTGAGTATTCATAAAACATAATTATTCGCTCTATTTTCGTAGTTTTCGTTGAGTTTTCTATGCTCAAAAAAATAAAAATTTCTTTTCATAGGCTATTCAATTAATGTCGACGGCATTAGAAAGGTGCTATATTATGATTTGTCTTCCACATCATCCTATTTACTATGTATCTTTCATGTCTTAATTTTGATTGAATCTGTTGTACAACCAATCTACAACGAGATTACAGTTCAACACTTGAACTAGTTTCAATATCCCTATCAATATCTTTATTGCATACATTAAAAAAATAAGATACAATAAATAATAAAGTCGATGAAAAATGATTTGTATCTCAATGTTACACCTAGTAAAATATTGTATTACCTATTAATTAAATCTCTAATGCATACATTAAAATAAGAAACACATAATATTGATCATAAAAGATATTGATTATGTATTATAATTATAACAATTTAACCGTTTTCACATGTTCATAAACTATAGCACAAAATCTGAACCTATATCAATGACTGAAGAACTAAGTGAAACATTTATCTATATTTAAATTAGTTTCTTGATCTTCAATGAAAGCTTCATTAGGTATAGGTAGTAGGTATAATTTTATTTTATCAATCCTTTATTTTATGCATGTTATGTTCCATTTAATTTAATCAAGCCTTTGTACAGATTCTTAGATACTTCTAATTATTGTACCTACATCTATTTTGTCACCATGGATGGCACGTTGAATGCACCATTTCCCTTCAGATCTCTAAAGTGTTAAAAATCATCCAGCGAGGTCAGGACTGAATGGGTGACCACTCACATTCGAACCCTTATGGTGATAACTACGGCACAACCTAGGCCGGTTTGGGTTTTTTTTTTTTTTTCTTAGTTTCCTGCGAATGGAACCCTTTCTCAATGGACCTAGATGTTCAATAACCATTAATTAAGCACAACAAAACTTTATCCATTTTGAAAGTATTGATGGATAGATTGTATGAACAGATTTATAATATATTTGATCTTCTTTCTCAACGATACCGGTACAATAAATTACTTCCTTAACATAAATATGTTTATATACAACATAAATATGTTTATATACAAGTGAAGATACATTTCTACTTGAAGTATCTTCCAGTATCCTTCTCAAGTGCGGAATCCTTGTAAAAAAACATGCCCCAGGATAATTGGGTTAGTCAGAAATTAAAAGATCAAACTCAAAGAGCATCCGCAAACATAATAATTCAAACCGTCAAAACAAATAAAGAAATAGGAGCATGATTTTCAAGAGATTATTGAACATGTTCGATAATATCTTTTCGATTTCTCTTTAACGAGGCTTGTAACCGGATGTACAACCTGAAACCTCACTTGAAACATAATTTGACTAATTTTTTGTGGCTTTTCAATTGGTAAATAGTAGAAAACTCGAGTTGTCTCAAGTTCCTAATAAAGGGGTAGAACTTATGGATAACCTTTTCATAGTATTTCGCAGATAGGTCTAACTACTCTTGTTTTTTTAATAACATTTTAAATTATTAATCATTTTTTGATTGAACAGAATAACTAATTTCATTATCACAAACTTCACAAAGTACCTATTATATTGATTTATTTAAATCGATGCTAGCCAGCGTCGATGGCATGTTGAATACACCGGTTCCCTTCAGAACACCGAAGTTAAGCGACATCCAGCGAGGTTAAGACTTGGATGGGTGACCATTCAAATTCTAATTCTCGTGACGCTGGCTTTTCCCGGCCCCACTCAGGCTGGGTGAGGTCAATGTGAGCAGCAGGTTTGTGAGTTTCCTGCGAATGGAGGGTAAAACCCCCGTCGTGATATGACCATGGCAGTTGAAAGCGACGTTAAACCCCACTTAAAAAAAAAAATCGATGCATTTTTATATTCTACTAGCCGTTTGCCCGTGCTTTGCAACGGGACTAAATTTCAAATTTACTAAGGCATGGCCGTACTGCTGGACAGCAATGCCTTTTTGAACTTTTTATAATTTTTCTGGACAAAGCGATAATGGTTTTGGGGGGGTCAATTCTGAGACATTTTTCGCTATCTCTTACCGTTTTGGCTAAACAACTCCGGACAAACAAACAAACAAACATAGGTAGGTAGGTAGGTAGGTAGGTAGTCCTTTTTTTTGTTTTATATATATAGATTAGGAGCTCTGACAGTATTATAAAATAATTATACATTCATAAAAATTAATAATATTGTAAATTAGATTGAGACAATCATGAGAAAAGAGCCTGATGCATAGATACTAACTACCTAGTTAATTATTCTCCTTCTTTCACTATGCCTCTTCCCAAACTAATTTCTTTTCTTACTTGAGGTCTACATTTTAACCTCTTCCTCACTGTTGAGGTTGGTTGGTTGGTTCTGGCACTTTCCATATTTGCTGGATGCCCTTCCAAATCGCCAATGGTTTGTCATTTTATCTTTTACCCTGACAAAGCTGGTACAATATCTGTTTATCGTCCCTCAGCCAAGCAAACTATTTTTTTGTATACCTAGTTCATTATTATGTAAGTGTCATCCTTGATTGCGTCCATTAAAATTTATCATTAAATTCTATTCAATAATTTTCCATTTTGTTTTTTTAAGAATTTCTTCCGTGAAAAGTCTCGAAAATAATAAATCTTTAGTAGGTATGTTATGTTATTATTACTAAACTTTATTTATTATACAACTATCATAAGGAGTTTGCCTAGATTTTGGCCTGTATGTGTAGGAATCACAGCGTTACGAGCGATTAATTTTTTCACGAAAAGACGTTCAAAGTCCGCGAACTCTACTAAAGTGCTATTTTCTATATTTTATGGATAACTTTTGGCAATGGAAACTCTCGATGCTTGAATGTGAACACCCCATTTGAACCCATTTGTTCAGTACCTTTTCCATAACAGATGAAGAAGCACGAGTACTAGCTTGTTTAGTTTTTATTTGAAAAATATTCAAATTCGACCATCAATAATTTGTGATAGGACAGAAAAGAACCCATTCCTAGCATATCAATATGGATGTTCTCTCTTAATTCTATTTGTGAGGTAATAATATTATTATTTACATTAATAAAAAAAATACATAGAGTACAATATTGTATTTTTTTATTTTTTTTTTGTATTGTACGAATTTCTTTGTGGTGAAGCACAAGGCCTCTTCACAATTTTTGTGGGTAGCGCAGCATTACTAAGAGCCTCCTTTACATTTCGAATTATTCTATTACATTAATTTCTTTTTACTCTGTTAATGCCGCCACTGGTCGTTACTCATACAAGTAACTACTCATTTTTCCTCACGAGGTATGAGTGGACCCCGAACATCCAAGTACAGAGCAGAAAAAAATCCTCCCCCGCTGGGAATCGAACCCAGGTCACCATGTGTGCAATGCCTAGCGCGCTAACTCGCTCTGCCACATTGACCATAGAGTACAATATACAGGGTCTTCATAAAGTCTCACCCAGGCCTAGGTTTCTCGAAAACGACTCAGAATATCAAAAAACGCAAAAACCCGTATTCCTTTATATTTAGGGGGATTGATTTTCAACCAAATTTTTTTTTGCCTACACGGCCCCAGTCAGGCTGGGCATGGACCAACTTTAAAATCTTAAATAGAATGGTATGTCTTGTGGCATATTGTTTTAAAGGTCTTATTAAAAGAAGTTCATTACAACAAATTTTAGTGAGCTACGACTTACCGTTCTCGAGATACAGGGTCGGACGTCCTGCGTAATATCCATATATTTTGACCTATAACTCGTTAACCGTAAATTATGGAGAATAATTTTCTTGTTAATAATAACTCCTTATGGCAAGAACTTTCGAGCAAGTTAAAACTTGATTTGTTTTTTCGTTAATTTTTTTTCGACTGTTCGTCCGGCTGGCTGACGAAACCGACCAGAAACTAACATCAACAGAGTATGTCGAGTTATAACTTGTTCGAAAGGTCTTGTCATAAGGAGTTATTATTAACAAGAAAAATGTTCTCCATAATTTACGGTTAACGAGTTATAGGTCAAAATATATGGATATTATGCAGGACGTCCGACCCTGTATCTCAAGAACGGTAAGTCGTAGCACACTGAAATTTATTGTAATGAACTTCTCTCAATAAGACCTTTAAAATAATATGCCACAAGACATACCATTCTATTTAAGATTTTAAAGTTGGTCCATGCCCAGCCTGACTGGGGCCGTGTAGGCAAATTTTTTTTGGCTGAAAATCAATCCTCTTAAATATAAAGGAATACGGGTTTTTGCGTTTTTTGATATTCTGAGTCGTTTTAGAGAAACCTAGGCCTGGGTGAGACTTTATGAAGACCCTGTATATGTACATTATATTTATCAAATTTCTTTGACAAAGAGGAGTGTTACATGTTACACTATGTTTTTATTTCAGTTTAATTATAATGGCTTCCTTAATACTGTGACCAAACAAAGCCTTCTGTTAACCTCAATTTAACATTAGAAGAATACCTGAACATTTAACAGCTCTATCTCTAATACTTACTAAACATCTGTTGGGACACTGAAACGATAAAGATTATAAAACTTAAACAGTAAACTTATAAATAAAATAATATAATTAATAATTAACGCAATTGAACAATTCATACAATCGCATGTTCACAAATGACCTCTTCTGTAGGAACAATTACGATTTATAACGTTCTTAATATTCCTTTTTTAGAACCGAAACTGAAGGTTAACGCTCAAGAAAAAAAATCGACATAGATCGACTACTATTACACGCAATTAAAGCCACCATAAAAGCTTCTGGTGCCATAAACTTTACACCGATTGCACGCAAGTTTGATATCAAAAACCCTTCTCCAAGTTTTATTTTCCATGCAATGTTTTAACAATTCGAGCAGAGAAAACGGCAAAGTTGCCGCCATCACAGACTTCGCTCCTACTTAATATCAGAATATCATCCACATACACAACATATTAGAAGTGTTTCTCTTGTAAAACTCTCGCTTCAATAAGTTTTTGTTGGGAGTTTTTTCCCTCTCTCGGAACAATAAAAAGTATATTATGAAACCTGGAAACTTGATGATGCTATCCCTAACAGTGACGGGAAGCAGGACAGGGCCTCAAGAAAATCTGTCGGGAATATTCCTGCTGCAATTTGCAGGAAAAGTTTCATTCATAGACGTTATTGATACTGTTCTATTAGAATTTGTAGGTTATGTGTTTTATTGCTTTAGTTTTTATTTGTATTAGCTTAAATTTGTGTTTTCTTGAACGATGTACCTGACCTAAATGTTCGAGAAATCAGCATCTATTTTGAGCAATCATGGAGCCTGTTATAAATTTAAAAGGCCTCCAGAACAAGAGACATTTGATTTCCAGAATTAATTCTAATATGCTTACATAAGAATCATTTCTGACATGTACATTGTCTCATGGTAAAATTCATGTAGATAGGTATTCTTGTCAACATTATCATAGTTTCATTAGCCTATCAACCCCCATCTAGAGCAAAGGTCCAATTAGGAACATATCATACAATAACCAAGTGCGTTTGGTTATTGTATGATAGCTTCCATTAGCCTATTCAACCCCCATCTCTCCTAAAATACTTTAAATTTTTGTATCTATTTGAATCCATAGTAGTTAACTGCTTTCTTCACACTACCATACCACCTCATTGCTGGACGTTCATAAAAATCTTTTTTTTCTCTAACCCGTCTGGAAAACTAACAGATGAGATTTAACTTTGATAGTGTATCTCTCTGACACTCCATTATTACTTTCAGTGCGGTTGGTTATTGTATGATATCTTCCTAATTGGATTATTTACACAATAATGTATGGCTTTTATTTTTTCCCTATATTTCGAAGATAAATACAACAAATCTGATAAAGGAGGGGGGAGGACTTTAAGTTTCAATTTAGCTTACACACAACACTCCAGTCTCTAATCCAGTGTGTACAACGAGATAGAACTAGACAATGGATGGATTGGATGGCACAATACATAAGATATGGAGGCGATTAGACCGTTTGAAAAGGGATTAAAGCGGGTGTCAAAATTTGATTCCCACCACAAAGCTTGGGGGCATTTTTCAAACTTGGTTCTTCAAATCGTGGTTCTCACCATGGTTGACCAAGTTTAGCAATAAAAAATCGGCTTTCAGGAAATCTTGCAAGAAAATTTGGAAAATATAGGTGAGGAGGAAATTATTCTGAAGGGAGTTACGGTCGACTTTGATTCGTTTACGTCGAAAATAAACTCTGTGAGGTACTTAAACTCTTATCACAGATTCTCTTTGGGCACAAGCCCAAACGGAACGAATTTTTATCTTTTAAATGCCTACGTATGGAAACTTGAAGTTCTGTATGCAGTTCTAACAGAAGTTTTTCAATTTTTTAGCCGAATAAATTTTTCTAAAGGATGTCCCTAACATTGGACTTGGTAATGTAATATCTTAACCTGGTCGCTGGCCGTAAATCCTGTCATCCATGCCAAGAGCTACTCTTAATAACACATTCATTATGGAATATCCTTGTATAGGGGATGATAAGCCAGTTTCAATTATTTGAATACAAAAGAGGGAGACCGCGTGAGATAATAATCATCTCACCAACACATGCTTTTTTGTGGGCACAAATTCATCTTGATTTCCTATGAAAGTTTCTTGGGATTTCGAATGAAAGTTTGTTAAAAAGAACTAAACTTCATTCAAATAGCCTGAAGGAACTTAGTACAAAAAAAAAATTCTCGATGAAAATGAATTGAAAGTTTTCAATCTGTTAAAATTATAAAGGATTTATGAAATTCAATTTTGATTTAAAAGATCTTATTACGTTTTTTGTAATTCAAGTCCATTTATAATTCCTTGGACAGTTCTTGGGTCAATGATATATGGACCAATTGATTAGTTTATGATGAAAGTGCATTTCAATTATTTGCCGTTGAGATTTTCAATGTAGATATTACATTTGTTTCTAGTGGTACATAGAACTTTCATGATAGTGATGTGTTTGCGTATATTGCCTACTCTTCAACTTGAAAACACACCTACCTAATATAGGAGTCGATCTGCCGCTTTTGTTTTTGAGTAAAATGCCTGCATACTACTGCATAGCTACTGAGGAGCTCAGGACTGAGGTTGATTACGAGAATATTTTATACTAAATATTATCAGGTAGGTATATTCCAACTTCTATACTAAGTTGTTGTAAGCCAGTAAGTGAAGGAGCAGGTACAATAGTGGGCCCTTGTTTTAGTTCATTGAGAGCTAGAAATAATTAATAGGAAAGTCAAATCATAAAAAGTCTCATGTCAAGATCTCATTATGCATGGAGTCCAATAGAAAATAGAATAGAAAGTTATTGAATTCAGAATTATGAAGTTATGATGAAGTACATGGTCCTTTGAATTGAGGATATCGAGTATTAAGGAAAACACTTGAAGTATTGCTAGGAGAATGAATTGTGAGTCATTTTATTCGAAAGAATGGCATTATGGGAATATTAATTGACTTGTAAGGAATTTACGTCTACGGTTTGATTATAGGGTGGTAAGTCAGTCAGTCACCAGGAAAAACAGAAAAGTGAGAAGTTTACTACATTCTGTTCAAAAATTAACCGAACAGTCGGATTTTTTCAGTTTTCGATGCTTAGGAGGTTCAACTGTTGATTATTTTGTAATTATTTTACTGTCCATATATCCTGCAGATGAAATAGACTATATTTTATTCACGAAGTTGCTGGTGAAAATGAGCGTATCAAAAGATATCCTGTACAATTTTTGTCGGTCATGAGGTTCGACCAAAAACAAAATTGTTACTTTGAAACATCAGGTAATAAGTACCTAGGTAATTTATAATTTTACTACACTATGTATTTATAAAGTATAATGCATTGTTTCTGCATTTTTAATTTCTTGAAGCCTAAAGAGTATGCGAACACATGTAATATGTACGACAGTAAAAAACTGGGATTATTAAAATCTGTCATATTTAACATTATTGACAAAGATTTAAGTGCTTGACAAATGGCAATACTGAGCATCACTTAACTGCTAATACCTAATTGGCGATTTTGATCATCTTGTTCAGAAGAATGTTTACGATCTCTAGGGCTTCTTGATCAAGTCTTATACAATATTGACGATCACTTCACGGTCAATTCTATTCCTAATATGGTTACATCCAAGTTAGTACTAAAGTATTATAATATTTTATTTTATTTTTAATTTGGATTTAAAGTCACTTTCAGCTGCATGGTCACATCACAACGGGGTTTTACCCTCCATTCACTGAAGTGGGGCCAATATACCATACATGTATTTTCATATATTAGAAAAATAAATATTAAAAACTCAAATACCTCCCAAAGTTTAGATGTAGGTATACGAACCGAAGTCCGAATTTCCTTGATCGGCAAACTATTTCTTTTAAAAGAATAAATAAATCATGAATTCACATCTTCATTATGAAAAAAACATAATTGTAAAAAAAAATCCCTTCTCTTCTTATTTCGGGATGCCTCCAATTAATCTTTCATTTTGGCATGAGCCAAAAATGAAAGAGATAGCATTCCTCTGTGATTCCTTTACAGGGTGCACCTGGATATTTCTGTGATACAATAGCAGAAAGAAACATACTCAACTACATTGATTATCGAGTGGTGTAAATGTCAGCATCTGAATGATCGCATTCGTGTCTGGATAAAAGATTTTGCGGGTTTGTGGAACATCCCAAATTTGAACGGAATCCTATACTACAGGCAGCCACACAAGTACTTGCATGAACTCAGGTACAGCTCAAGTAGGCAGCCAGTATGGGCCATTTGAGACAGCATCCTTTAGACCAGTGGTTCTCAACCTTTTTGCCATCGCGGCACACTCCGGTTGAAGTTACTTATTTTGCGGCACACCCCCCCCCCCCCCCCCCCCCCCGTAAGAGAAAAAAAAAAACATGCAGGGATTTCAATGTTGGTACTTATTTATTCATTTCTGAAATAGACGAAAATTACAATCAAATGAGCTAGCTAGTGTGATATTTGTGCCTGATGTGTCTTACATAGTTCAGATATGCGAGGTGGAAAACTGGAAAGACAAATCCTCATATTATCTTCAAGAGTAGAAGATAGCATTTTCTGACGTCTCTTGGTTTTAATATTTGTCAAAGCAAAAAACCCGTGCTCACAAAGCCACGAAGTTGAAAATTGTAGAAGCACTCGAATTGCCTCTTTTGACAAAAGTGGGTATTCTCTTTGAATGGATACCCAAAACGAATTCAAAGACATTTCTCGAAATTTTAACTTGAGAGTTCGATCATTTTTCAAATCAATCCCTTCACCTTGGAGCTCAACTTCCGCCGTGTCCGGTATTGCGAGAAACGGATTCCGTATCCAATGATATCGGTCAACATCCAAGTCAGGAAAGTAGCTATTTAAATTTGATTCCAGTGATGAGAGATGTGCTTTCACAGTCTCCAGAACCAAAGGGTTGTGATTCTCTTCTCCTGTAAAGAGTGGGAACATTCCGGTTTGTCCTGCATCCATGTTCAGAAGCCACAATTTGACCTTGTCTTTGAAAGCTGTAAGCTTGTCTGTTGATGTGAGGATATTTTCATTTGGCCCTTGCAAATTTGTATTGACTAAATTTAAATGATGAAATATATCAGCCACAAGTAAGCTAATTTTGCTCGCCAGTTGTCATCAGCCCACAAATCGGAACAGTATTCATCATCCTCTTGTATAAAAAACACCATAAGCTCTTCTTTAAGCTCATACAAACGTGCCAAAACTTTTCCTCTTGACAGCCATCTAACTTCAGAGTGATAAATAAGACATTTGTACTCAGCATCCATTGACTCACACAGTTGAATATTTAGATCAAATTAAATTATTCATAAGACGATACCTAGTAATTAATAGGTAATAATTGAAAACAATCCCAGTGATAACTGATAAGAAAGATTTTTAGTAAAAGTAAACAAAAGAAATTGTTTAATTTTTTTTCTTTTTTAATTAGTTATATTGTCTGCTAATTTAGTCATATTATTATCTCTCTTTTTTTTTTCATCAAAATCTCGCGGCACACCTAAAAGAAGCTCGCGGCACACCAGTGTGCCGCGGCACACTGGTTGAGAATCTCTGCTTTAGACCTTTAGGCAGCCAGGCAGCTCAGTAAATATGAACAATTTATAACGGGACAGCGTTCAATGTGCAACCAAGACACCGCAAGTAATGTTGCCTAATGCGCACAGACCTACTGTAATGGTTTATTATGGCTGTGGAGTTATTGCTGTCTAAAGGACCGCCCTTGTTAATGAGAAAGCGTCCACCGAGTTGCCAAAAAATTGTTTCCTCGTTGAATGTCCTGTACAAGCTCTCTAAGCTCTCCTTGAACAGGTAAAGATGATATTAGAAACTTGTCGAAAAAAAATCCCTGTATTTAAAAATATTTTAAGGTGCCCCGTAATAAAAGGTTTTATTTGGAGTTATAATAGCTAATACCTCGGCCCAATTCATCCAGTATCCTCCAATAAAACATCAAAAGAATGAGAAACAGCTTCATTTAAGCTAGATTAATGATTGTACAAGGATAAGCCTGGCACACAACATGCAGGTGTTTTCAGTGTGGTGTTTTTATTGTTGATATAAAAAAACATTTTTTTGTCAGTTGTTCGAGAGTGTCTTTCATTATTTATGCGTTGGTTGTATATTGAACGGCATTTAAAGTAAGTTTTAACTTTTTCCTATGCCACTGTCATGGTAATCTCTTGACTTATAAGACGTAGGAATTTGTAATTTGCGTTCGGTATTGACTGGTTCACCTGCTATTCATTTTTATTGCTATTTCTATAGTTAAAGTCATCATAATAAGTGTTATTAAGTTTTTCACAATCGTAATGTCACAATTACTCCAACTCGTCTTACTAAATTTTTGATATCCTTACAGTCTTTAGAAATCAAAACTTATTTGCTGCTAAACAATTTAATAACCTATAGATTATTATGTTTAGTTGGTTGTTTTATACCAATAAGTTTAATGTGGTTCCCCAGTTTTTTTTTCTTTTTTTTTGAAAAGGTCTGACGGATGTTTAGAGTCTAACCTATCAGAAAACCATTCCAAAATTATATCAATGTATTCAATGTCCAATTGATATCTTTTCTGTCATTCTATATCACTTCAACATTGATTTCTATTAGCTCTGCATAGAATAACGACTAACCCTTTCCAAGGCTTTGTTACAAACACAATGATAAGATCGAAACCAACCATTGTTCAAACTCTCGCGTTCCACGTCCATTATTCCAATGAAACTTTATTATTTCAAATGCATTAACCATAACACAATTGGAATAACTTTTCACAAGTGGTTTCCAAGTGGCATTTGGCCACCGGTACAATGGGTAGGTCGACAGTTGGTTGATTCAACGGGCGTTGGGCAATTGAGACATGTGAATGAGGTATCGGCTATATCGAATGTTAAAACAACAAACCAGAATCAATTGAATAGTCTTTTCAATGGATCTAAGTGTAACATCCTGTAACAATATGTATATTTATATGTATTTTTTAATATGTAATACAGTCGGACCTGGATATACGAGAACTGGATATAAGTAGATAAATTTCAGGTCCAATTCACCTCTTTATTGGGTAAAATAACCTTTTTAAGAAAAACCTGGATATCAGAGAAGAAAATTCCGTTCAATTGAGTTCTCTTATATCCAGGTTCGTGTGTAATATCTACCTATATACCTATCTATAACATCTACGCCAGCTCCATATGGAAGTAATGAAACAATACATATATGCTGTCAACGTCAATGATTCAGGTTGGATAATAAATGAAGAACAATATTGCCGTCTCTAGACCACAGACACGAGAAAAATCATAAGGAATCTGTCTGATTAAGATGGGGTATGTTGTATGTTTGACTAGAATCAGTACGATCTATCAGATCTATTACTAGTAATGTGTAATCTGTGATGTTTTTTATTGTTGGAAATTAAATAGAGATAGAGAAATTGGGTGCGTACGAGGAGAAAAACATGGAGAGAAAAAATATAAAGGAAAGAGAGAGAAAGAGATATGTCTGATATACAGAGAGAAATATAGAGAGAAAGAGGTCGCTAAAAGGGAAGAGGAATGAAAAAGAGATAGGGTCGGGGTGAGATGGGGTTGTATTAGAGAGAAAAGAGGGAAAAATATAGATATAGGAACGAAAAAGAGGGACAGAGAGAAAGAGTGTAAGAGAAAGAGATGGATAAAGAGTGCAAATATAGAGTAATAGGAAGACGGATGAAAAAGCGAGAGAATGAGATGGGGATGTTATGGGGAGACGAAGGAGAAAGAGAGAGAATGTAGAGAATGAGAAGGGGGTGTAATAGGAAGGAGCGAGAAAGGGAGAGAGAGAGAGAATGTAGAGAATGAGAAGGGGGTGTAATAGGAAGGAGCGAGAAAGGGAGAGAGAGAGAGAATGTAGAGAATGAGAAGGGGGTGTAATAGGAAGGAGCGAGAAAGGGAGAGAGAGAGAGAATGTAGAGAATGAGAAGGGGGTGTAATAGGAAGGAGCGAGAAAGGGAGAGAGAGAGAGAATGTAGAGAATGAGAAGGGGGTGTAATAGGAAGGAGCGAGAAAGGGAGAGAGAGAGAGAATGTAGAGAATGAGAAGGGGTGTAATAGGAAGGAGCGAGAAAGGGAGAGAGAGAGAGAATGTAGAGAATGAGAAGGGGGTGTAATAGGAAGGAGCGAGAAAGGGAGAGAGAGAGAGAAATGTAGAGAATGAGAAGGGGGTGTAATAGGAAGGAGCGAGAAAGGGAGAGAGAGAGAATGTAGAGAATGAGAAGGGGGTGTAATAGGAAGGAGTGAGAAAGGGAGAGAGAGAGAATAAGGTGTATAGGAACTATAGAGCGAAGCCTTTGTTATGGGAGGCGTACATTGTCCATCTGTCTACATAACACAGCACTTCATTTAGATTAAACTGCTGATAACGGCTTGGCGGCTCTCCAGAATTATTATTTTTGAAAACACCCTCTGGAAATTTGTCTTAAATCCGTGCGGACCTTTCAACGCGTCTTGGAACTCTGAAATTTCAGCCAATTACAGAAGGTAATGGACTAACAATAAAACACGTAAATGTACTCGTTGGGCCATTTAAATGTACCATATTTCTCTTTGCAATAAAACTAAATTGAGTCATATGTAGAAAATGTCCTGAAAATATATCTAGACCCGATGGAATTACAATCGTGCCATGGTCCAACGGGCAGATTTTGGTATGGGATGCTATATGCAGCGATACCCTAGCACCCTCAAACCTTCCGCTTACCAAATGTAATGCTGGAGCAGCCGCAGAGAGAGCATGTGTGAATAAACATAGAAAATATCTCCATCTAGAACAACAGAATTACATTTTGAAAGGTTTTGCAATTGAAACAATGGGGCCGATTTGTAGAGAAGCTAAACAATGGCTAGAAGAACTGAAAAGATCCATTGTAAAGAAGACTGGAGACCCAAGATCGGGAAATTATTTGCTGCAACAGATAAGCCTTGCAGTTCAACGAGGCAATGCTGCAAGCGTTTTGGGTTGTCATCCAAATGATGATGTCCTGAACAATGTTTTTTATGTTTAAAGAAAAATAAAATAAAACTTATTCAAAATCAGATACAGTAATTGAGTCAAAACTATTTTGCAATGGATTGCATGTTTGTGAAGTAGGACCCTTGCAAGTCTCTTCTCTCAACAATTGTTTCACAAACATCACCATTTCCCCTAACTTTCGTTGTTGTATCCGACTATCTTGCGTTCATAGTCCAGACTGTTTTCAGTGAGGTTTTTTGAAATCCAAGGGTAATGCCAATAAGCCACAAACTCTGAAGATGCTGAAAAATGAGCGCACTGCGCCATCCGATCTCGTGGAAGCCACCGGCTCGATAGTTCTCTATTTCACGAAAATGCAATTCATTGCAATTAGTTGTGATTCACTCTAGTTTAATCACAAGAACATCAAATTAAACAAATTGGGTACCTACATTTAAATGGCCCACTCTATATATTTTTCCATGGATGATTTTAATTGCGCATTTAATTAACCATTTAATTTTGTATAAAGTTGTCCATTGAGTTATGGATTAAATTCCTCTAACTGATAGAGATAAGAATTTTTTCGAATATCGTGTTTTGTAGCTAAGACCCGATCCGCCACAGGCAAAACGTAAGATAAACAGATAGGCGTTTTAGATTGACAACTGAAAAGAACATTTTGTGTGGAGGGAGGCAAAAAATCATTACAAGTCAATTTTACTTTCAATTGATTTTTTTCAGCGATATCCAATCGCCCCCACTCTCCTATTGCAAATACATTGAGCAACTAATTAAAAAAATAATCAGACCTTTATCTTTCTCTTTAGCTCTCTCTCTCTCTCTCTCTTTCTTTCTCTCCCTCCCTCCCTAAGGAAATCAAACCTGAAGGGCTGAATTCAAAGTCCTGAATTTTATTCCTGGCTCGTCATCCAGTATTTCTTTCTTTCATTGTTTTTCTTTATTTTGATATTTGTTTGTCAAAAAATCAAATCTCTCTGATTGATGTTAGACGTTTTTTTCTTTCATTTTCATTATTTCGCAAGGTCTGTCAATAGGTATTTTTATTTTGATTATTTTGCAAGGCTTATTATTAGTACATACGTGTTTTATTTATTATTGTAGGTATTAGCTTTGCCCTTGAGAATCGTATTTAGATTGTACATAGTAAGTACCTAAGTTTTAAGTAAGTATATCGGTAAAATTAATTCACCCCTACAATCTACAACTGCTGGGCATGAAGCATGCTGATCAACCCACTACAGTTGTGACATTATAACAAAAAAGAGCAGAGATCACACCATATTTACACACTTTTTCGGCTAAAGACAGCTACATTATCTTTAACTTTCATCAGATAATATAAGAACTTCAGAATTTCGTTTAAAAATTTCATAAGCAACCCATGATCGCATTCAACCCTAATGTCATCGTTTCGATACGGACCTAGATAAAAAAAAAGAAAGAAAAAAATTGCAAGTGACAATACATAAAAAATACTCGTACATTATCTGACAATTAAAAATTATCCCAAGGAAATAAATGTGGGGTTGCGAAATTTCACATACCTATAAACACTGCGAAAGTTAAAGGGGACACCCTTTGCACGCTGCGAGTCCCTTATTTTCCTTTCATAAGATAACAGAAAAATTGAGTAGCTCAGAGAAAAAAACGGAAATATTTGCAGATGTTAAAAAGAAGTATTAAAAAGTGCTCTAGAAAACTCACTGCCAAATGACTTATGAAGGGACCAGACGTTTTCAAAGGCTTCAAGTGCAATTCAACCCCATCGTACGGGGCTTTTGATTTTGAAATTAAGTTGCGTATGTCTTGAGTGTTCACTCGAATGTCTTCATGAGGAAGTTTTGAAGGAGAGCAATGTGGACATTGACACATTCTTTTTTTTTTTTCGAGATGTGTTTTTTAGCTTATTTTTTGAGATGGTGTTTTTACAAGCTATGCGCACACTTCAAAGCCAGGTTCCAAAACTGGGTGAGGTTAACTCACCCAGCTTGGGCTGAGTACCTGTCCTGTGATTCCTTTTTGATTTTGACATTGTGGGAAGCTTAACAAGTTCATGTTTCTTATTTAACCATTTAGAAGATGAGTAGATTCTCAATGAGTAGGTGAGTGTGTGTACGCTCCCCGGGGTATTTTGCTTTCCAATAACTTTACATTTCATAGATATTATTATATGTATATTAGACACCAAGGTGCTTCCAACCTTTCATTCTTAATAATAATACTCTTTAGTGGAAGGTAACCATCAGCAGGCGAGGTTAATGCTTAAAGAATTTTCTACCACCTGACCCTCGGAGTCTTATTATTATGTGGTCATGTAATCAAATAAATTATGAAAATTCATGCATTGGGTGGGATTCGAACCAAGGGATCCCTACGCTACCTGAATCTCTACGCTACATGGATTACCAGACTAGCGCCTTGACTACTTGACTAGCAACGCATGGTATGTTGTCATCTTATGTTGTCAGACTGACATTACTGGGACTTTGAACGTAAATACAAATTACTCTGTAGCATGCCTAGATGTCCAAGACTTAAATAGGGAAAACTGAATAATGGTTCAAATCTTCAAATTCTCAATCTCTTTTCCATGTTCATCAAGCAATGTGCAGATTTTATCTTGAAATGAATAGTTGAAAATAAAAACAAAAACATATTTTAAAAGTTGTTCACTACTCTCGTTCCATTACCATCATTCCACAATGCTTTTCATTTAATAAAAATTAATTGTTCAAAAGTAAGTGGCATTGTTTAGGCCCAGTGAACAGGCACTAAAATGTGTGACACATTAAAAGTGTCACATCAACCAGGACAAACAGAATAGGGTGACAACGGGAAACAAAGCGAAAAGGGTTAAATTGTTATTGGGTATCAATTTAGGGTTTTGCGCCTGATTTTTTCCGCGGGTTAACAAATCGTTTCCAATACATTTGGCAAGAAAAAAGAATGGATATGATTTTTTTTCACATTTTTAAAAATATTATTTTTATTTATTATGACATCATCGAGCCAGTGATTTTCGATATTTATTGATAGCTAATTTTTAAACTATGGACTTTGCTATTTTTTCTTTCATTTTTATTGTTCACGCTTGTTAAATTGTAACTACTAGGTAGGTATACATCTGTGAAAAAGTTATAAAGTTAAACCTTACCTAGATAGAATTTGTTATTCGAATAGTTAGGTACAAATAGATTTATGTACCTATTAGGATCATAATAGTTATCATAATATTTGTCTTAGAGTTCATACCTCATTGTTAATTTGTAGAGTCATTTGACTTGAGGTAATTGTGAAAAATACTTCTGCATCAATTAATTGTAGAGTCTCTTAGACTTGAGGTAATTGAGTCTCTAGACTTGAGGTAACTGAGTCTCTAGACTTGAGGTAACTGATATACATAAACATTGAAATTGATAAACAATATACTACTGAAATATACTTACAAACTATAAACTTTAAGTGATCTGTGATCAGAGTGCGCCACCATGAGTTCAACATCTGGAGGAACACCAGCCTCCCAGAGAGGTACCTCGGCTGTGGAACTAATGGGGGATCCAAACCAGCTAACCAAGAAAAGGAAGGCAGACCTGCTTACATCTCCAAGCAAGGAAGGGCAACAAATTGCTGATAACCAACTGAAGCTGAAAAACTTGATTCAAGAAGCCATGAAAGTAGTAACTGACCTTAATGCCACTCTTGGTACAAAGGCCAAAACTGAAACCAGAAGCCATGCAGAGAAACTGAATCTGCTAATGGAAACCATAAAGGAGACCAGCCTGCTTGACTTCCTAGGTTCAGTCGTGACTACTAAAACCCCCGAGATGATGAATGAGACAAAGGATGAAATGGACCTTGACGAGACTATGTCCTCGTCATCGGCCACTAATGAAATACTGTGCACCAGATGCAAACTAGTAATCTTCAATGAAAAGCAACTTAGCGAAGAAATAAGAGTCTTTGTTCAGGAGTTCCATATCACTGAATGTGAAACCTTCAGTCCAAAAGATAAAAACATCTTTAACAAAAAATGGCCAGAAGAATCTTTCCTTAAGTCGAAAGAAATAATAGGAAACCCATTACTGGAAGCCACTGGGGATATACTCCTAGCACTGAAAAACAAGGCCGATAAGCCCTACATTCTTACAAAGTTCGAAGAAAGACATCCTGAACTAAGAAACCTTATCCAAAACGAACTCGAAGATGGACAACTACAATTCATCGAAAACATTACTAAAACCAAGAGAGGCATTACAAATAGTGGAAGGGTATATGTTATCTGTGGTGAGACTCTAGAAATCCAGTACAAAGCCTTAAAAGAATTGGAAATAGAGCTGAAAGTCGCAGCATGCAAAAAGCTGTCCATCATAGCATCTGAAAGAATCAGTCAGAAACAACCTAAGAAAACTCTCAGAAATCGTTTTCTTCCAGACAACTATGGAGCTGGACATATATGTCCCTAACAAAGGAAGAAAAGGCAGGTCTCAAGAAAATAAATTTGACACTCTTGTCATAAACTCTACTGCCTCAGGCAAATCCTACTCGGATATGCTAAAAGCAGTAAGAGAAAATATTGATCCTGAGAACCTAGGTATAAACATCAAGGGTATTAAAAAAAGAAAAGATGAATCACTAATGATTATAACCGAAAAAAACCAGATGGAATCATTGAAAAAAGTATTTACCGACAACACCAATATGAAAGATTTCCAAATTGTGGATAAAAAATGCGATATACTAATAACTGGGATGGATGCTGTCACAACCCAAGAGGAAGTGCGCGAGGCACTCAAGGTAGCTGGATCACTATCTGACCAAGAAATCAACGAGATAGATATCAAAAATATGTACACAAATAGAAACGGTGAGCAAATAGCTACAGTGAATACCAAAAAGCAAGTGGCAGAGAGGATAATTTCCACAGGCTTTCTAAGAATTGGATGGTCGCGCTGCAAAGTGAAAGAAAAATTTTCAATACCACGCTGCTCAAATTGTCTAAGAATTGGCCATTTAAGTAGATACTGCAAATCAAAAAGGACCAACGAAGCTAAATGTCTAAACTGCACCCAAAGTGGTCACGAAGCAAAAGACTGTGAAAACTCGCGTCACTGTAATACCTGCGCTAAAGACGGCCACCGTGCTGATTCCATGAGCTGTCCTAAATATAGGAGCAAAGTTTACGATAAGGAAAGATTCTCTACACCATGAAAATATTACAAGCAAATCTCCAAAGATCAAGGGCAGGCTTTGACCTTATACTCAAAGCTGCAGAAGACCATGGAGCAAACATTATCCTGGCATCTGAACCCAACATTGCAAAAACAAAGAACTCAAATTGGTATGCTAACTCCCGCTATAACTGCGCCATTAAACTAATGAATCCCAACGCCGTTAAAAACCCGAGATACACTTCCGGAGACTGTTTTGTGAGATTGGACACAGATTCTATAACCCTTTACAGCGTCTACCTGTCATTTAACGACTCAAAAGAAACTTTTGAAAGGGAACTCAGGCAGCTTCATAATGACATTGAAACCATTTCCACCTTAAATAGAGATATACTAATTGGAGGAGACTTTAATTCAAAATCAGCCATATGGAATTCCCCAACCGAAGACAGGAGAGGACAAATACTATCAGAATGGTTTGCTTCCATAGATTTAATAGTACTTAACAGAGGAAATACCCCAACCTTTATAAGAGGTGGCACCAAAACCTATATAGATATCACGGCCTGCAACAACTCCCTATCCAGATCTTCAATAAAATGGGAAGTTCTCCTAGAAGAAAACTTGTCAGACCACAACACCATCAAAATAGAACTCGACAAATACTCTGCGACATCTAACGACACGCAGGTCCAAAATATCCCAATAAAAACTTGGAATCTCCAGGAAAATAAAGCAGAAACCTTCAAAAATGAAATCCTACAAATTGCAAATACACCTCTAACCCCATCAGGGGCAGTCCAATGTATCCAAAAAATCTGCGAAAAAGTCATACCAAAAAGACCACCCTCGTCCAGAAAGAAACCTCCAGTGTACTGGTGGAATCAAGAAATTGAAAACCTTAGAAAAGAATGCTTCTCATCTAGAAGAAAACTAGTAAGAAGAAACGCCACAAGAACCAGAAACCCAGAAGAGATAGCATCGCTCAAACGAGAGTACCTCTCCCACAAGAAAAACCTCCGCAGGGCTATCTTACACTCTCAATCGGCATCGTGGAAAAAAATATGCGAAGACTTAAATGAAAATGTTTGGGGGACTGGATATAAAATCGTTTGCAAAAAATTCAAAGCCCTTCCTCACTCATCAAATCTAAACTCCCAGGAAAAACTCAACATTGCAGACAAACTGTTTCCGCAACATGACCTCATCATCTGGCACGCAGACACCGTACAACCAGATGAAATTCCACTCTTTACTATGGATGAGCTCCTCAACGTCTTCCTAGAAATACCTAGTGGAAAAGCACCGGGACCTGACGGAATAAGCCCAGATATAATAAAACTCTTTATTAAGACAGTTCCTGACTTCTGCCTGGATCTGTTTAATGACCAATTGGGAAAAGGAATTTTTCCTAAAATCTGGAAAGAGGCTAGGTTAGTCTTGATCGAGAAGGAAAAAAAACCTGGTGAAACCGCAATATCATACAGGCCAATCTGTCTATTAGACATTCTAGGCAAAGTGTATGAGAAACTCATCAAGAAAAGAATTGACATAGCAATCAATGAAAGCGGCGGTCTTTCACCAGTACAATTTGGTTTCACAGCAGGCAAATCAACAGTAGACGCTATTCTAGAAGTGAAAAAAAGAGCAAACAAGGCCAAACAACAAAAAAAGCTATGTGTGTTAACGATGATTGACGTGAAAAATGCATTTAATTCGACCCCCTGGAAGGGAATACTTGACGAATTGAAGACCAGAAACTTCCCTCCTTACCTCACCAACGTAATGTCAAGCTACTTTCAAGATAGAGCAATCTTAGTGGATGATATTAGAAAAGAGACCTCATGCGGAGTTCCGCAGGGTTCGGTCGTCGCCGCGCCCCTCTGGAACATTTATTATGATCCAATCCTAAGACTAGAAATGCCGCCAAACACATCAACAATAGCATACGCTGACGACCTCGCACTCATTACAACTGGAACAGATAGAAATACAATAGAACTCGAAATAACAGTTGCATTACTAAAAGTAAATAACTGGATGTGTTCTAAAAAACTCGAGATAGCCCCACATAAAACAGAGATTGTTATGTTGGTCAGCTCCAGAGCTGTACCAGAAATAACTGTACAAGTCTCTGCCACCCAGATCACATCAAAGCCATCTGCCAAATACCTAGGAGTCCTGCTCGACAAAAACCTAAAAATGACGGCACACATAAGAAGTGTGGCTGAGAAAGCGGAAAATGTAGCTACGAACCTAGGTAGACTCATGCCGAACATAAAAGGACCTAGAAATAGCAAAAGAAAACTACTGGGAGCAGTTGTGTACTCCACACTCTTCTATGGTATACCAGCCTGGCTAGAACCCCTACAGTACAATAAATATCGAATCCGACTCGAAAAAACCCAGAGAAAGGTGATGTTGAGGCAATGCCGATCATATAGAACTGCCTCCACCGTCTCACTCCAGGTTATATCGAGCACAATGCCAATTGAGTTAATGGCAGAAGAGAGAACCAACTTATACCTAGCAAAAAAAGCCCAGGTCGATATAAGCGAATACAAAAATGAACTGGAAGAAACCCTTATGAGAAAGTGGCAGACCAAATGGGACAGTGAGACTAGAAAAGGCCAATGGACAAAAAAACTTATCCCAAACATCAATCCCTGGGTGAAGAGAAGCTATGGCGAAGTTACCTATGAGCTCTGCCAATTCCTAACAGGCCACGGAATATTTGAGGACTACTTGCACAGAATGGGTATTAGCCCAAACAACCTATGCAGATACTGCAATGAACTAGACAACCCGGAACATATGGTCTTCCACTGCATCAGATGGAGTCAACAAAGAAGTTCCTGCTGGCTGGAGCTGAGCGAGGACCAATCCCCTTCCAACATAGTTCAAACAATGCTGAGTGACCATAGGAGCTGGAATGCAGTCTTATCTTTCATCACTGAAATATTCAGGACAAAGAACGCTGACAATCAAAGGGCAGCAAATCAACAACCAACAACGGACTAAAAACCACCAAAATGAAGAAATTAGAGCCTCCCTACTGTCATATTTTGTTTCTCAATAGTCTCGATAACCGCTACCATGGTAGCCTTCCCCTGCTGGCTACATTAATAAGTATTTAAACTCGGTGGGAAAAGTGAACAGATACAATTAACTAGTGTTTTACTGCATAAAATACTGTCATATTTTGTTATACAAATGCATCAAATTACAAACACACCGGTTTCTGCCTCTGCGGGCTACATAATTAACCCGGTCCTATCAAGGAAATCCAAATTTGGTAAATTTTCATGTTCTAAGCTTCTGCTTAAGACGGGGCTGGACAACTAACTATCTTGGTTCTGTACACTGGGTGTACAGCTAATCAAAGATCACTTTGTCTGTGGTCCCCCTAAGTTAATATCAGCCAACATCATGTATTCACTTAAATTACAAGCAGGTGGGTCACTGTGTCTTGGTTCTGTACTTCACATGTACAGCTAATTAAAGAATAGGCTACCCCATCTATTACTTGTTTTATTATCTACTGTTTCAAAATATTTAAATTCATAGTAATTTCCTCCTAAGATATAAGAAAAAAAAAAAAAAAATAATAATAATAATAAAAAAAAAAATATTGCAAAAAAAAAAAAATACAAAAAAAAAAAAAAAAAAAATTGAAAAAAATAAACAAAAAAGAATATTAAAAAAACAATAAAAAAATTATGCAAAAAAATATACCTGTTGCAAAAAAAAAAAAAAAAAAAAAAAAAAAAAAAAAAAAAAAAAAAAAAAAAAAAAAATTGCAAAAAAAAAATAATGCAAAAGCAAAAAAAAAAAAAAAATGCAAAAGCAAAAAAAAAAAAAAAAATGCAAAAGCAAAAAAAAAAAAAAAAAATGTCATACTATTGTGTCCTTAATAAAATATCTTGTTCCTCTATTGTTCTTCCAGACCTGAGGTGGGCGAGGCGCAGGCCTCTTCGGAGACCTCCACCTCTCTCTCCTCTTCGCAGCTCTTTCTTTTCAGCTACTGGACCGCCTTTATTGATGGCTGCTTGTAGCACCCATCATTGGAGGCGGCCCCCCCCCTAACCTCATTTAATAAGTAAAAGTGATAAAACCAGTATTTTAAAGTGAAAGTGTTTTAATTTTTATTCTTCAAAACCAAGCTTAAAAAAAAAAAAAAGAATCATCACAGCTGCAAGAAACTCTCGTTGAGTGCCTGCAGCGTCCAACATTAGAGGGTGCTCCCTTTTTTAATTGAAAAAAAAAAAATACCTCAAGTCAAGTTGACTCTACTAAATAACCTCAGAAAAATAACCATCAATGCCCGTTACTTAATCTTATTCTTATAACTACTTCTACTTCTCATTCTGGCAACATAATCCGGCAAAAAAAACACGACATAAATATAAATAAAAATAAAATAACAACGAGGGTAATACTAATGATAATATTAAATAAATACATAAAAAATTAAAATCTCTATCACTCTAACACAACTGTTATTTCTGCTCTCCCCCGTCCTCGACCGAGACCATCTCGGGCTGAGACGGGAGCTCTTTACAGAAGCGGTTGTGTCCCATCACTCAGACAATTCAGACTACCCCACAACTAATGACTACCCACGAATATGAGAAGTATTCTATGTCTTTTGGTGGATTGTTTTAATCACATGTCTAGATTATCGGATAAGGGTTATAAATGTTATAAATGTTTCTCAATATATTTTTAGTAAAAAATTTAGTTTCTTATGCGGCGCTGCCTTTAAAGGTCTACATCGGGATGTAGAGTCCCTTTGTGTGGACAAAATGAATGCACCATTTCAATTTCAAGTTTAAAACTGACCTCAATGTGAAAAAAACAGGTTTATATATTTACAGAAACAGAATAAACCACTACCTAAAGTGGTGAAAAAATAATAATAATAATAATAAAATAAAAAAGAGAATAATCCAATATAAAAGTTTATGTAATAAGAGCATCTAGCTCGTAAGGGGCCCCGAAGTAATGAGAAATCGGTTCCGGGGCAAAAATCAAAACTAGAGAATTCCTGGGGGGTTTTTTAGAGGGTAGAAAACCCTTTCACAGGCTCCTAAATTGCCAAACTACGCCTGTGTTTGAAAAAGCAAATTTTTCCCTCCATTAAAAAAAAAAAAAAAAAAAAAAATATTTGTCTTAATCACAAGAGTTACAAAACTACCAACCTATGTCATAATTTTTACTCAATGCCGCCCTACTAAAATTCTCAATGCGTGGAACTCGAATTAGCGACCACCAGATTACGAATCCACATGATCGAGTTACCGGTAACTTGTTCTCTATAATTTATTTCATCAAACTTACGTGTCATAATAATAATTATGCTTTAGTAAGGTATAAGTCTATATGATACCTACTTACCTAGGTAATTGCTAAACAAAGTTATAGCCTACCCAATGTGGGTCTAATCCGTCTCTCCAATACTCTCCAGCGCTAATATAGTGTTTCACTTCCAAGTTAATTCAGTGTTTCCCTTTTAATAATGATGGTGGAAGGTGACAACTATAGTTATCATATTTGTGTTAATCACTTTCGTGATGTCACAACAACTCAAACTCGCTTGACTAAATCTAAGCTGAAACCGGGACTTGAACCATCGACCTCCAGGTTACAAATCCGCCGCCTTATCGATCAAAATGAGTGTTTCCCTTTTAATAATAATGGTGGAAGGTGACGACTATAGATACCACTATAGACTCTCTTGTGGAAGGTGACCATTATAGACTCTTTTGTGGGAGGTGACCACTATAGACTCTCTTGTGGAAGGTGACCACTATAGACTCTCTTGTGGAAGGTGACCACTATAGACTCTCTTGTGGAAGGTGACCACTATAGACTCTCTTGTGGAAGGTGACCAATATACTCTTTCCAGGGATTTTGATGATCTTGTCAGGGATTTTGATCGATTTGAATGGACCACAAGAAATATCGACCAAATTTTAATAAATGAATAATCTGTGCCAAAAACTTAAGAGAGAGAATAAAGAAGAAAATTATCATTTAATTTTTAATATAAATTGTTTAGATATTTATTTTCTTTTTTGAAATAATAAAATCAATCACATCTTTGTAAATAACAATTTTCACTCGCAAATTAGAAGTAGACTGTCCACTTGAAAGTTAAATTACAAAATTACAAATATAGGTGTTTCAAAATCCTTCCTTATTATGGTACATAAATAAGTAGGTTTTCATATACCTATATTTTATTGTAAACATAGTCCTACATAATTATATAATTTATGTATGCATGTGCTTTCTACATACATTATGTGTAAGAAAGGTAAGTACATGGGTACTTTAGCTTTCAGTAGGTAATTGTTTGGACTCTCAAATTCAAAATTAGAATCCCCATCAATCCCATCGTATATTTATAGGAATGAAACTTAATTTTTTATATATTAGTTGTAAGTACAATGGGAAATCGGGAAATAAAAGTTACAAGATCAAAAAAGAACTCATTACGCTATCCGTTTTTAATCAGACAAACAAACAAACAAAAAAATATTTCTCTTGTTAAGAACTTTAAAAAAAGGTCTAATTTCTGATCATAATACCGAAGATGAGTTCTTTCTTTTCTTTGCAAATTCTAATTTTATATTTTACAAATTATGTAAAATTATAAATGATGGATTTCGAAAATAAAATGACCAACAAAAAGACAATATTGATAAGAAGGAAACAATCAACTGAGATCAAACAATTAACAATAATGAGTAAAAGTTTACGTCAAGTTAGAGAATTAATAATTTTATCTAAGTAAATATTTTACGCGAATAAAATGATTGACATCAATTTTATCCGTAATGCAAATACTTCCGATTTCTAAAATTAGAAATTCATCGGAAGTAAAAAGCGAAGGAGTATTCGGTTAGGCAAAGGTTCCTATTGAGATCTTTCATAGCAAACAATGACAAAAATAAGTGGGTTACCTTTCCCAAAATACAACAATTTAATATTAAAAGTTAGTTAAACCGCTAACATTTTACTGTCAATATATAGGTACAAGAGAAATGACAGAAACAGAAATACCTATACCTACTCTACGGTTTAGGTAGTGAAGTTTCGAAAATTCAAACTTAAGTATTCCAGACATATCAGTTAGGTAGATTATATGTAGGTATTTTACCTCAGCTGGGAACAGGTACCTAGAACTCCTTATAATCTCAGGGATACCCGCTTCTCAGTCGGAGCATTCCGATAGAAAATAATTCAAATAATCAATTTATAAAAGCGCTAAACAATGGCATATAATAAAATATTTAAAAACAAAGTACAACAAATGACAAAAATTGTAAATAACTATCAACTATCTAAATATTATGTACAAAGAAATAAACCACAGCATTATCATATTATCACAAGTCTTCTGCAATAATAAGACTGCAGTTAAAGATATTGTTAACTGCTCATTTGCATTTTGAAGTTATTCAAGTTTAAACGCCAAGTAGGGTCAAGGGGGGTATTTACGAACAGGGGGTAATTACGAACAGTGGTCATTGTACCTAAACAGGATAAGATATTTCGAATCTGGTGGTTGAATACTATTATTTTGAATTGTTTTTACAGGTGGAACACGAGTTTTCGATAGTATTTATTTTCAGTTGTAGTTAGTAAGCTAGTGAAAATAGATCTATCAAAAAAATTGATTTTTGAAGTTTTTGATTTTTTTAAAACAATTTTTTAGGTAAGTGTTACTTGATTTTTTATCATTATTTTACTTTTAATTATTGATAAGCATGTTTTTGGTTATTATTTTACAAAAATAATTGTTTTAACCATTTTTTAAGTTATAGTTTTTGGGTGTTCTTAATTACCCCCGCATTTTTTTGCTATGGGGTAATTACGAACGCATATTTTGGGTGTTTGTTTTACCCTATAACTTTTTTTGTATTTATCAAAACACTCAGAATACCCCGGAACTACAAGATGAAGAAACCACCTCCTTTGTATACGGAAGCACAAATGATATCTGCTATCGTATTAGATGTTTTTAATGGCAACGTGGCTGTCAGAAGAGCAACGGCAGTGTTTTGAGATTCCGCAAACCAAAGTAGAATTTTCCAAACGTAAGGCTCAAAATCCTGAAATACTGGGAGGTTGTAAGAAGTACCAAGATATTAGTACCCTAATGTATTGGACCCAATGAAGGTATTTGTGTACTTGAACATAGCAAAAGAAAGGAAGAAAAATGAAAGTGTAGAAAACGAAAAGAAATATAGGGGGAACAGTTTCAAAAAAGAAGAAAGAAATGAAGGTAGAAGAAGACAAATCTGAGATTGACAATGACCTAGAAACTATTGATAAGACCAAAATCTGTAAAAAAAAAAAATAAAAAAATATATAAAACACCTTTCAAAAGCTCTCATAATTAACTATTACTATTATTATGCTTTTATTACCAGCATACGTGGCGTAACGGTTGTGACTACTGCCCGTAGTCCAAAGATCCTTAGTTCGATTCCCGGTTGGAGCAGACTTTTCGCACAGAAAATTCTGTCCCCTCCGAACATGTGAGGCTGGCGATTCCGGCCCCATCCAGGCTGGGCGAGGTTAATGTGGGTAGCTGGTACGATTCCCAGCGAATGGAGGGTGAAACCCCCGTCCTGTCTACCTCAAGTCAGGATGTTAAAACCAAATAGAATCAATGGACATGAAAGGAGTCTAGACATTGGATCTGGGCGTCCATATAATCCTCTCACCACCGTGATTTAGGTATCTTTACCTATCTCACGGACACGAAATTATTATTACTATTATTTGCAAGATAGAGATACCCTATTTGATAAGAGCTGACTACCTTCGTGGTTAGGATTCAAACCACTATCCTGTGTGTCCATAAACTTTGCATATTGTCATACAGGTGGCTAAAGACACAAAGTACAATTTTGGTGTATTATTTGTACATAAAAAGCACATATTGCCATTAAAAAGTTCGTTTTTAATATTGTATAATGTGTTCGCATTTACCCCCGTCAGGCGGGGTAAATGCGAACAGGCGGGGGTAAATAAGAACACCACTAAACAGATACTACAGTATGCACAAAACTATTTATAATGCACCATTAGAATGCTAAATAAGTCTATATACCAAAAAAATCACAAGACATGGATTTTATAAAAGCAACTCAGGGTTACAGATATGTTTATAAAATGTAGCTCAAAATCGTTCGTAATTACTCCCCTTGACCCTAATGACTTAGAATTACCAACCGATCCTGTCTTAATTTGAAAATAACAGGTACCTCAAATGTTGGAAATTATTGATATTAAGATACTCAGAAACACACGCTCAAAAGAAGACTTGCGACATGAATGAAAGAAACAAAAATACACTAGATGTTGGTTACCCCGGCGGCGGGCGGTTTAGTAGATGACCGGCACGGGCGGCCGCCTCAGGTGCTCCAGCTCCATGGCGGCGGACTGGCTCTCCCCGGGGCTGGAGCCGGGGCTCAGCTGCTCGGACTTGATGCCGTACAGGAACTGGGAGGGGTGGTTGGCGGCGGCCGACGGGTGCTGGAACAGGGCGGACAAGTGATGGCCTGGGGGGGAGGCGTAGGGCTTGGTCTGCGATGACGTCACGGAGGGGTACAAGGAGGAGTAAAAGCTGCTGACGACAGCGGCGGCGGCGTTGGAGGATTTCGTATCTGCCTGCGAGGTCTGCCCCTGAACGAGTTTCGAGAAGTTCATGGCGTCGAAGGGTGAGCCGAAGTAGTGCGGCATAGGGGGGTAGGCGGCACTCAAGCTGTCCAAGGGGTGGGGGTGAGAGCCACCGCCGTTGGCGAAGTACGGCGGGAGAGGGAAGCTGGGGAAGGCGTTAGAGGCACTGGTGGGTGCAGGGGCGCCTTGGTTGGGGGACTTGTTGTTGGGGATGCTCTGGCCGGGGGACTTGGGCTTCCGCCTCGGCCGGTACTTGTAGTCGGGGTGCTCCTTCATGTGCATGGCGCGGAGGCGCTTGGCCTCGTCGATGAAAGGTCGCTTCTCCATCTCTGTCAACAGCTTCCACTCAGCCCCCAGCCGCTTGGAGATCTCCGAGTTGTGCATCTTAGGGTTGTCCAGGGCAATCTTTCGTCTCTGAATGCGGGACCAGACCATGAAGGCGTTCATGGGCCGCTTGATGTGCTGCTCGCCCAGACTCAGGTGCGAGGTGTCCATGCCGGGCATGCCGGGGGGCATGGAGAAGTAGCTGTGCTGGTGCTGACTGGGCATGGACATGTGGGACATGTTGATGTGCACCGGAGTCAGTTAAAAACACGGTTTAAAATTCAAAGTTCGAGCACTTTTACGGACAGACTTGTCAGCACGATATATTTATCATATCATTTGGACACAGATTTAACAATGAATAATTCAGAGTTATGTTATAAATACAATTCTTAAAATATTTTTAAATTGTTCAAAATACTAAATATTAATATTACAAAACAATTAAGTAATCTCAGTTTATGGATATTATTCAAAGAAAATCACTAAAATAAAAATAATTTAATTTTAGAAGATTTGATTAACTTTAAATGATATTTTTATTGGAAAAAAAGCACTTAAAAATTAGATTTAATATTTGAAGAAATTATATTATATTTTAATGTTGAAAAATAATGTCAAATGGATAAAAATAAATGTTTAAAAATAGAAAAAATTTAAAGTATTTTCACTTGTAAATAATTTTCACACTCTGGATTTTTTGATGTTGAATCAATGAAATACAAAAGCAGACTGAGGTTCCTTTATTTGGTATTTAAAATAATACCTTCAACAACAGAAGGGACGAGAGAAAAGTGCTTCAGCTCTTGTTCTTTCTCTTTGTATTTCAATATTATGGAAAGCATTTTTATTGTAGAAAAATAAAGAAATGTTCTTTTCCTATTGTCCTGAAAGGCGGGTTTTTATATGTTTAAACCAATGGAATGGTTTAACTCCGCCTATAGCGAGAGCAGGTATGAGAAGAAACATATTCCTCTCTTCTATATACCCGTTTCAGATTGTTATGTATAAATAGCATATTGTTGTTCAAGAAATACACGAATATAATATCATTATGCTGTTTGTTATTAAATTTATTTATTTCATTATAGTCTTTATTCAATGTAATTGTATGTTTATTGTACTTGCTTTGCCTTATGGAGGCACTAATGTTTACTTCGATGTTAAGAACTTCAAGTACATGAGCATTATCGGCATTAGAGTAACAGATGTATTGCGGTTTGGACCATTGATTGTTGGAATGAATAGCTCTACAGTATCAACTAATTGTATGTTCTCGCTATGGTCTTGGTCATAATGCTCTTTGATTAGGTATCTATCATTACTTGTAATGTTTATCATATGAGTGGTGTTTATACCATCAGCTAATTGTACGCTAATGAGACGAATCGGTTGAAGACTTTAGTTACTAGTTCTGTTATAGTCATGACTTATCTATCTCTCTCATTCCGCTGTGCTGTAGGTTCATCAGAGAGTTTGCACTTATCTCATCATCTCTTGGAATTATTTCCACGTTTATAATTATCTCTCTTTTGCTCAAACATTCATGTATGATAGCACCTAGTATTCCATCCATAATATAACGATTGGTTGCATTTGAGCTTCGATTGTGCATTCATAAACCCCACCAATGTTATTGATGTTAGAACCGCGGCGAGTTGAAAGTGCAAATAGATATTTTATTAGGTTGCCATATAATTAAGACATATTTTTCTCACAGTTTTACCAATATCCACGCAATTACTTGTAGAAAGACTTTACAACCAAGGCAGCAAAATTATAGAACTTACGTAGTCACCGTATTTGATACAAGGCCTTTGATAAAAAAAAAAAGAAAAAAGCCAACACCTACCTACTCGAACCCTCCAACTCGAACCTTGTGAAAGTGACGTATAAGTATAATTGACCACCACCAAAAGCTACGCTATCTCCGGCAGAGGTGTTTCAATCATTGTATCTAATAGGGTTAAGTTAGAGTAAGACACATTTACGTTTTTCTATGTGTTTTGAAATATTAAACGTCCAGGGACTTACCTACTTTGCTATTAGGTAAACTTAACATTTTTGGGGACTTATTGATGACAGAATGAGTTTTTTAACACGTCATTTTTTCTCACTTGAAAGCTTGTAAACCTTGTCTGGTTAGAATTAGTTGATATTCGTTTCAGCTTTCAGCCGCCTGCTAATGGTATTGGCCTCTAGGCTAAAGACATTAGCAATAGCATCAAGTTAACCCTAGTTTTGGTCACTTGATAATAACAACAACAATAATAATAATATATCATAAAATAATTTTATATATCTACAACTTACTTATTGTAATATTAACTCTAATAATACCTATAACTATTATATGTTTTTTCGAAATCCAATAGGTAAAAGTGTCACCTATTATTGAAAGCGAACATCATTATCTCTCTATTACTTGGAAAGTGTCACACAGTTCTAATCCTCTGCACTCACCCAATACCATCACATCCTTGAGTAACCTACAAAAGAAAAAGACGCCTTTGTCCGCAAAATTTGAATGAAACGGCCATAGCAGACAGTGGGGCTCCTGAATTTTAGTATAGTTATAGCTTCCACATTATTTTCTAAAGCATCACAAAAGAGTATCGAATTCTTTCACAATAACTCCGCTTTTTGTAAATTGGAACAGAAGGACTAGCTTCCTTTGACAAAAACTTGGCCAGTCTTCTCAGATTTCATGGTTGGGTGAAGGAAAACTACAGCTACTGTGCTCAAACAATGCTCAGGTGTTACAATACCAGTAGTATAAGAACTCTATAGAAGTCTCCGGTAGGTCTGTGCCGTCTATAGCGATTCAGAACTGTGAATTCCTATCAATGACCAACTGATGTGGATAGTTTCAATTTGGTGCTTTTAGAGAAACTGTGAATAAGGAAAATGTTATGGAACTATGGTAGTCTAGAGTTCTTTCTTCTTTTTTTGCCTAATAGTGATGAGGTTTTGGATAATTGTCGGACGGTGATGGATCAGTTTTAACGGTGTGACTTATCTCGTGCACTATTCTCCACTCACGTGACTTCCCCTGAAGCAAAAGCCACCTCCATAATGCCGAAAATATGTGACACAAAGTTGAGACAAACTAAGTACGATTAGGATATTCAGTTACAGGGATGCTTTTGGCATGTTTTCCCCTAACATATACATATTGGGGCATTGCATAAAATTTTCGTCTGTCCATCCGACGCGACATCCACTCTGGAATTTTACCTTGCTAGTGCTACTCTATGAACGCCTGCACGAGATCTGCCTGCAGGTTTAGAAGCTGGTGTAGAACTGACTGCTGGAGTAAAGGGACTTTTCAGTCTTACCTCGGCAGTATAAACAAGGTATATTCTATTCTATTCTATTCTATTCTATTCTATTCTATTCTATATGATCATTCAGATATTGTTCTTCTCATTTTTATTCCGCTGATTCCTAGCTGGAATCTTGAAATCTTATATATATATCTCCCTTGCCTTTATCCCATATTAGCTTATGTTGCTTTTGGGGTCGGCATTGTTCAACCTCATGGTTGAGGTTGGTAGGGTGGAGCACGTTTTTTATGGCTGGATGCCCTTCCTAACGCCAACGATTCTATTTGATTTAACGTCCTGGATTAGGACGGGGGTTTTACCCTCCATTCGCTGGGAATCGTACCAGCTACCCACATTAACCTCACCCAGCCTGGGTAGGGCCGGAAATGCCAGCCTCACGTGTTTGGATGGAACAGAATTTCTTCGAAAAGTCTGCCCCAGCCGGGAGTTGAACTCGGGAACTCTGGACTACGGGCAGTAGTCACAACCATTACGCCACGGAGGCTGTTGGAATGGAATCTTGAAATCTTGAATCTAATAATTGACGAAGGCCGTTAAGTAGATCTATCTCAATAAGTACTATGTCAGTACCTATTTGTCTTAATTACAAAGAAATAATGACACAAAATCATTTAAACTCGCCTTGCTAAATACTTGACATTCTAAGAATCCGAACTGCCAACCGCCAGGTCACGAGTCCCCAATCGATCAAGCTACTGAGGTCGGTTAATACTCTGTTAGCAGTACCTAAGTTTATTACTATTGAAGGCCGGTTTACTTCTGGTTTACTGTCCTAGCTAGACTATATCCAAAGAATCCAGCTATAAACCATCGAGGCATTAGGTATCTATGTTCACCGCATGTTCAGGCTATTTATAAAAGCACCAAGTGTCGATATTAAATTACTATCAAATATAAATAAAAAGTGTGTTATATAAAAATGTAGTTTATGTAGATATTCTAGCATAAAAAAAATTCAAGATCAGACTTAGAACCGGTCGCAAGGCGCTAGAGCTTCATCCCACACCAGTTTGGTAAGGGGAGCGGTTTGTGCGGCCATGTTGGTTCTGAAGACCCGGTAGTCCGGTTACCACTGGTTACCGGTGAGTTATCAACCGGGATCAACAATCAAGATCCTGCGGTGGTCGCGCTAGTCTAGAAATGGCAACTTCTTGTTGTAGAATGGTTCGTGTGCAAAGAAAAGAGAAATACATGCACGTAATTTTTCCATAGATATATTAAAATACAATTTACCTCAATATCATAATATCTTGAATGTTCGGGATATACTCATATAGTACTCACTCATACCTTGTGAAGAAAATACTTGCATGAGTAGCGACCTGTTGCGGCATTACCAGATAATTAAGAAAATAATATATTTGAGACTAAGCATCAAAGTGAAGATTCAAAAATGCTAAGCAAATATGGAGATTCTTGGTAGAAAATTGTGAAGAGGCCTTGTGCTTCACCAAAAAGATATCGCAATTCAACTTTATAAATACAGTCACTTCGATGATAAAATAAGCCGGCTACGATTCTAATTAGACTGGATGAGGTTATATTTAGCTTCATAATTGATTTTTTTTTTTACTTTAAGTAAGTATACGTATAATTTTCTTGGTAGAATCGTCAGTATTTTATCTAATATAGGTACGTCTGATACCCATATTTTGAATAAGTTGACCCCCGTCAGGAGAACTAGGTAGGTATAATGTTCTATTCTATAACCTCTATACATTTTTCCATTTAATTTTATAAACAATGCCATAGAAATTTTACCAGTTCACGTTTTAACCTCTGAACCTTCACTTCACATTATACCTGTTATATTTCAATTTGAAATTTCCAAACATTATCTTCCACACTTCATAACAATTTTTTACAATCAAGTTTACAATGAAATTTTGTCATTGCTCTCTTCAGACAATAATAATCTCTTCTCAGTGAGGACTATTGAGGACTCAGGAATAATGCTCCTGGTATAATACATGTTCTTTTTACAGGGGGATAATTCTAACAAACCAAGAGCTACTTCAGATTTAAGCCACTGTCCTCTATCTTGTCCACACAAAGATGCGAGCCCTCTTATCTCAAATGGAAGCCATTGTTCCCTGATTAAGCCAGTCTAATACGACTCAGGGAATTCAAAGGAAATTTATTCTTGTCTATTATAGCTGAAACTATTTTTTAATGTGATATGATATTCTTTGTGGCTATTGTTCAGAATTAGCACTTGAATAACTTTTGTTAACTTTGTTTTAATTTTAAAATGTTCTTTTAGTCATTTAAAAAATCGTTTCATTAAAGTTTTAAAAAAATCAACCGGTGCGGTTGATTCGAACAAAAATGCACTAGGTGATATTCGAACCAACGAATCCCTACGCTAGCTGGATTACCAGACTAGCGCGATAACCACTTGACTACCAATGCACAACCAGTTATACCTATTAACCAGCCAGTTGTACCTATTACACTCACTATTCGTACTAACCTGAATGGGGCCAGAATATCAAGACAGTGTTTTTACCTTAGATAAATTTCAACTAACGGCAACGACGCGATGGGAACCTTATCCAATGACCCATCATGCTTAACGTTGTATTAACTGAGTGAAGTACCTGGTTATACTCGTATGTTGTATAACTAACTTGTATGGAATAAAATTGGACTTCGTAGAGGTACCTAAATTCTTTAGTTTTAAAGAAGTTATAGAAATGAGAAGTAAAACAAAAAGATGGACTCGATGGAGTCAACAGTTTTTTTACATTTAAAAAAATGTATTTTTTTACATCAACAAGTCTCTTTAACATCTTGGTCAGTCGAGATTTCACTCATTTTCAGGTACTCGAGATTTGAAAATTTCACACAAAACAGCGTCAAGAAAACTCGACTAACCGGCGAATTAGCCATTGCTCCGGTAAACATTCTAGAGGCTACTCGAAAAATTAAAGACGGGAAAGCAAGGGGCACTGCGAACCCGCGTCTTTGTCTAACACATCAGGGATGAGAAAATCCCTTGCAGATCCCACGCCCAGAGAAGGAGAGAGAGAGAGAGAGAGAGAGAGAGAGGGAGAGGGATGGGAGAAAACCAGAAGTTTTCTTCTAAGTTTACAAATTATACATAGCGATGTAAAGTAATAAGTATATATGTACATATAACATGTACTTGTACATTACAAGGCTAAGAAAATTACATAATTTTAGGTAGCTAAGTAGATAATAAGTATATTCATGAAGTTTTCCCATTGACCACCTTCGAATCCTGACCGGAGCGGAAAATTCGGACCGAGTTTTTCCGTTTCCGGAATGGCATGGATGTAAAGGGAAAGTGCCCTACTATAAATGCGAAAGCAGTTCTGGGGCAAAAAACTTAGTTGTAAATCAATTAATTACATGAAACTTGATTTTTGTATGGTGAAAAATCCGTGCTTGAGAAGAAAGTAAAAGAAAGCTCACATCAGATGCAGGTGTCAAAAAACCTTAATTATTGCCAACCTTCCAGTTGAAACTCCATGTTGGCTTACAGGTGGTTGCACCCACAAGATGAATCAGTTGGAATGGCCAAGCACATATCTGCCTCTCCGCGGGCCTTGGGGTTCGAACCCCCGTCCCCCTACTTGACTTCCTTCGTGCGAATTTTGAGAGCTCAAGCACCATCAAGTACAGAATTCACACGGAAAGACCTGTAGCTTCTAGTTTTCTTTGAATTATTATAGGTCTGTGGATATTTATGTTGAGAATTAAACCAAGTAGAAGAAATTTTCCGACGATACTGAGAAATAAATAGATGCCAGATAAGAAATAGACAGCATTTTTTAAGACAATATATACTTGAAATTGCAATATATTTTTGCACCTGAATAGATATGCAATTTAAATGAGACCTGATTTTTCCCACAAAACGTGGCGTGGTATACAAAGTGTAGAGTAGAAAATATTCTACTCTGCTTCGATTTTCGAACCCAGGTTACCGTGTGTGCAAGCTGCAAGCCTAGTGCGCTACACAGCTACATCACTTGGCCACGGTGACTACTTATTACTCAAAAATGGAAATAACAAATATCATTTGTAAGACTCAATCAGTTGTGAGCACAATTTTATCATAAAAATCGACTGTTGAAACGGCGAAAACGTAATCTGGAGGTCGGCAGGTCGAGTCTAGAGCATGGACATTTTTTAATGGAAATTTTGAGAGAATGCATGACAGTCTATATACTTTTGTGATTTACGTAAATATATAAGATTCTTATTTCTTGTGAATTAACATAACTATTCTTGTTGCTTCAACCAGCAGTAATGGCCTTGATATTTTTCTCCTTCTTATTTCTTTCACTTTGCTTTTCCCAAACGTACTTGGGGTCGGCATTGGTCAACCTCTTCCTCATAATTAAGGTTGTTTTGTACTGGTAGTCCTTCGCGTACTTCCTTATTTTACCAACCCTGATGGAGTACCTTGACATGGCTTAGAACTTAGACCTAGATATTAGGTTAGTTAGGTATATATTCACCAACATATTATTAGTTATTAGATATAAGTAGAGAGAAAAGATAAACAAACCTTCAATCACAGAGAGAAAACTTATCAGACAACATTCTCAAGAAACTGCCAGGAACAGCAAATCCTCTGGCAAGATGTTTGCTTGAAAAATCTCAACGTTATCTCCGCAGCACAAAATAACTCATCATGAAGCAACAAAAAGCTGAACAGAAACACAAGAACATCAGTGACAAAAGAGATACAAGAATAATAATAAAAATAAACTTAATTATGAGGAACAATAGGAGGATAGCGCACACAAAGGGGGCGAGACAAAGACGAGATATGAAGGGAAAAGTAATATATGAAAGCTCCCATTGTACGGATTTCTTCCATTGTACGGGACTCTGCTGAAAGCTCTGCCATTGTCTTCCATTTTGTAAAACAAAAGATCCCTCTCTCACTTCTGCGCATTAAAGTTCTTTATATTTTTCTTCCAATTTCTTCTGTTTCTGTCCGGGGGAAGTTTATTAGGATTTAGGTGGCTGGAGGGGGATGTGTTGTATGTATACCTGTGTCGGTGGTGCGGTGAGTTAAGGCTACAGACTGGTGAGGGAGAGGCGAGAGGGCGTGGGTTCAATCCCATTGCTGTTAGATTTTATGACTAAATAATAGTAACAATATCGCCTTATTTATACTGGCAATTAGGACTAATAAATGTCATTATTTCAGCATTTGGTAAGTAGGTATCGAGTAATGTTGAGATTTTAGCACAAGGTCTAAGGATTCTTTTGGAACTTACAGACAAACTTGATATATTATTTTATCAATTTTTAGTGGTACCTAATTATAATACCTTTGTGTTAATCAAAGAAGTGATGGCACAATTACTCATATCCGAACTCATTAATATTCTCGATAATACTATTCCTAAAGAAATATATTCCGAATTGTTTAACCAAAAGTGACAAGATGCTCATTTTTTCTAACTCAATCTTCAAGTCTTCATTTTCATACAAATGAAATTCTCCACCGCCTTCAGTTTTTTCAAAAACGCCTTCCATTTTTTCAACTGTCACTTTTTAATTTGCCTAATGGCATACCAGGAAATATCGCACTGTGTTTTTATTATTCCCGACAGAGCTTCGTTTTAGTGTCTTTTGAATTCATCAGTCTGAAAGCCATTTGTGTCGCGCAATATGTGCCGTTTATTATTCTTGTTTATGTCCAATTGTTGGAGTCTTACAGAGTAGGCGAATGTCTCGTCATTTTATTATAAAGAGTAAGTACACGAGGGCGAACGTTTAGACTTTTTCCAATTTTAATTAAAAAAATTCATGATCGATATACTTTAACTTAATATATTATGAATGCGATATCTATTCACTGACTACAATTTCTACATTCCAGATATCTGTATTATACCTAACAAATTTTCATATTTAAGTGTGTAAGTGATGGTAAACCATCAAAACAAAAACTACTTACTCGGGGACAAATAATCAACAGCCTAGCAATAATAGATTACTCTAAGAATTCTCCGCAAGATTATGCTGGAAATAAATACAAATTTAATGCTGAAGAGATCTGCCAGAACAAAATAAGTTGGTTGTTTAAGGTCTTGGGACCACGCGGGCCGTTAGAACCCCGCGCCGCGATATATCAATATACAAGGTAACTTTACAACCTTAAACTTCATCATCATAGAGTGGCGTCATCGTGAACGATGGTAACCAGACAGTGGAGGAATCACTCAGCACTCCTAATACCACTGTCTTTCCAAGGAGGCTAATAATTGACAAGGGCCCCCAGAACCAAGCCAATGCTGGTCTACTCCCTGTTTATAGTCCCCCAGCTAGACTCCTGGTCTACTCTCTGTTTAAAGTCCTTCAGACAGACGAAATTCATAAATCTCAAAATTAAGAATTTTAAAATTCATAAAAAGTTTTCACTTATTGGTGTTAGGGTGTGTGTTTTCAGTTATGCTCTCTAATAGATGCACAAGAGAACTATTTTACATCACAATGGTGATGCATGTTTGCTATAATATCTATTAGATAATATGTACAATTGTATATAATACTGTACATGCATGCAGTTTAAAACAGGAGAGGACTCACTTTAGATTATGAGGGCCAATATAGGTAATCCTGGATTATTTATAAATAAAACTTAAATGAGGACCGTCCCTTGATGTAAGATATGATCCACTAATGTGATTGTTGGAAAGTCCGATACCAGTATAGATATCTTCATGCTAATCTCCTGGCTCTACTATCTTGAATCTCTGAAGCACTTAACCCTTTTTACAATTGAATGTCTTTTGACCGGTCAACTATATGTCACGATAGGTCCCCTAGTTAATTGGCCATATCCTAAGTAAATTAAAACCTTGGATCCCACAGGTATCGATCCTTGACCCTCGAGTGTTACAGTTCAACTAGTGCATAGACTGCATAGCCACAAAGGCTCTAAAGGTCTCACGAGAGATCGAATAGATAAGCAAACATTATCAAGAAATAAATAGATACTTTTATAAAATCAGGAGAATCAAATATGTAGATATAATTCACGCATATTTAAAAGCCGTGAAATTCTATACCTATCCTTTGTATAAGGTTTGTTAAGTTGGCCCTGCCATGACGGAATGTCGTGTTCAAACGTTAGTACTGCGTAAAACTTCGTTATTACCGATAAGTACGAGAAGTTCGCCGTTAGTATGGTACCGCTACCGTTCTTGAGAAAAACTGAATTTTCTGTGGACGGGCTAACCTAACGGACCTCTTTGTATAGGTACATGAACGATAAATAATAACAACTAATAAATAACTATAGGTTTAAATATTATATATTATCATATTATCAATCAACATATCTACCTACCTGTTATGTATAATGTATAATATGTATTGAAATTATTTTAAAAATGCGTACAGTTTTCTTCAATTTTTCCTTTCAAGAAAATACACACACAGGCTACAATGACATACAATTATCATTCAGTTTTTGACGAGGGACAGAAAGCTGTCGAAACACCTACTTGTCTGTCTGACATTATTTTGTTACGAGAGTGGTTGTTATTGTAACACTTTTGTCATCATTGTGTTTGTCGTGACGAGCTCTTCCTTTGGGTAAGTATAAAAAGAGTAAATATTCATTGAGAATATTTTGTTAGCACAATTCTTTCGATAATTTTAACGATTTTTGGATTAAATTTTATTTAAAAAAAAAGAAAAGGGGACGGCCAATCATGAAAATAATTTCGAAATCACAGAATTAAAAAATATACAAAACTCCAAATCCGGGAATCGAACCGTATAGTCGTGGTTACAGAAATTTTACGCCAGAGAACATTATGATATACATATACGTACCTTTGTACTTATATTTATGTACCTACCTATGTCTAGAGATGTCCGATTCCCAGTATCTCAATTAGAAATATAGGTAATACATTCAACTATAACTACCTACCTAGGTATGTCTACATTTTATCAATTGGAAACGCTGATTATTTATTCATATCACCAATTATAAATATTAAAATAAAACTTCACTGATAATATCCAAAAGTAGGGGGGGTTTAACAATACATCCTGGGTTCGAATCCCAGATAATGGCAATCAAAAGTGTAATGGAAATACAAAGGACACTATTTCTTGAATAAAACACAACAAAGCCCTCAGAACTGGATAGAAATCCTATATTGCATTGAACACAGTGCATACAATGCACATTAATGCATATAATAATGTAATGTAAGCATGTATGTACCTATACATAGCTTACCAATTTATAACAAAATAATATATTTTTACATCAAGTGTTAATAATATGATACAGTGTCCCATTGTCATTTGATTCGACTACAATGCCATCAGGACATACGGGTTGTTCTCTTTACTGGACTTATTAATCCAATTTCTGTGACATCCTGTTTCTTGGAAGTTTCTCACCGGCCGCAGGGACATACTCTTGACACTTGTGACAGCGGTCAATGTAACAAGTGTTGATAATGCTGACGTTGAATAGAGAGACGATGTTTGCTTTCCTTCTTTGTATCTATCTATGCACAATGCATGCGTTTATACTAATTATAAGGTATAAGAGGTATGTACCTATAGTTGTAATAGAGTCAGGATCTTTGCAGTCAGATGTTAAGTAAGAAAGTTATCATATTTGTGTTAATCACTTTCCTTATAATGACAACTATTGAAACTCGCTTTACTAAATATACACTGAAACCGGGACCACCGACCTCCATGTTACAAGTCCGCCACCTTACCGATCAAGCTACGAGAGGTCGGTGATTAAAGGTAATAGTCATGCAAATAAAAACGGATATGAGTATGTTATAGTTAGGAGTAACAGTAAATGAGACCACGTTAGAAGAGTCTTTTTAGACAAATATTCTGTGTTCCACAGAAAAACATCTCCTTTATCTGTTTGGATTTAATAGAAAATTAAATTTTATTTCTTTCAGTATAAATACCGGTAGGTATGTATATTGAAGATATTGTTCTGAACAAGCGAACCAACAACAGAACATGAAGGAGAAAGGAAATCAACGATTTCTGAATTGTCTTGAGAGGAAGTTTTTCTTTGGGAATAATTTTCGAGATTTTAAATATTATTTATACCTGATTAAAATAATTAATATTCAAAAGAAAAATAATTAACACTTGAGTGAAGATTTTTGTTGTATTGTTTTGATTAGGATTTCTTATTTGGTTTATATCTGTGTTCAATTTTCATGGCTTCATTGAGTCTATGTAATTATGTATATCCGTAAGATTAGAGAGACGTTTTCAGACATAGGACTGATTTAATATCGAAACCGAGCTCCCAGTCAATGTAGGAATGTCGGTACCAGAATTGTAGCTTAAATCCTGGCTACTAGCTTCAACATCCAATATCTTTTCATTGATCACTTTTCCTTAAGAAACGCCTATTCCTTCTTTCATTATCTTGGGGTTAAACTTTCCTTCTCCACTTGAGCTTTACACCAGCATGTTGCCTTGAGATCTCTCCTCCCAACAGTGTCACTAGACTTGAGAGATGGGAGAAATGGTAACGGTTTTTATCATAATTATTTTTTCTGATCTTTTCATTTCAACTTTTTTCACTAACTGCCTCATTTTCATTTACATTTTTTGGCAATAACATAGACGGCATGCCAGGTAAGTTATCTCTTAACCTACGAGACTGCAAAAATTAAGCAGGATAATAGCAAGTGGACACAAACAGGATAATAGCATGTAAAATTGGAGTGTTCTGATATTGTAACAACGCTTCATGTAGATCTGTGTTTTTTCCTGAGTAAACTTTTTTTTTTTTTTTCTTCGTACCAAAAGCATGCGTTTGAAACTCATACATAACAACATAACTGTTTTAAGGCATTTTAGCAGCAAATAATATTTCAAGATAACCAAAACAGTTAAAAATACCTACATTAATGAGAGAGTTAGAAGTGTTGCTTTTAAGCTTGTACCTATCTACCTATGTTCGCTATTTCCTCCGAAAATGTTTGTCCGATCATAATGATTATGTATGGGTAAGTATTGTGTCAGAAAACACGACTGATGGCATTGTAGACAACATTGGTAAAAATATAAATAACATGAAAGGCACCTTTGAATGGTAAGTATTGTGCCAGACGTTATTGGTAAAATATTTAAATAACATGAAACCAATCAAAGGTACCTTTTATAGTACCTCTAGGTAGGTAGCCTATTGGATAATAATGCTGAATTCCTATGTCATTTTTCTCATGGGTTGTATAAATAAATATAAAGTACAGTAAATACATACTGGGTTCATATACTTAATGATAATTCCATAATTCCATAGGGTTCAATCAAGTGAATGAATTGAATTTCTGCAGCACATATTAATCTTATTATCAGAAACATCCAACCTGTTTAGTCTGTCTGTCCTATGGCTGTTCTCCAGTTGTCCTAAAATTGTCCTCGGTGGAAAACTGATGTGATGGATTCCATTAATTTGGTCTCGTCTTGTTTATGAGGAAGAAAAATAACTTTTACTCTTTAGGTACTAGGTCAACTAGGTAGTTCAAGGAGCAAATAAGCTTCTTGTCATAGTTTACTCTCTACCATTAGAGATCAGTCGAAATGAGAGTTAAACCATTCGCACGCTGGTATCTCACGAACTGGCATCTCTCAGCAACCTCATACAGCCTTGGGTGGCCCTGGAATAGTTGGCATGACGAGAAATGTTGCTTCTTCAACAAGTCATCAGACATCGTGAGTGACAGGTGGCAGCACTCTTAACTCTCATAATCCCAAAACCTTCCTTTCAACCATCACATAACAAACACTGATTGGTTAATTTGTACGAAATAACCAACCAGTTATTAGAGTGCAGTGCCGTGGTGTGACGGTCGGAAGGGATATTTGGAGATCATGAGGGTGAGCTGGGTGAGAGTACTTTCTGGCATGAGGCTCAGTTTTTCTGAGATCGCTCAATTTAAGAAGGTTCCAGTGACGTTCAGTGTTGGTGAGTGATCACTGAAATTAGAAATCTTGTGACATTCATTCCTGTCCTATCCAGGATGTGTAACGTTCATGCACTCATTACTGCAGTTAATAGTTTCTAGGTTTTCAATGAATGCATGTTAAAAAATCTCTTCTCGAGTTATGAACCTGTGATTTTTAAAATGAGACGTTAAGCCCAAAAATTTGTCTCTCTGGGCGACTTCAACACATTCCGTGCCACGTCGACTGACAGTAGCACTTATGATTAAGTGAGTGTCAGGCCAAAACGCCTAACGGAATTATCCAATACAGCCACCGAGCCACGTCAGACGTATTTGCCTGGCGAAAACGCCTGACATCGTGGGCCGATTGTGTAGGTCATGCTTTTACCCCTCGGCACATAATGTGTTAAATAGATGCTGTACAAGTCAAAAGACAATAACACAAATTATTGGCGCCCTCAAGTCCCTCAACAGGGTTGGTGTTAGGATTAGGAGGATCATTCAGGCGTAAAGTGTGGAAGCAGGAGTGCCACAACCAACCAGCGTCAAAGATGAGGACGAGGTTGGGTTTACCGATGCTTACCCTAAGAGAAGTGTTAAACCCAAAGAAAATCCTTGAATAAAACAAAGTTCTTTGCAAATTACATACATGCTACAGAAAGGACCAAAGAGTTTCCGTAACTTTTGGTTGAATTATCCAGGGACGTCGTCAGAATCGAGCAATATTTTTGTGTATGATATTGTTGTAGTCTTCCCAATGATTAAATTTTCAAAATGCGAACCCCGGGAAAAAATGTCAACGAGTTTTTGTGAAGAGCTTGGAATACGTTTAATTTCACAAGTGCACTACTTGTACTTGTACCGGCATTACAACCTCACCCTGCCAAGCACACACACACACATTGTCAATTAGCAAAAAATCATTCCTTCAGTGAAAAAAAAATAAATAAAAATACCGTGGTAAAAAAGTAAATGGAAATCTATGGTGAAGCGGAATTCATAACTCGTATGAGAATGTTTGTCAAAAAATCAGCTCTGTATTTTTTAAAATACCTCTACTTACCTACTTATTATCGAACAAAAATTTGAGAATTTCACAGTTCAGGGACTTTCAAGATGAGTCCTAGAGATCTGGAGAGGTAAAGCACTGGCTGCGTGGGATATTGCGGGGTGATTCAGGGTTCGATTTCCCGGGGTGTTTTCTTTTTTAAATTGCCGGAGTTTTTTTCAACCGGAGTTATTTTCAACCCAGTTAGAGACCATCACACCCCACCCCTCGGCAGACCTTTTTCATCATGAGAGAATGATATAAAGCCTTACTTAAGTTGAAAATTTAACATTGCCGTTATGAAATGTATATTCTAGCATGCAGTCTAAAGCGTTCAATACCAAAGGTCTTCTTTCACGTTGCCTTTTCCCAAACCTTGTTGGGGTCTGCATTGGTCAACCTCTTTCTCATGGTTGAGGTTGGTTGGTTCCGGCAATCCAACTTCCAAATTTTTCGACTGGATGCCCTTCTTAACGCAGACCCTATTGAGGATGCCAAAACTATCGTCTTATCGTCTTTAGGCCTGACAAGACTGGTACTCCCGGTGCGGTCAGTACCAAAACTCTTTCGAACTTGCGCCGCTTGCGCGGTATTGGTTATATCAGGTTTTTACAGGCAAAATTGAGTAAGTATAAGAGAGAGAGAGCGAGAGCGCGCACATTTTGAGACGCAGGTGGAAATGTATAGGAATCTCGATTTACCTCCAGCAAATCAAACATTCTGTTTGTCGAAGAGATGGGACTGCAATAAATGACTTGATGTCAGAATAATGGGATATTTGAGGGCGCTAAGTTTTTCTTCCTCCTTTTTATTGTTATTTATTTACTTATTTACGTATATTCATTCATCTATTTATTTTTCCAAGGACCTTGAAGATAAGAGGCTGTCGCAGCTTTGGTATTTCTACACCTTTCCAAAAATACATTTCCACATTCGCCGGGATGTTTCCCCGTCATTGTTCAGGATTTCCAGGACTCGCTTTTCTCACAATAGGTTCCCGATGTTCTTTTCATTCCTGATGATGTTTTATTGACATAAACATCACGAGTCCTCTGTCTTCCTTGCTACCTTGTCGTGCTGTCAGGGCCGGGATGAAGATGGGGCCCCCTGAAGTATTCGGTAATAATAATACTCTTTGGTGCTGGAAGGTAACCACCAGGCGAGGTTAATGCTCAAAGCATTAATAATAATATAATAAGAAAAATGATGCTTTTTCTTTGTGTTAGTATGTCACAATTTTAGCTCAAAGCATCATCGACCACCTAACCCTCAGAGTCTTATTATTATGTGGTCACAAACTCACTCAAACTCATGCACTGCTTTAGATTCGAACCAACATTTTAGCTCAAAGCATTATACATATACCACCTAACCCTCAGAGTCTTATTATTATGTGGTCACAAACTCACTCAAACTCATGCACTGGTTGGGATTCGAACCAACAGATCCCTAACCCTACCTGGATTACCCCACGATTTTTTTTTTTTAGATGTGTGTTTCACAGCCTTTTTTATTTCGTAGCCATGAAACAGGAGCTACTGTAGACGCTTGTGGTCTGTGTTGTAGCCTGCCCATCCCGTAGTGTGCCTCCCCTCTGATGGGCGAGAAGTGACACAATACTTCCCATTTAGATGCTGGGTCAACAAGAGCGCACCGGAAGGTATCCCTTACAAACAACTGTAACCAAATTTTTGTTGGCGCGATGGTTCGAACCCGGGACCTTCTGCATGGCAAGCGAGTGCTTATCCACTGAGCTATTCGTGCTCTCTTTTAGTGTGATAACCACTTGACTACAAGTGCACAGTTATCATTTGTTTTAATGGTCACAATTATCTACTAGCCATATCTACTAACAGAGCTTGGGACTCGAACCACCAACCTTCAGGTTGCGAGTGTGTTTAACGCTGTCAAAAGATACAAAAACATTGTTTAGAATCAACCAAAGTCAATCATAGCACGATTCTTATGTGTACAGAAGACCCAATCAAGTCATGTACTGAATTTTGAATTTCGTGTTAAGAAAAAAAGCAAAAATTAAGAAGAAAAAATTCCCACTTTAGGGAAGGCACCACCGAGATTCGAACTCGGGATCTCCTGTTTACTAGACAGGCGCTTTAACCAACTAAGCCATGGCGCCTGTGATAATTGAGGACAGAGCAATGTCGTATTATTTTCTTTTCAATAATATTCGCTCAGTAGTTCCCAACCTTGCCTCGGGGAGATCGCCCGAAAATTTGAAATTTTCGTAGGGGCGATATGGGCTGCGATAACAAAAAGGGGCCGATAAGGGGGGCGTTTAACACCCAGAAGACGAGAAATAGGCTACTTAGGAAGAAATAGAATAATTTCTCAGGTCCTCTCCTTTTAAGAGAGATCACGGACGAAGGCGCAATGGACAGAGTCGTTTGGAGGCAGATCATACTGATCATAGTCGAGGACAAGTGTCAATTGAGGAGACAAGTGGCCCTGGGAGTAAGAGTAAGTCATGTTATGAATATTTTACTCTGGGGACTAGGGCCCTCCAAGAAATTCGCTAACGACATGTCGGTCTCAAGTCTTAAGCTTATAGTATTAGTTATAGGGGCGTATTATAAAACAGGTCTTCTAAGTGCCATCCAAGTGTCTAATCTAAGTGGGCACTATCCCTTAACTCGGGCTATGTACTTTGTAAACTTGGAATTCAGTGCTTGTCAAGCTTATCTTAACTTTAATCCTGTTCTATAATGTGTCCCTTAATCACAAGTTGCGTAAATTGAAAACCTACCTGACAAGTCTAGGACTTGAACCTTAATTAATATAGGTAGGTAAACGACATACATTATGTACGTATTAAAGTTTTGCTTCGTCCCGTGTCAATAAAAATAGTTCACATTTCATTAAATGAGAATGGTGCGCTGCCATTGGTGGAAAGTCCAACTTAAGGGATGTTCTGTCCATATTTTTTTTGTAAACTTACTTTATAGTGCGGTCCTTGGAGGGGCATCGAACCGTATAAAGGTTTAAACCTGTAAACCATTGGCTGGGAAAGGTTAATGTGGGTAGTAGGTTTGTGAGTTTCCAGCGAATGGAGCCACCGTCGTATATGATCATGCAGTTGGAAAACAACGATACACCCTAATAAACCCAAAAAACATTGTTAGAAACGACGCTTTCAATCTGTGTCGTCCTGTGGTCCCGTTTTTTCAAGTCACAGTCAGGTTTTGCGTCCATCACCGAGACACATGATTCCTCAAAACCACATCACAAGGTATGCAATCCCCTGCTATTTCCGGCCCTGCCACCTTTCTACAATGAGATGTTCTCGTTTTTTTGTCACCCCATTTTTTTAACGCGCGGCAAAGACATATCCTCTTTTGTGTGCGAAAGACTTTAATGCCAAGAAAAGAGACAGGAAAAGCTTTCTCCTTGTCTTGTTCTTCTTCTTAATATGTGTCAGGAGCATACACTCGACTCGTCAAAGCCATGAGCCGTCATAATACCTCAGTTTTTTAAAGAAAATAGAAGGTGAAGGAGAAAGTTTAAGAAAAAGAGAAAAGTATATCCCTTCAAAATGACATACCTACTTACCTAAAGACTCACATAATCTTTGTATTATTATTTGTTCTTTCTGTTTGATTGCAAGATAAATATCGATCTTAGGGAGCTTCCGTCAATGGCACGTTTAATACACCATTTCTCAGTAAATCACTAGTGAGAGGCAACGTCCATTAAAGTTAGGATTCGGTGGGTGACTACACTCAAATTCGAATACTCGCGATGCTGCTGGCTATTCCCGTTCACACCCAGGCTGGGTGAGATTAATGTGGACCGCCACGTGCTGGTAGCTGGAGTGTGAGTTTCCAGCAAGTGGAGGGTAAAACCTCCGCCTCCAATGGCCTAGATATTTACGAGACGTTACGCGAAAAAAATTGAGCTTTTCAATACCGAATATGAGTTAGGTACTAGGACTTAGTACGTGGCATCTACCTAGGTATGAATTTACAAAAAGATTTCAATCTGATCTTCTTTTTGTTACTCGTATGAATGTACTCATCTATTTATCCATTATTGCATTACTGGCGAAAAAAGCATACTAATGTTATACAATGACGTGTTTCGTGTATAGGAAAGTGTGAACTCACTCAAAGTGGTATCGTTGTATGGGTATGATGGATGAGTAGACTCATACCTCACCTAAAGGTGTCACTCACCTACTCCTGGTGAAAATGTTCACCTACTTCACCTGGTGGTGTGAGGAGAAGAAGAATTGTGTCATTCCGGATTCATACATCTTATTCATCATAGCAAACATAGATGTCAGAGGCTCTTGTGATACATTAGAATGTTTGTGTTAGGTGATGTGTAGGTAATGTCTGGATAGCGGTATTGTAATGTACATTTTAATGTTACGAATTATTGCAGTAGAAGTATAGAGTAGAGAGAAGTATGATTTCTTCGCACTACTTTTGTGAGTAGCTAGGCATCAGGGTGTCACTATAGGACCAACTATAAAATGAGATTGCAACACAGATATCGACGAGGGTTTCAACGGGCTTAAGCAGAAAAATGCACAAGTCCTCACGATGTTTGGTCCTGAAAATAATGGGCCGGGACAAGTTAGAAATAGCTGGAGAATGCACCAAAAAATGCTTAAATTAATTGCAAAGGAACCATACTTCATCTGAGCTTTTATTTATTAACCCGGTTAGAGACCCCCCTCGGCAAAGCTTTTGGCGTTACAACAACAACAACATCAATCACAGGAAATATAGTTTAATTTAATCATTAGACAAAGGAAATTTAGTATAATTTTCTCAGCTCCTCTTGAAAAGAACTGCTAAAGTGGTACAACTAGCGCGCTCTATGTGTAATGTGAAAAAGCTTTTGTGTAAGTCTAGAAATAATCACACCTCACTTTTCCTCACTGTTCCACCAGCTCCAGCATAGCTCCACTAGAGTGCAGGTCGTATGCGGTTCCTATGTTGGACCTTTCGCTTCTACATCTCGCCGCGGAGATCTGACACTAACTTATTCTGAAGATCCGGCGACTGAATTCTCACAGTAAGAGCCCGTTCACACCGACTAAAAACAGTTTTTTTTTACTGGGACAGTAATTTTACTGGTCCAGTATTTTTACTGAGTGGCGCATACATTTAAATGAGAGCGTTCACATCGGCAACGTTTTACTGTTAACAGTAAAAAAACTGGATCGACAGATTTTTACATCAGATTTTGCCACTAGAAACGGAAACAGTAGAAAAACTGGCCCAGTAAAAAAACTGTTTCTACATCCAGTCGCTTGTACAATCAAATGGAGATGTTCACACTGCAGTCGGCACAGTTTTTATTGTTTCTGAAACCTATTATAATATCGTATTTTTCGAATGAAAATTAATTCGTGTCTATTTGTGAGGCGCTACAATGGAAATCGGGGCGAGCAAATGACTTTTTGGTGGCGATCTGGTTCAAACTAGGTTCTATAGATAGGTATGACTTGCTGCTATCTAGGGTTAGTGTTAGGGACTTTCGTCACCTACTAGGGCCGAATTAGGGTCAAATAAGGGCCTTTTTGGAAAATCATAAATTCGGCTCTAGCGCCTCACTAATTATTAAATTAAATTTAGAAATGCTCCTTTTTGATACCTTTGTGCCACTATGGGATGATTCCACCATCTTCTCTTATTCCTTCGTTGTCGTTGCCGGTACCAGTACAAAAGCATTAATGTATTCACATCCATCACGTTCAAAGGCTTTATCACGAATGAACATAAAGAAAAGCATGGAAAAGTAGGACCAGTAAAAATACTGTTTGTAGCCTGTGTGAACGCACTCTGAGAAACAGTTTTTTTACTGGACACAGTAAAAAAACTGTTCCAGTAAAAACTGTTTTGGTGTGAACTAGCTCTAAGAGCCCGTTCACACCGACTAAAAACAGTTTTTTTACTGGGACAGTAATTTTACTGGTTCAGTATTTTTACTGAGTGGCGCATACATTTAAATGAGAGCGTTCACATCGGCAACGTTTTACTGTTAACAGTAAAAAAAACTGGATCGACAGATTTTTACATCAGATTTTGCCACTAGAAACGGAAACAGTAGAAAAACTGGCCCAGTAAAAAAACTGTTTCTACATCCAGTCGCTTGTACAATCAAATGGAGATGTTCACACTGCAGTCGGCACAGTTTTTATTGTTTCTGAAACCTTCGTCTACATAACTACCTAATTATAATATCGTATTTTTCGAATGAAAATTAATTCGTGTCTATTTATTTGTAATTAAAATAAATACAGATTTTTGTGTTTTTTTCAAAAGTGTTGAGAACAATTATTTATTTACTATCGTATTTTTACCTTCTATTACCTATATAGGTATAGAAGGTATTGGTTTCGGTCCATTTTTCGAAAATTGAGCTGATAACATTTCTGGACGAATTAGAAGCTCAGGATTCCAAAAAAGTAACTTTTATCAAAAAGTCTGTTCGTATGTATGTATGTATGTATGTCAGATTGTACTCGTACTAACAACTCATCAAAGGAAGCGGCGGACATTCGAAAATAATTGAAAAACTTCACATGGTCCCTTCTTAATTCACACATTAAATTTAGAAATGCTCCTTTTTGATACCTTTGTGCCACTATGGGATGATTCCACCATCTTCTCTTATTCCTTCGTTGTCGTTGCCGGTACCAGTACAAAAGCATTAATGTATTCACATCCATCACGTTCAAAGGCTTTATCACGAATGAACATAAAGAAAAGCATGGAAAAGTAGGACCAGTAAAAATACTGTTTGTAGCCTGTGTGAACGCACTCTGAGAAACAGTTTTTTTTACTGGACACAGTAAAAAAACTGTTACAGTAAAAACTGTTTTGGTGTGAACGGGCTCTAACAGTATATTTTCTTGTAAACCTCGCTGTATTCACAGAAGTAATTGCGGGAATCATGCGGTGTTTGAGGACATTTTGCAATATCCGCAAAATTTTAGAATTTACGAATATTTCAAGACAGTAGAATAGAATAGAAATTACCTTGTTTATACTGCCGAGGTGAGACTAAAAAGTCCCTTTATTCCAGCAGTCTAAACAAGGTCTCGTTTATTTTCAAATTTAAACAGACATTTTGTACAGACATTTAATATTCTTAAGATTATATACATAAAATGAGAAAAACCTTGCTTAGGTTTGAAAAAAAAGGAAAAAAAAAAAAAAAAAAAATAAATAAAAAAAGAAGATAATAATAATAAAATAATAATGATAATGAATAATATAAGAAAATGTATAAAATAAAAACAAGATATATTAATAATAAATAAAAATCAAAACAAGCATACAAGCGAGCGATCAATCAATCACACGTTAATTCAATCAATCATTCATACTAACAGTCATACAGTGAAAGGTGATGGTATCACCAGTAAATCTGCTAAGGATAGGATAAGGGATAGGGACAGGAAAGGAAAGAAAAAAAAGGGATTAAAGGGTAAGGTGACCTTCGCTGACAGCCAGCAGTAATGAGGTTTTGAATGAGTAAGGAGATAGAGAGCTAAGGGTTAGATATGGTACTTTGTTCCAGAGATTTATAGAGTGAATATAAAAGGAATTAGAATATGAGGCACTGTTGTGAGGAGGTAGAGTTGCCGCGATTAGTTCAAATCTCGATAATCGATTATCGATTAATCGGACTCGTTGGTAATCGATTAATCGATTAATCGACACTCAAATAATCGATTAATCGATTATTTGACGATTATCTGAAATTAACCAAAAATTGACTTTGACTAATTTTTACTTTTTTTTTTGTCGCGACGACATATTATTTTTATTTCATATTATCATTTCTCATATCTTTTCCTTTATTTAGATACTAATTGAGCCAATTTTGACCTCTACTGGATCTATAGTGCCCACTCTGAAAAAAAAAAAAAATACCAATTTTTTCACCTAACTAGATTTTATTAATATTTTTTTCTTTTTATATAGTTTGTCACGACGGTATATATTTTATCAATTTAAAAAACAAGTTGTCATAGTTTGACATGTTGAATGTCACAGGTTGAATAAAAAAAAAAACGACACCTGGCAATGGGTGATTTGTTTTCTGTTATGTTTAGAGAAAGAAACACATATACCCTATAAACCATGTATCATTCTCATTGCTATAATGATAAAATTGCTTTCTCTTCTTTTTTAAGTATTGAACAGAAAAACGTCTGGGGTTGCTAACACAGGTCAAAAACACAAAATATAAAACAAAAGTAAGAAAACAAACAAAACAAATTATAAAACAAACGAAAAAGTATTAACAAAAGAGAAAAAAAAGAAGGGAAAAGAAAATGACCTAGGTATGTCATATATATATGATGAGACTAAAGTCCCTAATAATGTTAGGTTATTTAAAAAATGCCGTGATTTCCGCCTTTTATAACCAGTAACCAGTGTTGCCAGAAAAAATTAAAAAAAATCCCCCAATTTTTACTTTTTTTTTCCCCCAATCCCAAGGTGCTTGCTAGATCTAGATAACTATAAGTACTATATTAACTAGATAGTAGATAGTCCAAAATAATCGATTAATCGACATGAAAATAATCGATTAATCGATTATCTGACTAGTCACTAATCGTTAATCGATTATCAAATAATCGATTAATCGATTAGTTCGATTAATCGCGGCAACTCTATGAGGAGGGACTTCAAGTAGTAGGTCATGGGATCTAGGAGTTACTCTGGATACAATTGAGGAGCGGAATTTGTATTGAGTAAAGAGATAAGAAGGACATTGTGTAGAGAGGATTTTAAACAGAAAACAGAGTGTAAGTATTTTCCTCCTTACCTCAACCCTAAGCAATCGAGCCCTGTTGAAATATGGAGTGATATGCTCCCAGCGTTTGGCATTGTTTATGTACCGCACACATGCATTCTGAGCTCGCTGTATTCTTGTAGATTGAATTTCAGTGAGCCCATTCAGCAGAGGTGCGCAGTACTCAAACATGGGTAGAGCATAACACTTGACCAGGAGTAGTCTAGTATTTTGGGAAGTAAAGTTTTTAATGCGCTTTAATGTCCAAAGGGCCCTGAATACCTTTTTTCTTATATTTGTGGCCTCACATTCCCAGCTAAGCGACTTATCAAACATTATACCCAAATTTTTTGCAGAATCAACGAGCTGAACCATATTGCCATCCACTTCAATGTTTGGAATGGGAAACGAGATGAGTCGACGAACTCTTGTACTACAGATAAGCATAACTTTGGTTTTGATAGGGTTAATTATAAGACAGTTTTTCTTGGCCCAAAGTACTAGTTGCTGAATCTCAGCGTTGACAGTAGCGATCGTCTGATGAAGAGCGACCACTTTGGAAGATAAGTATATCTGGAGATCGTCGGCGTAGAGATGATAATTGCAAGCCTTAAAACAGCTAGATATGTCGTTTATAAAAAGACTAAAAAGAAGTGGGCCTAGCACAGACCCTTGCGGTACACCGGAAAGGACGGATTTCCACTCAGATCGATTATTATCGGGTCCGAGCACGCATTGGGTACGACCAGTGAGGTAAGACTCCAGCCATTTGATGACGCTCTCACTGAAGCCAAAATATTTCAGCTTTGCCAGTAATATATTGTGAGAGACGAGGTCAAACGCTTTGCTGAAGTCAAAAAGTACAAGAATAGAGGCTTCCGTGTCGTCCATGGAGGCCTGAATGTCGCCAGAAACTTTCAGGAGTGCACTACACGTACTATGACCAGACCGAAACCCAGATTGGAAGGCATTGAAAAGGTTGTGCTGATTAAGGTGAGATACGATTTGATGACTTATGAGCCGTTCCAGGACCTTCGACAAAGAACATAAAAGACTAATAGGACGGTAATCAGAGGCGCTTGTAGGGTTCTTGACTTTTGGTAAAGGTCGTATAAGGGCTTTTTTCCAGAGGTTGGGGAATACCTGCTCGTTAATTGAAAAATTGAAGATGTGAAGAATAATTGGAGCAACAATATCTAACATTCTGGTGAGAAAGTTGAGCGGAATTTGGTCATGTCCTATAGAAGAAGGATGTCCTTTTTTAAGACATTTAATTAAATCAGTCTGGGAGAATTCTTGAAAGACCAAGTTGACACCATCGGGTGCGGGGATACTAGAGTAATGTGAAGAAGTAGAGTGAACGAGAGATGGAAGGGGTTGAGGTACTGATGAAAATGACTCCACAAGTTCATCAGGACTAAGAAGAATGTCGCAATCCTTAGTTTTAGGTAAGATCTTCTTCACATTTTTATGAAATTCGTCCTGGGTCAATTGTGTAGGAAATAAAGAATGGGCGTAGCGCATTTTGGCATTTCGAATCATTTGTTTCGCTTTGTTACGTAATTCAGAGAATTTTTGAAAGTTAACAGATGATTTACTTTGCACAAATTTGCGTCTAGCCCGATCCCGACGATTAAGCATGTTGCGGATCTCTTGCGACATCCAGGGAGAAGGCCTCTGTTTAGCTAAAAATGTTTGGATGGAGCATGCTTATCAAACAGAAGAATGACGAAATTATTGAACTCGAGTATTTTGGAGTTTATATCGGGGAGTCAGTAGATTGAGTTCCAATCGACAGACCTAGCATCTAGCATGAACTGATCAGGGTCGAAATGTTTAAAGTTGCGACATGTGATGAGTTTGGGTCGGGGCCTAGATGAATAAATGTTGTATACTAAGTAGATCAGATCATGATCGGAACTGCCGATTGATAACTTTCCATGAGTAAGTACATTCTTTTCGTCACCTACCACCATGAGGTCGAGAAGAGAATGTGAGTTGATAAAGTGACAAGTAGTGTCAGTAGGAAGAATACAGAGATTAAGAGAAGAAAAACGATTTTTTAGCTGAACACTATGTAGAGAGGTGGTAGAAAGATCCACATTAAAGTCACCTAATATGAAGCTATGATGGTATTTTGGCAAGTAATATTCAAATTCTTCTTCAAATCTATCCAAGGATCCAGATTTCACTGGTGGAGGATCATAAACAGTAGCGATAAGCAGTTTAGATGAATCGACTTGAACCTCTAAAATAATAAATTCAGTCGTGTGCAGACTGTTCGGAATAGAATGGGGCGAAGAAGATACAACCTTGTATGAAAATGTGTCATTTAGGTAGATGGCAATTCCACCCCCACCCCTACCTACCCGATCATGTCTAATAACTCGATAGCCCGGGATTGAGATTTCTGAATCACTAATATAGGGATCGAGCCAGCTTTCTGTTACACATAAGATGTCAAGACCGGTCCCCGATACGATACTTTGGAGTTCAGGAAATTTAGTTGGGGGCGCATGGAGCGTGCGTTAATATGGGCTACTTTGAGTTTTCCCCCAGAAGGTGTAAGGATATTCTTCAGTATCGTACCGGTCGCCGGAGCCGCCAATATGTGAACATCAGCTGACTCAGAGGAGGATGAGGAGTTGAGGGAGCAGTCAGCGAATGGGTGGTCGTACCCACTTAGGTTATGTAGAGGGAATGATAGTTAGGATTTAGAAGGAGGAAGGCAGGTAGAGAGGAGAGGAAAGGATGCAGAAGTTTACAGTAGGACCACCACTTTTCCCACACACAAACACACACATAACATACACACATACGTACCGTAATACTACTACCCAACCACCCTTTATTTTCAGATTACCAGAGAGTATTTAATTATATATGCACATAAGATTCGGTATTACTTCCGAGAAATTTCTAATATTAGAAATCGGAAGTATTGTGTTCGTTTTTGTAAAAAAAAATATTTTTTTGCTCCGATTTCAATTTTTTTCAGATTTCTGGACGTTTCATAACCTCCTGAGCAAATTTGGTTTTGTGTCTGTCTGTCGGTCTGTCGGTCTGTCGTTCTGTCGGTCTGTCGGTCTGTCGGTCTGTCGGTCTGTCGGTCTGTTAAAACGATTCCTTGTAACGCGCAAATCTCGGAAACTACTCGACCGATTTTGATGAAATTTTGCACACATCTAGGAGACATTCTGTAGATGGTCCCATTTTAAATTCATCGAATTCGTACTAGCGGTTCTTGGTGAAAGAGCCCATGCGCCTGACCACTAACTTTTTACTTAAACGCTTATATCTCGTGAACGGTACACCCGATTTTAATGAAATTTTGTGTGTGTATGCATATAATTGTTTTACATAGGCTATTTATATATATTTTTTAATTAATTATAATTAGACTCTGATATTTAAGAAAATCCGAAATTTTGGACAAAAAAGTCAAAAAATAAGGACCACGACTTGCCGATGCAGAAATTTTTGTGGAATTTAGAATGTAGAAAAAACGATTTTCTACCATATAAAACAAATTTGAAGAAAATCGGTGCAGTCGTTTTGGAGATACAAGTAATTTAGTATAAAATCTCAAAATTGGCACGTGTTAACAATGTGAAACAATCACGAGGAAGTATAGAGTCCATAATTGGCAGTGTTTCTTTTTATTAACATGCCCATGATGCGTCCAGAAATGCGAGAAACTGGGCAAATTAAACCTACAACGTACACAGCACATTTCCCATTGTATGATAGGAAACTTAAAAAAAAAAAAAAAAAAAAAAAAAATTGGTGTAAGCATCACACGACTTTCCTTGTCCCCCAAAGTGGAGTAAAATTCCGCCACTGGTGACTCAACGATAACAGTTAGCTAAAAATCAATGCCAAATTCGTAATAAGCACTTCAAAATCATTGAATTTGATACGTCACAACCCCCATCCAGGATGAATAATAAAAAACACTGCCAATTATGGACACAATACTTCCTCGTGATTGTTTCACATTGTGTACACGTGCGAATTTTGAGTTTTTATACTAAATTACTTGTATCTCCAAAACGGCTGAACCGATTTTCTTCAAATTTATTTTATATGGTAGAAAACCGTTTTTTCTACATTCTAGATTCTACAAAAAATTCTGTATCGGCAAGTCGTGGTTCTTATTTTTTGACTTTATTGTCCAAAATTTCGGATTTTCTTAAATATCAGAGTCAAATTATGATTAATTAAAAAGAAAATATAAAAAGCCTGTGTAGAACATTAATATGCATATACATACAAAATTTCATCAAAATCGGGTGTACCGTTCACGAGATATAAGCATTTAAGTAAAAAGTTAGTGGTCAGGCGCATGGTCTCTTTCACCCAGAGCCGCTAGTACGAATTCGATGAATTTAAAATGGGACCATCTACAGAATGTCTCCTAGATGTTTACAAAATTTCATCAAAATCGGTCGAGTAGTTTCCGAGATTTGCGCGTTACAAGGAATCGTTTTAACAGACAGACAGACAGACAGACCGACAGACCGACAGACGGACACAAAACCAAATTTGCTCAGGAGGTTATGAAACGTCCAGAAATATGAAAAAAATTGAAATCGGAGCAAAAAAATATTTTTTTTTACAAAAACGAACACAATACTTCCGATTTCTAATATTAGAAATTTCTCGGAAGTAAAAGTTAGTCAAAGCGGGTCAACGGTAAATACCGATAAATTGGGGCCGAGGTCCAAAAAGTTCAAGATATCAAAAAAATGAAGAGAATAGACACCTATTATTATTTATTTTTTTTAATTTAAGAAAAAGTTGTTCTCCATTTTTTTTTTTTGTATCTGTAACCAATTCAAAGAAGTGGTGCTTGCGGCTAATATGTACGGCACTGCGGCCGTAGAATGCGGCCCTCAAAGTCCCATTATTATTTGGTCACAAACTCAAATTAGTGAAGAAAAATTGATGCACTGGGTGGGACTCGAACCAACGGATCCCCACACTACCCGGATCACCAAACTAGCGCCTTAACCACTTGACAACAAGTGCACCAATTAAAAAAAAAAAATATATATATAAAAAAAATAATAATAATAAGAAAAGAGAGATTTAAAAAATGAGAGATTTTTTGTGCATTGTCTAGATCTAGAGGTTGAACCACAGTACACAGGTTAGAATTCCAATATTTTAATTGATCGAATCATTGTAGACAGTTTGGAGACGAGCCTACCTATAGCGTTATGTTTTGTACCTATTGTGTGCACTTACATATAGATATTTTACATATCAGCATGAGATAGTAAAATGGAGTAAATTTGAGAATGTAGTAGACAAATAAGATTAGGGAGGGCCTAATAATAGAATGGGTGTGGTTAAATTAATCATTTAGAATCAGTTACAAAGAAAGCATACCCAACACAAAATTTCAATGTTTTACCAAGTAGAAGATAGCACTTCAGACTTCAAATAGTGAATGAAAAAAGTAAATAATAAATCAAACCAAATTTAAATTGTATAATTATTATAGTCAATACTATTAGTGCGAAATCTGTCTGATGTATTCTTAGTGCACAAGGAAGAGTACCTAGCAAAAATATTTTCAACTATAACATATTATTATTGTTTCTAAATAAAGGTCATGAAATTATAATAATATCTACTTTACTGTTTTTAGATAGTCCAGCACTGCCATGGACTTAACTTCGACAGCCTTGGACTCCGGGGTATCATCTTTTTTCAGGAATATTTTACCTCCTTTAACCCATACGTATGTGAAGTTGTAGTTCTTCTTCACCATACGGGCTTGGTAGTACAGGTGAGAGCGGTGTGATGTGAGGTGCTCACTAACATAGATATTACCCGTGGAAGTATGACCTATATCAGCAAGCTTAAACTTCTTTTTCCTTGCTAGAAGAACGAAGCTATCGCGCAGAGGCCGCGTCTTCACCTGCACCAGGATGGAAGGAGCCCTGTTGGTGTTCACTTTCCGGGGCGGGAGTCGATGGATCGCCTCGATGTCGTTTGGGTCGATGTTCATATTTAGGGCCTGGCCCATACGGAGGAACAGTGAGCTGAGGTTTTCACCGGGGGCCGGAGGTACACCATCGATGATCAGGTTTCTGTTGCGGGTGTACTGCCGCATCTCCTCCAGCTCCTCCTTCACCAGGCTCAGCTCAGAGTCAGAACCCGCACCCGCAGAACCCGCGGCCTTGAGCTGCTCCAGCTCTGTCCTGAGCGCCGCCACCTCCGCTGAGACGCCCGCTGCACCCACCGGATCGGACTTCAACCCTTCAAGTTCCACCTTGAGAGCCGCCACCTCACTCCTCATTGTCTGGAACTCTTTCAGCGCATTCGCAACACTCTTCTCATGGGCCAACAGCTTTGTTTCCAGGCCCGTGAACTGAGCTTTGGTACTCTCGTCCATATTCTTGATTGTTTGGTTGACTATATTGATGTTCTCCTGGGTGCTATTGTTGGTTTTGATTAGAGTGGTGGTCATGCGCCTCTCCATTTCTATGAGGAGCTTGGTGAGGACCTCGATGGTCAGGGGGGCCCGCTCGGCACTCTTGGATCTGGTGGTGGTGCCCTGGGCACTTAGGCCAGCGTCTGCTAATATTTGAGCGAAGGCTTCGTTGTTCCTCTCTTCGTCATTACCGGTTTTATCGACTGGCATCTTTTCAATTTCAATTTGTAAACAAATAAATAAATTTATGAATGTTGTTGTTAAACAAAGATAACGGACACAATGAGAATTTAAACAGAAGATGGGTGTGTCGGGGGGCGTATTAATTACTGAGACATGTCATATGACATTTTATAGAAATAGCAAACAAGTAATAATTAGTGAGCTAAGGGGAAGTAGTGTTTTTAGTTAACTTGTTGCTAAGTTTATCGTAGTTACATCAATAATAATGATTTAATAAATTTGAGATTTATTTTAAGGTTAGGAAATTGACTGTCAATTTCTTCAATTTTCCCAATAAGTCAGCCCGAGATCGTGCACAACACGTAAAGTGAAATAAAAACAAACCTTAAAAGAATGTCTATGCAAAAAGTCACGATGTAAAAGTCACTGTTTTAATTTATAACTGAAAAATTAGAGCACTAAAATAAACCGTGCACAATCGAATCGAACGGAGGGGAAAAAAAAAGTAGAGTAGGTTTTGGTAAAAACTCTTAAGACATCACGGCAGTTCAGGAAATTTTGCGGTTTTCTCATTGAACCCATTCCTCAGTATACTTGTTACATACCCCCGCTCACCCCTCATTAAGTTTAACTCATTAAGTTCAGTGCATTTTTGTTACAGTGGCATTTATTAGGACGAACTTAAGTTACATTTTACCATGCATCATAGGTATCAAACCGGCACCCCAATTTCGGTCCTAGGCATTGCCCTATACTTATTTTTCCTACCCCTATTCAACACAATGAGCCACTGCCGACATTGTCTCGAGCTTATATTCGGCTCTCCGATCGAACCAACTGAAATAAACCTATAAGAGAAAATGAAAACTCAAAGCACAACTTTTAAGCTCCAAAAGCTTAGGACTATGAGTCTTCCTTTATTATCACTCTCAACAGAAGCAGGCCGCACATCATCCACAGCCCCACCCTGCTGCCTCCATGGATGCGTTGGCTGCCTCCAAAGTACGCATCCACCCCCTCTCTGGTAGCCACGGAGAATTCCTCCAGGAAGTTGGCTCTTAACTCGCTCCTCTCATCTATGCGGAGGAAGGGACCCACGGAGTCGTTCTCCATGGGTTGCCATTCGGGGACACCCTCTGAGAAGGGGTAGCTGAGAAGGAACAAGAGTAGGGTTAATACTAGGGAACACCCTCTGGGTGTTCCCTAGTATTAACCCTACTCTTGTTAACCCTACTCTTGTTCCTTCTCAGGGATTAATTCAGTTAATTAATTCAGGACTTTAAAACCAAATAGAACCAATTAGTCATATTAGATCTCATTAGGTCGCAGTAGTAATTGTACGGAGTTTCCATTAGATATTATTATGGTATGCTTTATTAGGTAGAACAAAAATATATAGGTACAGTGAAATACAATGAAATTATAATTTAAAAAAAAAAGATTGAGCAAAGAAACAAGAACAAAAAAGAAAAAGAACCTAAAGTTCTACCTAAAGTGCGGGGTTATTGCCTGTGGCAATCTCTTCCACCCAACCCTTAGTGAAACCTTCCATCAGTGAAACCCTACAACTAGTTCAAATAAGAATAAATTCTCGGGCCATCCTCTGAGGCATAAGAGCGAAAGAAATATGAACATAAAACCTATTCAGCTATCTAGCGGAAGCTGGAAGTTAATTGGATTTCAAACTACTTTTGAAGTATTCAAAATGTTACAATTGGCGATGTAGTGAAATTTACTGTCTTTTTCTTTGTATAGGGCGTTCTTCACACCTCGGCCGCAGGTCGAGGTGTTTGATAGATAGAACAAAGTCACACTATTCCAAATGGATGATACAAAAGGAGGATACGTACTGAACCTCTATAGCTTTGTGGACTACTAGATTAACAATTTTTGTAGAGCCGTCTCATCAGGCAAGGTAAACTATAGTCACCTACCCATCGGTGGCAAAGTTGGTCCACAGATCCACCATAGTCCTGGCCATCTTCAGCTCTCTCTCATTGAGAGGCTTCTCAGCGTCCCAGAACAGATACACCAGGTCGTCTGAGTGAGCTACGCCTGGGAACAAGGGAGAGATTTAGGATTTAGCAAATTGGAGAAGAAATAATGAATCGGATGAAGAAATCATAAAATAATAATGTATTTAAAACATTTGGACCGAGAGTTACAAAAGTTTCAGTAGGTATCTTATCAGAACAGGTATATTTAACGAGCCATCGACGTCACACCCGGTGAAATTATTTTTACTCAGTTTGATCTTACGGGATGTTCGTTAGTCCTCGCTCCATTTTTTTCTCTGATTACATTGATCGGACAAGTGCTGGTCTACAGGTCGAAGAAACAATACGGTAAGGCTCAAAGTTTCTTTATTTAAAAAAGCGAGTTGATCGAATTGAGGATTAAACAAGGTTTTTATTGAGGCTAATGCCAACAAGTACTGTGGTACCCCCTTTAAAGTGACCAAAAGTTGTGGATGGAGGGATTGTAAAAAATGTTGCTTTAGGTATAATGTCTCTTTACCAATGGGGAAGTTGGCCACATCTCTGTACTCGAAGAATCGTGTGAAGCGACCCTTGAAGTGGAAGCTGTAGAGGAAGGTGGTGTTGTGGATGGAAGATAGGAGCCTGGCTGTCTGCAGGACGCAGGACTTCAGGACGGCGACTCCCGCTAGCTGGGAACAGGTGGAGGAGAGTTTGTGTTCTAGTAAAAAATAAAATAAAATGGATACCTACTAAAAAAATCTGGTGTAAACATCACACGACTTTCCTTATCTCCCAAAAAGGAGTCGAATTCCGCCACTGGTGACTGAACGGTAACAGATAACTAAAAATCAATGCCAAATTCGTAATCAGCACTTCAAAATTATTTAATTTGATATGTCACAACCCCCATCTAGGATGAATAATAAAAAAGTTAGTCCAATCGGGTCCCCCTACAATACCGGTAAATTGGGGCCGGTTTCCAAAAAGTTAAAGATATCAAAAAAATGATCAGAGTGAACCCCTATTATTTTTTTAATCTGAGAAAATGTTGTTCTCTAACTTTTTTTGTATCTTTAACCAATTCAAAGAAGCGGTGCTTGCGGCCAATATTTGCGGCCCTGCGGCCGCAGAATGCGGCCGATTTCAACCAAAAGTTTCATGGTTCGTCTGGTGTATAAAATTAATTACCATACCAAATTTCAAGTCTCTAGCTCTTACCGTTCTTGAGATATCCTGTTCACACACACACACACAGACACACACACACACACACAGACAGACGCACGGACCAATGGCTGAAAACCACTTTTTTGGTATCCTGAGGCTATGATTCGTCCAGAAATGTGAAAGCTGGGTAGGTCAAATTTTCGACGAATACAATACTTTCCTTATTATAGGATAAGGAAAGTAAAAAACTGACGTTCAATACGTCAGCTGTAACTGATAAACTCGAGACAAGACAATACATTGGATCGTCTTGACTAATGATAATGGCAAGAGACGAGATACATCGAAAGCTAGTTTTATAAAAGAAAAGTTTTTTCCCATGATATGAGGAATTTTACGAGATGGGACCGTACAAATTCTAAGTATCGGTTTCTGATACTGTTCCCCCTACGTTTCACGCCGCTCCGCCTGACGTTGCGACTGGGTAGTCTGGGTACCTATGAAGCATCACCTCAGTTGCTTCATCTATAAGGCGGCAGACTTGTGACCTGGAGGTCGGTGATTTGAGTGCCAATTTCGGTAAAAAAAAATCAGCCATAAGTTTGATTAGTTGTGACATCACCAAAGCAATTCACAGAAATGATATGGTAACACAAAATATGATAATACTTTAGTAGGTACCTAAGAGGATGTTCTTATCTAAATGAGTAAAAACCATCCTGCACAAAAATCCCATGAGTCCATTTTAAGATGATGAGGTCGATACAGACATATACATAGTTTTATGTACTTATGTATGTATCGACCTCATCGCCTGAGACACTTACGTCCGACATGGCAGGCAGCAGCTCCCGCAAGGTCTGGTATTGTCCAGAGAAGTACTGGGCCTCCACCAGCTGGCTGACGACAGCGCTGTTATCGCTGTCCGTGTCTGGAAGGAAAGCAGAAGCCACCATCAATCACTCATTCAGATTTGCCTTACCTAGACAGTGTCTCGCTCAGGGACGATAAAGAGGTAGAAGACCAGCGCAGCGTCTTGCTAGAGGACTGAACAGAGAACAGACTAGCCAACTCTAACAAGCCAGGCTAGCTTACAATTCCCCAAAGCTTTAATGACTCATAAAGAAAAGGCCAGGGTTCTCATGATGATAGATCGTACGTAGAAATATGTGATTCAGGATGAGTCTTTTTTCAACTAATGTTGAAAAAGTGGCTCAACAACTTTTCAATAAAAATTGCCTGCAGACCATCACTCCCACCAGCTGTAGCCAGGCTTGTTCAAAGAAGTTTGTAATTTATATCAGACAAAGCACGATGTAGAGGTTCATCGATGAAGAAGAAGTAATAGATGTTGAATAAATAGAATTGATATTATGAATCAACTTAACTGTAACCACTTTTCACTAACGATGGATAAAAAAAAAACCGAAAACCAGGCTATACGGTGAACTATTTGAAATCTCAAATGATTCGATTGTACATACATAAACGGAAATTTATTAACTAATGTTTTTGTACTGTCAGAAAACCTCTTTCGTAGGTAAGGTTCACTCATGAACTTTTTCAACGGCCAACCAATTGGTACATATGAAAGAATGAAGAGAAGAGATGGTGTATAAACTAACCAATTTTGTTTACTTTGCTTTTAAAGAATTCTTTATATTTAATTTGCCAGACTCACGTGTGTATTTGAGGAAAAGATTTGCGATATACTGGAGGTTGAAATCCGTGACGTTGTCAATGTTAGGGTCCTCCCACAGGAACTGGAATACTTCTGGAATAAAATGGTTGCTAAGATTAATCCCAAAACTATTTGAATAAATTATAAGAAGTCAAGTTTAGACTAATAGGTAAACTGACATTTCTAGGATTCCAGCAAATGAAAACCAGCCCACAAACGACTAACCCACGACGGACGGCTTAACAGCGGGCCGTATTCTAGGTTCAGTATTTGGCTATTTGGTAACTCTCTCAAAACCGTGTTCCTCAGATATGGTCACTCACCCTCAAGAAATGAGGAACCCTCATTTTTGGTGACCCCAATAAGGACGGGAACGTTCTTGATAGCCTTACTGCGGAAGCTGTCCACAGGATACTCGGTCAGGAACTTTCTCCTCCCGTGGTCCTGCTTGATGGCCTGGCACAGCCTGTTCTCAGACTCGTACTGAAAGTTATGGAAATGTAATATAAATATTTATTTATTTATTTAGAAACTCATATATACAGAAAAATAAATATAAAATTGACAATAATAATAAAATAAACAAGAAGAAAAAAAAATATATATACGTATGTCCTAACTAAAGGGCGGGGTTATTGCCTATGGCAATCTCTTTCAACCCAACCCTTGTATTCAACCCAAATATTCAACTTTAGAATCAGTAGAGTGCCCAAATCCTGGATTGTCGAGAAATAATATCGCCTGATTAAATAAATGTGAGCGATTGTAGTACAATTTATAACTTTCAAATAATAAAAAGTAATAAAGACAGGCACTAATCTTAATTTTGAAAATATAGAAAATACACCGCAAAATAAGGATATGAAAAAGAATTTTTCTTCTTTTCTCTCTCCAACTCATTTCTTGATGAATATGATGTACAATTCAGCCTGTCCCAAGAAATGGTGATTCCTTGTCTATAAATTTTATCCTTGAACATAATAGAAGTCACAACTTTGTTTATATTCTGTCTTACCCAAACCAGATAGCTACCTATAGCCTGTTCGAATATACTGCCCACTCCCCGATTCTCCAATTCTCCGTTTCGCAAAAAGGGAGTGATTCCTGTTCGAATATACTTCTCCAAATCCCCGATTCTCCTTTTCAATGTAGTCACTGACGTCACCGTGGCGGAGTGAGTTAGCGCGCTAGGCGTTAGGCATTGCACGCATGGTGCCCTGGGTTCGATCCCCAGCAGAGCAGTATTTTTGTGCACTGTACTTGCATCCACTCATACTCCATGATGAAAAATGAGTAACTGTGTCAATGTGAGCAGCGACCAGTGGCGGAATTATAAGCAAAATAAAATGAAATATTACGATGTTAAAGGTAAGGGAAAAAATCCTATAATTCTGCTATATATTATAGCCAACAATCCGCTAAACCGTACTCCGCAACGGAGTATTTATCTTTATAGGTTTTATACCTAACTAGATGTTTCCCCGTACTTTGCAACAGAATAATTTTTATAGTTAACTAGCCATCAACCCGTACTTCGCAACGGAGTATTATATACGCTTCATACCTAACTAGGTGATACCCTGTTCTTTGCAACGGCATATTTTTTATAGCATACTCGCGGTCAACCCGTACTTCGCAACGGATTTTTTTTCGGGTTTTATACCTTTTTTATACGCCCTTTAGTCAGGACACTAGTATCATTTACTTATTTATATATGTATAAATTTTTTATAATACTCTATCTTTTATAATTTTTTCTTGATTTTATACTGGTAAATATTGTGCCCTCTTAATAGTAGTGACCCTCTACTTTGCAACGGGAATTTTTTCATAGCAAACTAGCCGTCAACCCATACTTTGCAACGTAGTATTTTTTTATAAGATTTATAACTAACTAGATGTTATTCCGTACTTTGTAACAGCATATTTTTTAAAACCAAATAGCTGTCAAATTGTAATTCGCAACTAAATATTGAATTTAATTTTATGTTTACTGTGCAACGGGCTTAATGTTTCTATAACTAACGAGTCGTCACCACGTACTTTAAATTAGGAAATTTTAAATTCACCTAACGAACATTTACCTTGTACTTTAAAGGGGGAATTTTTTGAAGAAGAAGAATAAGAAGAACAAGAAGGTTTTACAGCATTTTGGATTTCGTAGCAATGAAACAGCAGCTACTGATGACGCTTGTGGTCTATGTTGTAGCTTGACCATCCCGTAATATGCCTTCCCTTGATGGGCGAGAAGTAATTCAATAGATCCCATTTAAGATAAGAATTATTTGTGTTCTTATGTCACAATTTTTAGTGGGTAGCATCACGTCTTCAAATATTTACTGAGACAAGTGAATACGCGTAGGTATATTGTGCTTTAATAATAATATCGCCTTATTTATATTGGCCGACTAGGACTAATTAGTCCTAATAATGGGACTCATTAATGAGTCCCATTGTTAGTAAGCGTAAGCAGAAGACGTATTATATGGTGAAAATCCCAAATGGGAGGATATAACTTGTCATATCTCGGCATCGGTTGGGTTTTGAACCCGCGACCTATGAAGTAGTCGGTCCCCTTGACCGCTTTGTTCTGTTCAAGTATTTACAGGGAAATGTGAATAAATGTAGCTCGTTGTTTTGTGCAGAAAATCAGACGGACTAGAGATATTTTTTGTACAATCTAGACTGCAGGAAAATCGGTATTTTACGGGTTAATGACTAGTTAGGCATAAGATAAATCCCGTATCAAAGTATGGGTTAACGACTAGTTAGCTCTAAAAAAAATCTTGTAGCCAAGTATGGGTAGACGGCCAGTAAGAGATGCAAAGTATTAGTAAAAAATCCCGTAAGAAAGTACGGCTTAGCGACTAGTTACGTATTAGAGAAATCTCGTAGCAGAGTACGTGTTGACGACTAGCTTGGTTTGAAACGTGAATTGACAAATCAGCTACGAAGTTAGGGTAGACGAATAGTTCGGTAATAAAGAAATCACGTTGCAGTGTACGGGTAAACTACTCTTTGGGTGTAAAACGTCAAATAAATTCGCTTACGAAGCGCTTAAAATTAAGGTTTACTTTATTTGAAAATGAATCCCACTGCAAAGTACAGGTTACAGACTAGTTAACTATAAGAGAAATACTGTAGCAGAGTACGGGTAGACTGCTAGTAAGGTATACAAAGTATAATAAAAAAAATCCCGTAGCAAAGTGCGGGTAGAATACTAGTTGGCTATAAGAGAAATGTTGTAGTAGAGAGTACGGGTTGACGACTAGTTAGGCATAAGATGAATCTTGTAGCAGATTACGGGTAGACGGCTAGTAAGGTATACAAAGTATTAAAAAAACGGAAATAATAAACCTGCTACGAAGTACGGGTAGACGACTAGTAAGGTATACAAAGTATTGAAAAAAAAACAGAAATAATAAACCTCCTACGAAGTACGGGTAGACGGCTAGTAAGGTATACAAAGTATTTTAAAAAAAAACGGAAATAAGAAACCTCCTACGAAGTACGGGTAGACTGCTAGTAAGGTACACAAGTATTTAAAAAAAAACGGAAATAATAAACCTGCTACGAAGCACGGGTAGACGACTACTTCGGTAATAAAGAAACCACGTTGCAGTGTACGAGTAAATAACTCGTTGGGTGTAAAACGTAAAATAAATTCCTTTACGAAGAACGTAACACTCTAGTTAATTTAAAAATGAATGACATTGCGAAGCACGGGTTGACACCCAGTTAGGTATAAGAGAAATTTCGTTGCAGAATATGGGTAAATGGTTAGTTAGTTAAAAAACGTAAATAATAATATCTTGAAGGAGAACGGATTAGTATATTTAAAAAAAATCCCTTTACGAAGTACGGGTAGACGACTAGTTAGATGTAACAAAAATTCCGCTGCTAAGTACGGTTAAACCCCTAGTTAAGTATAAAATAATTCTCGTTTCAGAGTGCGCAGTAATGACTACCAAGGTAAAAATAATTGTAAAGAATAGTAAAATATAGCAATATAGCTATGGAAACGGCTGTTAGGCTGGAAATCTTCGAAAACAACGACCTCTCAATTAAAGGAATTATTGCGTTAAAAAAGACGGAAAATAATATTCTATGATATAATATGTTAATAAAATGACATACTTTTACTTATTTAATAATTATAATAAGTAATTATGGCGAGTAATTACCATTAGGGTTGTTTAAAACCAATTTGGGGAGTGAAATTATTCTTCCCGAATTTCGACCATTTTACTGCCCTAAATCTCCGTTTCGAAGTCATTTTTTTAAAAATCACGCGCCCTTTCTACTCATCGTTTGACTTTCCCAAAAAATATTATTCGAACAGAAATTGAAAAGGAAAGAGAAATCGAGATTTGTTAGCATTGGAAGCATAGGCAATTTGACGTAATGTCATGCGCAGAACAGCTATTTCAACTCCCTCTTTCACTTTCCGATTGCACTCTGTGATATCGATATTTAAACGATATTTGACGGTTCAAACGGAGAAAAGGAGATTCGGAGAATCTGGGCAGTATATTCGAATAGGCTATGTCTACTTATGATTTTTTTTTTCAGGTCTGTGTCCACAACTTGATTCCCGAAAGCAATCTCACTTACGTCTCACTTTCAAAATCGCCAAATTTCTCTTTCAACCGTCAAATTTCGTTCAAAAAACCCAAACAGTGTGTGTTGTTTGACAGTCGAAAGGAAGATTTGAGGAAGCTCTCTGAAACGAGAGGCTTGTCCACTTTTTCTTCATTTCCCCACCTCTATTTATTTTATTTTTATTTATTTATTTACACTTTATTCTTTTTACAAAACAATCATAAAAAACAATAAATTTAAAAAAAACTTAGACGTATGTAACTATGTACTAAAAGAAAATAGATCAATATAAATATTAATTTTTAATTAGAATTGTTTTGTAATCTGGGGCGAAGTTAATGCCTCAGGCATTCCCTGCCACTTAACCCCGGTGAGACTACCTCATCCACATAGCAAGCAATACAAGTATCTACATTACCGTGTTGAAATAGTTGGAGTACAGCTCAGACAAGGGTTTTTGCCGCAAACATTGCGTCACCTTGGTGAAGTCCTTCTCCCCGGGCGTATGACACCCCACCCGCTCCGCAAACTGGACGCCCAGACTCGTGTCGTTCTCGAACGACCAGTCACAGAGCCCGGAGCCGCTCTGGATGATGGCGCGGTGGAACAGACCTGAGGAAGCAGAGGTGTTTGGTCTGCTTGGTGTGGAGAAATTCAAATTAGGATTTCTGAGGAAGCAGAGGTGTTTGGTCTGCTTGGTGAGGAGAAATTCAAATTAGGATTTCTGAGGAAGCAGAGGTGTTTGGTCTGCTTGGTGAGGAGAAATTCAAATTAGGATTTCTGAGGAAGCAGAGGTGTTTGGTCTGCTTGGTGTGGAGAAATTCAAATTAGGATTTCTGAGGAAGCAGAGGTGTTTGGTCTGCTTGGTGAGGAGAAATTCAAATTAGGATTTCTGAGGAAGCAGAGGTGTTTGGTCTGCTTGGTGAGGAGAAATTCAAATTAGGATTTCTGAGGAAGCAGAGGTGTTTGGTCTGCTTCGTGTGGAGAAATTCAAATTAGGATTTCTGAGGAAGCAGAGGTGTTTGGTCTGCTTGGTGAGGAGAAATTCAAATTAGGATTTCTGAGGAAGCAGAGGTGTTTGGTCTGCTTGGTGAGGAGAAATTCAAATTAGGATTTCTGAGGAAGCAGAGGTGTTTGGTCTGCTTGGTGAGGAGAAATTCAAATTAAGATTTCTGAGGAAGCAGAGGTGTTTGGTCTGCTTGGTGAGGAGAAATTCAAATTAGGATTTTTCATCTTGACGAATACCCCTTTCCCGATTGCTTACTCACTAATACTTAACCCTACCTTGAGTCTTGACGACCAAATGCCTCATCAACAAGTTGCCTCCAGTGATTTCTATTCTATGCCCTCTCCTGCCAGGTCTCAAGATGAGTTTCCATCTCTGCAACAGCTTGACGAATACTATCCTTCCAACGCGTTTTTGCCCTTCCTACGGATTTCATTGATATTGTTACTGAAGATTTATTTAGGTTAATAAGATTTATAGTCAAATGTAGTGAGAAATTTACGTTCAAAAATTTAATTAATATCATATTATTATACTTGAGAATTTCTCGACCGTGTGACACATCTGTCACCTGACTATTCAGTCCGGCTTTCCAATTTTTTTTTTTATATATAAAAATAAGTTAATATAACATGCAAAAATTGACACTTGAGCAATTATTATTAATAAATTTTTTGAACATCAAATTGATAAAGCTTCACGTAGATGGAGATGAAGGATGTGAATCGAATCCTTCAGCACTTTCAAACCCATAGCCACAAGTGAACTTGATGGAATCCCCATCAAGTTTGAACGGACCCACACTTACCGTCCCTCACCAGGGGACTGGACATGAAGAAGGTGACAGCGGCGGCCCCAGCGGACTGTCCCATGAGGCTGACCCTGTCCTTGTCTCCGTTAAAGTCCCGGATGTGGTCGTTCACCCACTCCAGGGCCAGGAGCATATCCAGGAAGCCCATGTTGCCAGGGACTTCACTTGTTTCCAGGGAGAGGAATCCTGGCGGAAGAATTAAACAGGATTATAAATGATAAAAAATATGTTTGTTGTTTATTTGGGTTCAATGTCGGTGGTTTTACGCTTAGCTCATCACCCGGCTCATTACACGACACAAGGACCATACTTCATAGGTGTGGGATGACGACAGCCAAAAGAAACTAGCATAAGTTCAGTTAAAAATATTATGAATTATGTAAACTGTCATTGTTACATATATTTGAAACATTTACTTGTCATGTCATGTATTAAAATAAAAATAAATAAAACAAACCAGCTACTCAAATCAACCTCACCCAGCCAGAGTGGGAACGGGAATAGCCAGAAAAACGCGGATTGCCATGATGACCAATGACCCCATGGATTGATTTGAAACCAAAACGGTCAAAAATCCATGTCCTCACCACGTTGGACGTTATTCAACCTCAGTGATTCGATAAGAACTTAATGTATTCCATCAGCCATCTCATCTGGCTATTACTAGAACAGATCATTTATCATCATATACATCTACAAGTGTTTTTTTTTTTTTTTTTTGGCATTTTCACAAGAGACGAGCTTTAACTCAGGAGAAGACCTAGAACAGCTGTATATGACTTGTTCATAACCTCCAACAAAGTCTGAAACAATATGCTCCTGAGGATATTTTAACCTATGAAACTTTAATAGACACAAAAGTTTTTTCATATACACATGTCATGTATATAAGTTCTAGAGATATAGCTTATCAAAGTACTTTTTTGAGAATTCAATTCATTCATTTAATTTGAGGCTGACCTGTTCAAATCGCTCCTGCTCCTCTAGCACACGAAGTCTTTTATCAATTTTCAACACAAAAAAACTTGATACACATTTTATGGAAAACTATTGAAACAAACTTTTTTTTCCAGCAGACCCCAATTCATTGTTGAATCGAACTTTGACTGACAACCAGGACTATTCAAAAACGCAAGAGTCAATCTAACGTACTGAATATTTCTTTTTGCTCCCAGAATAGACTGAGCAAATGTTCTGGGCTTAATAGCTTTACTTATAAAGCTTTGCCTTATAACTCTTATAAGTTTTTCTATTATTATTATTATTATTACTCTGCAGAAGTCCTGCGTCATTTGTTTTTATATTTTTTAGAAGAATGTGTTTAGAGTTGGGTACCGAAGGAATGCTCCATAATAGTATCTTACCCAAGAACCCCAGGCGGTATTGAATGGTCACCAGCACCACATCATTCTCCAGCAAGTAGTTGGGCGTCATTGTATGAGCAGAACCAACCCTAAAGGATCCCCCATGTATGTAGAAGATCACTGGAAAGAGGTCCTGGGACACATGGGTTTGGTTGTCTCCGGAGATCTGTGTGGTACAAAAATAGCACTTTGGGAAGGTTAGAATAATTTGTTTTCTTGGCATAAGCAGTGATTACACGTTGAATCCTTTAGTCTCCAGCACTTAGGCCTGGGTCACTGCAGTAAAATTTAGTTGAGTATGTACCTACTTGGATTTTTATCAGGAATGCTTATTCTGATATTTTGGTCTCACTCAGGTTATTATTATTAGTGGATGATAAATCAATCAAATATCAACCCTCAAGAAAGCACCTGAAACTTACTATGAACATCATCATCATCATCAAAATTATGAAATGGAATTTATTCTCTGTTTTAAGAATTCTAGCCTTTAATTTAGAATTTACACATTCTCTTGTTTGGTTTATCTATGTACTAGCGGGCTGCACCCGCTTCACCAAGCCATCACACACACACACACCACGCATACATCACACACCACAACCACACACCATTTACACACACACACACACACACACACATCTACACACATCGACACACACACCCATTCACACACACCCACATAAACACACCCACACACACACACACACACACACACACATCCACACACACACAACCACCCACCCACACACACACACACACACCCACCCACACACACCCACCCACACACACCCACCCACCCACACCCACCCATACACAACCACCCACACACACACACACACACCCACACCCACACACACACACACACAACACACCACACACAAACCACACACACACACCACACACAAACCACACACATCCACATACACATACATCCACACACACATCACCACACACACATCACCACACACACACACACCACACACACACACCACACACACACACACACACACACACACACACACACACACACACCCCTACACACACAACCATCATCGCTGTAAATTTCAAAATCCCGAGCCAAGTCTATCATAGCGGATATTGATAATGTAGCAAACTGGCCCATATTTCGAGAACGGTTTATCAGAATATGGCAACAAAGGGCTCAAATAAAATCATGTGATGTTCTCAGACAATTTTTACAATAAAAATATAGGTCCTCGCGATAAATTTTAAGTTCCGTGCTGGAATCTGTAAAAAAAACGTGAAAAGTCTGAAAAAATGGTCGAAATTTCGAACATTCTGGCTTCTATCTCGAGAATGGTACGTCAGAATGTGGCCTAATATGAATTCAATGAAAGCTAATTTTGTCTTATATGTTATTAAATAATAAAAAATATAGGTCCTCGCGACAAATTTTAAGTTCCGCCCTGGAATCTGCTAAAAAACGTGAAAAGTCTGAAAAAAAGGTCGAAATTTCGAACATTCTGGCTTATATCTCCAGAACGGTGCGTCAGAATGTGGCCTAAAATGAATTAAATGTAAGCTAATTTTGTCTAATGTGTTATTAAATAATAAAAAATATAGGTCCTCGCGATAGATTTCAAGTTCCAGGGCAAAGACTGTCTGAAAATCGGACCCTTCCTCAAGGAAATACTTGAGGAAGGTCATAACTCAAGGACGGATTGGAATTTCGGACTTTTGATAGTTTTCCTGGTATCGCACGGCAATTTTACTTGGGGTCATCTCTCATCAATTTTTTGCTATCTCTTACCGTTTCGCCTAAACAATTCGGACACACAAAGATATTACAAAGATACAAAGCCCGTCCATATTTCTCATTTATATATAGAAGATAACACATAGATAAATTACCTACCTTTCACCGCAACTGAAACTGTTCCAATAGATCGGCAGAAGCTCCAAGAACTTACCATGGGCGTATACACATTGAGATAGAGGCAATCCTCCAGCGCCTCTGATGAGCTAAGGAGCTCCAACTGGGACTGTTCGTCATAGATCTGTGGGCACCGCCGCTTGAGGGCGGTAGCGTTCAGGGTGCTCGGCCATGGCTGGGCAGGGCGGGGTGACTGAAAATGAGAAATTAAATTTGATTAATATTTTGAAATCTTTCTGTGATGTGGTTGAAAATCATTGTTTCTCTCTCAGACTCTCTAAAAGTTTGTAAATTCAGCATTATTGATTATTGAACTCATTCTTGTAAACAGAAGTTTTAAAATGCACGTATGGTAGATTTCGGAATTATTTCTATTCCAGTTGTTTGCTACTGTACGAGAAAATGTTTGTTAGAACATTTTGATAGAAAAGAAGGATGTACGCTAGAACAGGAACAGAATTCATACAAATGCACCTTCATACCAAGGCTGCAACAAATCTTACCTACTGTAGCACACACTTCAGTAAACGTGCTAAAAACGTCATTATTTGCTATATGCCGCATTGCCTAAATGAAATTCCGCCTTGAATCATCAACATCTCATAAAAACCGAAGTGACAGTCATCATAGTTTTTTTGTCTCTCATGCAGAATTAAGAAGCGAGAGTGGATATTGTTTTCCTTGTTGTCTGTCATTAATATTCATTAGATCTAGGACAATGAGATACATATTGACCTCACTTATGTACCAACAATCATTGGAGTCATTGGTAGAACCATTATTATCATACTCACAGCATCACATGATATTATCACAGCAATCTACTCTGTATTCTTTAAGGCGAAAACTTCTAATTTTGACAAACATCAGTCTAACAACGAATAAAAGAACAACAAAGTAAGTTTTGTTGGCGTTCTTTGCCAACAAAAACAACTAAAGTAAAAATTACAACAAAACATCAAGAAGTAGAACAATAATAGGAAAACAAACAATAATGGACAACAATAGAATTAACTACATTGATAGCCATTTATTCAAACTAATGATCCATTCGTAAATAGCAAGTGATACTATATTGCTCATATTCGCGTAGACTAATTCAGCAAACATCTAAATAAATGCTTTGTAATGCTACAATTGAGCATTACGTCTAGGTAATGATAGATTGAGGCATTACGAAGCGTATTTTCAGACTACCTCCGCGAAAAGTCTGGCAATTTCTTGACCTCATCTCAGCAGAGTCTTGAACTTGATCTGGTCGAGTTAAATGTTCGTTAGTGAACGTCAGTCAGTCTAATATTGATTGCTTCATCAATTTGTTTCAATAATTCATTACAACAAGATCGTAACACTTTATTGACGTGCTGTAATATACGTATGTATAAGTACCAATTAATATAAATCAGAATTCTGTTTATGTATGTACGACGTGTCTGGTACGTAAGTTCTTGTCTGTTTTGATCCCACAGCCAACATTTTTCTGTATATGAATAGCAGGTGTTTTTTAAATCATTTCTAATGTTTTATCTAATTTCGATGGAAAATAATAAGTATTGTTTGTTAGATGAGTAGGAACTGGAAACGTGTCAGACAGGCCATAACCTAAAATACATAATTCAAATTATCGGGAAGAATATACAAAAATCTACGGGATATTCTATTGTAATGTATAGTTATTGTGTATTTTAAATTATAATAATATAATAAATTTAATCACGACGGTGTTTTTGTTGTCTATTTGCTGGCCACCCATTCCATATACCATGCATCAGCTTCTCAAATTTGCCTCATTCTGATTCATGCAAAGCTCACACCACTCTTATTCATCATCTTCCTCAACGTTACTTAACTTCAGTGGTACACCAGGATTTTTCAATCTGAAATGGTCATTAGTAAACAGGTAGGTATAACTACTTATTTTATATTACAGGAGTTAAGAATCAACCTTGTGTTCTGGTTAATTTGGCGCGTAGTAACAGAAGTCGTAATCTAGAGCGTTCGTTAATTATTTAATTATAGCTGATGGAACAGGGCCCAACAAAAGGACAAACCATTGAACAGAACTTACATAAAGATAATGGGATGCCTGTAGTTCCCTAACTTGGAATACAAAATCATAGTTCATAGTTAAAATCATAGAGGTAAATGTTCCATATCCATGGTGTAGTTGTACATTAAGGATTAGATTAAGAGCAATGTTTTAGGCTCCTACGATCGTCTTATGGTGCTTTTAGATCAAGTGGGCAATAGAGATAATGTAAACACAAAAAAACTACTTAAATCTATTTTCAACCGTTCTGATTTTACATACCTGGTTAGCCAAACAAAATAACCTTCAAAAAAGGTTCCTATATCTAAAGAACCCTGTTTAACAATTCATTAATTTATAAAGAACAAACAAGAACAGACAAAAAACGACATTAGAGACACCATCCGTCTTGCCTGTGACAGGAGCTATGAGATCAAAGTAGTGTGACATGAGATCAAAGTATTGTGACACGGTGTAACGACAAAACAAATGATTATTAGTGCATTGATGAGTGACACCGGAGATAGCTTCATTGCAGATATTGTTGAATAATTAGTAGTCGCTTCATTTCAGTAAGCATAATATAATATAAATGGACAGATATTTTGAATACTAATAAGTTTTTTTTTCTATTTTGGAATAAAACTAGGCAATATTATTTTGAACATCGTTGGCCATTTTTTTTAAAACAAGTGAGGTAAATTAGCATACCTCAGCTCGTTTTGAACTTGGCAAGAGGTAAAATAGATGGAAATTGTGATGAGATATAGGCGAGAGGAAGTAAGTCAGTAGAATAATGTGACGAAGATGCAGAATACAAATAACTCAAACAAGGCCTAGGTACTCTAAATTGTTGAACTAACTTGAAAAAATCACATACATGAAGATCTTAAAGAATACAAAACTCTTAATGGATCATGACAGAGGCTTTACACTCTATACGCTTATTTGCAAAACACCCAGCTTCTCATATAAGTCCAATCTACTTTAAGTGCAACTTACTGCAATACCAAGTTTACCACAGATTCATTATTTTAAGTTGGACCTAAAAGAACGTCAATCAGTGTGTGCTCTTTTCTCCATGTTCCTTAAAATGTACCATTGATCCGACGAAAACTTTTGTATATAACTTGTTACATCCGCTGGTTTATCTTTGTTCAATAAAAATGAAGTTGCATGTTATTCTCATTGCCTTTTGGTTTCTGAATTTTTTACTAAGATACTATGTACGTTAAATACAGTCATTTATTGTGACTATTTTGATTTTTTTTTTTATTATCAGATCATCTATCTACAAGATGATAAAAAGCCCCCATGAAATAATGGGGAGGCCTCAGTTCTAAACTGATTTTGTACAATAATATTTTCTTATATATGTATTTCCTATGTTAAGATGTATTGTTCAAATGTACAAATAAAGGCTTATTATATTATATTATATTATATTTTGATAAATTCAACAGAATCATTTATTTTTATTGTTGAATGTTTACAATAGTTTTTAGTTCATGTGAGTCTATGCAAAAAGTAATTTTTTCTTCGGGTGTTTTTAAATTCTATTCCCATTTTAGTTTGTTTACACTCAATCTGGTCGGTATCTCAATCACTTCATGAATGTGTATTTCATTGTCTGCGGTCTGGGGATTTTACGGTTTACATCGCAATTGAGATCATCAAAACACTTTTATCATGTGTGTTCAAGACTAATTGGTAATGGCAGAATACAAATCCACTTCGTTTGTGTACACACTGTCTAAGATGCGATAGTTTAAGTTGTGTATGTTTTTTAAGCTTTTTTCTCGAGTTTCTAGAGAACTAATGTTCATAGCTAATGTTTTAGTTCTCTGTACTTAGTTATCAAGAATTCATACCCTTTTATAGAGTCTTATAGAGAACGTTCAGAGGTTTTGAATAATGTTTTTACTTTTTAATACGCCTCTACCCATAAAAGCCAAATTCCAATTTGATTATTTCACTGGCGTACTCTTTGTTGTTACGAATTGTCTACTATCTAGACATTATAATTAAGTCATCATTATCCAATGACAAAACATTGGAAGCTTTGGACATTGGAAACTTAGGACGAGTCCCGTTTTGCCAACTTTGGCAAGTTAATATGTTTGTCCATTTACACTCAAAAATGTTCATTTTTCATCCGTGGTAAACCATTTATTCTATTAAAGTTTCTTGTGTTTTTATTGAAAGGTTTCCACAAATTCCAGCTTTCTAACCAAAAAATATGTCCCAGTGTTGGCGAAAAAAAAAAAAAAAAAAAAATCCGCTTGTATTCGAGTTTTAGAAAATGTTTCAATTTTTTAGAAGAAGAAGAAGAAGAAGTATCTCGAACTCTTGAGATTTTATTTTTAATTTTTACTTTAAAGGAATACTAATTTCAAAACACATTTTCTGAAACAAATTAGTACGTTTTGTCAGAGTTCCAAATGAGGACGGACCGTGTACCGCAGGCCTACTTATACCTACTTAGTGTTTTAATTTATATGCCTACTAGTGCTGCGGATAATATAGAATACCGAAATTTATCTACATGAGTTAAACGCCTTAACGTTGATCGTCCCTTATTTTTTTAAATTTTCTTCTTCTTATTTTGCCTATACATTTCGGATGTTGCCTTTCAACGTGGCCACTCATTATTGACATAAAGAGTACTTCTGATTACATGTCAAACCATGATCTTTTCCCACCAGCACCAGCGATGCCCTCTCTGAAATTTTTATGATTTAATTTTATAATGTATTTTTCTGTTCTACAATAAATCCATAGGTATATATGATCTTAGATTCGACAATCACGAATTTCTTCTTTCAACATGTCCTCTCCTGATGCAATTAGTTTTTCCTTGTAGGTTTCTACATATCTCATAATTTGCCCAAGATATTCAAACTTCCGACATTTTATAGAACTAATTAAGTGTTTTGTTCATTCTTATCAAGACTTCCTTATTGGTAACTTTCTCATACCAAGGAATTTTTAGCATTCTTCTGTATAGGTACGAGTTCAAAAGCTTCTGTTTTATTGTACTTCTTATTTTTTAGTTTCTTTTACCTATACGGTATAGAAAGTATTATGATGTTCACACCAGTTTATTTTCTCCACTATTACTGAGTCACGCTTACTTTTATTTATTGTTTGTTTATGTTGCTCTTTATTTCCGACCAGTCTGCTCGTAAATTTGCAAAGTGGTGCAGAGAAACATACCTTAGGTATAGCGAATTGAAATATGTCTCGGTATGTAATTTTATCAAAGGTGTATGAACTACAAGCTGTGTGACGCGTTAATGCTATCTAGACTTCTAGAGCATCTAGTATGTCAATTTGTCTGTAAATAATGTATTTTGATGTTTATTTTGAACTGAGTTCCCCGCTTATCATCATTGTACTTAACTAGTATTGATTTGTCCTAGGTTCTATTATTGTAGTTGTTTTTTTCACTTTTTTTTCTTCTTTGGAATCTAACAACGCCGGCATTTGCAAGTTTCAAACAAGCTAAACTCCTACTGCCTACAACAATAAAGGGACCTATTTGGGTATGGTAATGAAAATCTATTACTATTATTAATTTTTTTTAGAAAAAACCGACCTCAGTAGCTTAATCGATAGGGCGGCGGACTTGTAATCGGAGGTCGCGGTGGTTCAAGTCCCAAGTTACGCAAATATTTAGTAATGCGAGTTTGAGTAGTAGTGATTATGTGATATTACCTAACCTACCAAAATAATGATAGAAGCCGGTAATAAACCGTTAAAATCACTAATTTTGTAATTGACACCATGCTGAGACTAAAAAGCCAATGATAATGATAATAATAAACTACCTATTATAACCCTCAGAGTCTTATTATTACGTGGTCACAAACTCAAAAAACGAGGAAAAATTCATGCACTAGATGGAAATCGAATTCTTCAGGGGAACATAATATAAATGTATTCTGTAAACGATAACGATTAAAGATCATTATTATTCAATAGGTATCCCACTTTTGATTTTTTTAAAATTAAGAGTATTGATCGGCCCACTTTTGGGGCGTCATGTAGTCCCGGGTTAATTAATGTGGCCCAAAACAATCTATACAGTTACATCAAAATTGAAGCATCCGTAAAAAAGTTATCTCTTTGCAAACTATCACCAAAATCGCCTTGCTGAAACTCGTTCGGTCAATAAATATGCACCTATGCAGGTATGTAGCAATTACTCGTATACCAACCGCAACCTTAATATTGTAAATGAAAAATTCATGAAAATTTTATTAGCTCTTTAATTTTTATTCAACTGGGCTAAAAAATTGTTCTCCTTCCAGAGAGCTCTAGTTTTAATAGGCTATAGATTTATTAGGCTTACCTACATAATTATGAAAACACTTATTTATAATTATGTGTTTAATAGGCTGTAATAAATTTAGTCTAGGCTGTAATTATTTTCATTAATGTTTTTCCTCTTACAACTTACAATATTAATCCTAAAATTCATTATTCGCGGTTAATTAGTTTCTGTTATAAAATTACGAGCTCTTTAAGTGTTTAACCCGTATTTTGCTGTGGTTGCTATAAGTAATTACCTATGTATTCCGGAAAGTCTGTTAACGTGGCTTTTGTTGTCTTTGTTAGAATAAAAATATTGTTTCTCCATTGCACATCTGATTCTAGAACATAAAATGAACCTACTTAAAAAATTTCAGCCAACGTAAATTTACTGGAACGGAAAAACATTAATAAAAAGGTGATTTGCTTTCTTCCCAAACTGGCGCCCCAGTAGTTGCACTATTACATAATCTTTTCTTGTTCCGCTGCAATGGCATACAAGGCCCACATACCTAAGTTCAGTTTTCGAAACAGAGCGATGAGTGTTAAGTGAGTGACTTTTGCATTTAAAAGTATAATTACGAGTACGTAGATTTGTAGATAGATAATAGTCAGATTTACATTAGATTAAGATCTAACAATTGCTCTACAACATAAACTTCACGCTTCTGCTCTAGAAGCGTGAAGTTGTATAGTATGTAATAAAAAAAATAGCCAGCGTCGATGGCGCGTTGAATGCACCGGTTCTCGTATGATCACCGAAGTTAAGCTATGTCCAGCGAGGTGCAGACTTCGTGATGTTGGCATTCCGGCCCAACCCAGGCTGGGTGAGTTTAATGTGGGTAACAGTTTTGTGAATGGAATTGGGAGTTGTCACAGTGTTCGAGAGAAGTAGAGGACTAGGCTGCTAGGCATGCACGAAGGGTGACCTAGCTGGGTTCTATTCCCGGCAGGGTAGATTTTTCTACTCCTCAGTTGGATGTTCGGGGTCCACTCATACCTCTCGAGAAGAAAAATGAGAACCTATTTGCATGGATAGCGATCAGTGGCGGCATTTAGAGAAGGAATATTTTATTTGGGAAAGAGATTTGATTATGAGTTTGATTATAACCGCTCAGGCAGGGTCGACCTTGTTCAACTTCATGGTTTGTGGTTGATTTGTTTTGGCACATTTTTTTACGGCTGGATGCCCTTCCTAATGCCAACGATTTTATTTGATTTAACGTCCTCGATTAGGACTGGGATTTTACCCTCCATTCGCTGGGAATCGTACCAGCTATCCACATTGACCTCACCCAGCCTAAGTAAGGCCGGAAATGCCAGTCACCACCAACTTGGGGTGTTCCTCTTTCAAAGATTTCCTCCCCCTCTTTAAACAATACTTTCTATACCTTATAGGTACTAGAGAGTAAAAAAGAGAAGAGAAAAAACAACATTTTAATTTGCTATGTAGCCTGGCTGTCTAGTGGATAAAAACTTAAGACGTTCAACTGAAATATTCAAATTCCTCTAATTTGGAACTGATTTGATGAAATTATCTTTGTCGTAATCCTGTTTTATAACTCCGCCCTTAGATACATTGCGAGTGAGTACTAGAGAGGTAGTTGTATTTGTAGCTGGTCGAACTGACGGCGAAAGCTTACCTGGAAACGCAACTCATCCACTGGCGGAAGAGCATAGGGAATCCCTTGGAAAGAGTAGATGGGGCGTTTCGTCCAGTACGACGTTGTCAGACTGCCGCGAACTTTTCCCAGCTTGTCGATATCAACTTCCGGTGTAAAGTTGGCAACGTTGCAGAGAGCTCTGCTCAGGGCGGTGAGGTAGAGGAAGAGATGGAGGATGTGATTGTGGAGGTGCATGGTTCGTGGCAGCTATCTCTTTGAGACCATCGAGGAATAAGTCACTGTCTTTGATTCGGTTTTTTGCAGGGTTCTTTTATGTGCTCTGACTTATTCACGGCTTTCCTGTTTATTATTCCTCGCTTTTCGAGACCAATTTGTGCAAATTCGTCGATAATATGCTATAGTATTTAACTATAATATTACTATCATAACGTTTCGGTATGTTTGTCAGTAGGTATGTGTTAGGTATTTGTATTCTTATAGTAATTTGTATTCTTATTGTATTCTTGTAGTAATTTTGTAGGAATTGTATAAATTAGAAGGCACAGTGATTAAGTGGATAAAATGAAGTTTTCAGATAAAAATATTCATACTAATAATAGCAACACAGTTATAATAGTTTTTTTTCACAGAAATTTATTTATTAATAGCCCAGTTATCAGTGTTTTTCACATGGCAGTAAACATACATTTGCGTTACAAGTTTAACCGTGCGAAACTTTAGGTTTCTAGTAAAATAGATCGCAGAATATGTAAACAGTTCTTGCAACAATGAAAATATATACCTATAAATTTGTACTTTCCCATAAGATGTCTTTGATAGTACGTAGATGTCGTGGTTGTTATGAAAATAATAAATTCTTTTCAATTGAAAACACAAAAAAACAAATTGCCAAAGGCACGTGATTATTTTCCCGCTAATTTTTCCGACTTCGCAAATATTTTCGCAATTTCCCGTTCAAACAAGACGCGTGGACAGCACAGGCCAAAATGGTGAAACAAACTAAACTAAACTCATGTTAGGTTTAGAGCAAGAGAGTAAGAAAATCGGGAGTATAATGTGGTGATAATTTACACCATGGGAAGATACTAGGAGGGAGCATCTTGGAGCGACGAGCACATCACTTACTCGGAAAATACGATCGAATGTTGACATTGTTTTAGTTGTACCAATTATAAAACCTTGAATTGATCAATTAATTCTTACAGATAATATATCAAATTACTAGAATACTAGATACTAAGACCGAATTATGAAACAGGATTAGATTCAGGGCGAAATTAATAGACAAATTCTATGTCTCGAGTCATTGCTAAGCATCGGTTTTCCCTATCTTACACAGTACAACGCACTTTAGCCTGAGTTAAGTGATAGTGTCCTCTTTGATTAATTCTAATCCTGTTTCACAATCCTAAAGTCCGTATTATGAAATATGTACTTAGGATTACAACAAAGATATGCCACCGTCCCATCCCTCAAGTCTGAGGTTCAACCTGTGCAAGTGGAACTACCTATAGTCCGACTTGAGGGACGGTCTGCCATCAATAAGCAGACAAATTAATACACTATTCCAACACAGGATTTAAGAGGAAAAGAGTAGTAATATCTACAGTGAACCCCTGGTATGCCGAAATGAGGTCACTCGGATATAGGTGAAGGACATTATCGTGGAAATTAAGCTAAGGATTATAATATCCCGCAAGAATGTCCTGCCAAAACAGCAAACTTGTGGAGACCCTGCACCCTGTGGGAAGTCTGGAACATTATTGAATCTACATAATACTTTTTCATTTCCTTTTGTTCTCATTCTTCTGAATGTGTTTTTTTTTTCAGTAGCTCCTCTTTCTTTTCTCTTTTTATTTATCTATCATCTACTTCTTCTGTAATTCTAACTCCAACTCTAACTCTTTCACAATCTTTTTCTCTAACCTTTTCTCAATTCCTTTTTCATTGGCATTGTTTCTTCTAAGTCTATTAAAGTATCAGTTTCCAATTTTATTTCAATCTTAGTCTCTAACTCTTATTCAACATTATTCTCTGTTACTTTGTTTTTCTCTTACTCTTTCTCAATCTCTTTCCATAATGCTTTCTCAAACCTTTTCTCTCTCTTCTCATTTTTCTCTAATTATAACTCCTTCTCAATCTTTTTTGCACTCTTTCGCAAACTTTTTTTCAGCCCCTCTTCATTCGTTTTTCACCATTGATATACTCGATTAAACCACAGAAGTTGGCTGTTTCTAATGAATTACATACAAGGTGCGCAATATCAGATCTATTGAATAGTTGCAGTAAAATTTCAAAAAATATTTTTTTCATGTTGTGTCTTCCACCTCACCCTATTTGAAATTCCTATGCAGACAAGATAAACAAGCAATTTTGTACTTTGCTATTCTAAATTCTAAATTTTTTTTGCTACTCCAACTCCTGACCCTTGCAGATATAATAAGATTTCCAAGTGTCCCTTGACGTTTTCTCAGGGTCATTTCTTTCCCAATGTCCTGATCCTTGACATAATTGAATCCTGAAAATTCCCAAATGTGACATTCCTATGTAACGTGTTTGCCTTTTCATATAGAGACGGAAAGTTGAAGGTGGTAGGATTTTACAGACAAGAGTTGTGTAGGTTCAGGGAGGATATATTTCCGATCCCAGGGAATGCCTGCATTTTTTCTCATATTTTTTAAAATTCTTGAACAAAGAGAAGCAGGTACTTATAGTAGGTCCTGCCGGTGCTCTTGTTTAATTTCAGGGGGGTGAGGATTTGGTAAACGCCCCTTTCATTTGCTAGAGTCATATTGGGACGGTTATTATAACCCTCTATTCGCTGGAAACTTACCTTAACCTCACCAAGTTGTTATTGGGCCTATAGGCAGCATCACGGCTTCGAATTTCAATGGTCCCATTTGCTGAAAGTGATTGACTTCTGTGCAGAACGAGAGCTGATTTATTTAAAGTGACATCGAATCTGGCTTCATTTTCAGTAACTCCCCCCTCCTATAACTCCCCTCCCCAATATTTCCCCTCCCTATAACCTCCTCCACATTAACTCTTCTCCCCATTAACTCTCCTCTACGTGAACTCTCCTCCCCATTAACTCTCCTTCCCTTTTACTCTTCTCCCCATCAACTCTAATCCACAATATCTCCCCTCCCCAATATCTCCCCTCCCCAATATCTCCCCTCCCTATAACCTCCTCCACATTATCTCTCCTCCCCATTAACTCTCCTTCCCATTAACTATCCTCCCATTAACTCTCCTCCCATTAACTCTCCTCCCCATTAACTCTCCTTCCCTTTTGCATTTGAAAAAGTCTGAATTCGTGTTAAAGAGAGAGAGAGAAAAAAAGAAGATTCCACTAGTAGAAAAGAGAGAGAGACAAGAAAAGAGAAAGACGAGAGCTGGGTTCTTGAAACAAATACCTCATCCAGCCTTTGAACTCTGAACTGTTGGAAGTCATTGAATTATTGAAAGGAAAACTCTCGCTGATGTCATTACACCTAGGACATAGATAGGGGGGTTACGCTCTGATAAACATCTTGGCAGAGTCTCTATGAAGAACATTATATGGAAGAAAATTTCTTTTGACCCTTTGAGGTACTCAAACCGTTCTCAGTGGTAAGACGGCGGAATCGTAACCTGGAGGTCGTTGGTTGCTGTCCTTACTATATACAAATATTTAGTACAAATAGCGCACGAATAGTTCATTCATTACACTCGCTTTCCATGTGGAAGATCCCGGGTTCGAACCCCCGCGCCGACAAAAAAATTGTATTCAAAACTTGTATACAGTTGTTTGTAAGGGATACCTTACCATGAGCGCATGTTGACCCAGCACCTAAATCGGAAGTATTGTGTCACTTCTCGCCCATCAGAGGGGAGGCATACTACGGGATGGGCAGGCTACAACACAGACCACAAGCGTCTAAAGTAGCTCCTGTTTCATGGCTACGAAATAAAAAAGGCTGTGAAACGCTCATCTTTAATAAAAATGAAAAAAAACCGAGATAGAGTAATTGAGATCGAGATAGATTCTGATCAACACAAATATCATAACTGTGAGGTATTTGACTCCTGAAAGGTCTATTAACTCTTGAAACTCCGCTAGTAGTACAGTAGCTGTCCAGGTATGTTCTGTTATTCCTGTACATCTAGTACAACTTCTCACTTTTCGGTTTATACTGATTAAAATAGAGAGGTTAGTTGATGACATGGATACTCAGAACTATTACCTGCTGATGAGAGCAAATAAGCTCGAAACAACTGTCCAGAGTGTCCAGGTACGAGTATATTCTGATATTCATGTACATCAAATACATCTTCTCACTTTTCTGTTTATAGGTACTAATTATACTGAGTAGTGAAATTACGCCCTAGGCCACAGTGACTGATACGCTAGCAATAAAAGCTCCACCTCTTGGTTTAGGTTCAACTTACAATTGAGTGAATATAGATTTAGGATTTTTTTAAACAAATTTTTATAGATGTATTTTACTGCAAGGTTTATAACATAGATTTAGGATTTATTTGTATTAACTGAAGCACTGATTGACTGTGTTGTCCTGACCCATATTATTTATTATAATTCAAAAATACCTTGTAAAGGAAAATGAGAAATGACCAATTATGATTTACTAGCGGGCTACGCCCGCTTCGCGTGGCCAAGGCATGGCCACATTTTAGTTAAGGCATGGCCACCGCCGCTGCATAAGTTTTATGGTCATTGAAGCACTTCTTTATACACCAGGTTCCTTGTTATACCATCTGGCTGTGACACAATGAGGGACTTGGCAGACCTTACTCTTGAAAAAGCAACATAGAGCTGACCATGGGAGAAGCAATCTGTTCTAAGGTCAATTCCAGCTAGCTCGAGAGTTTGCCCCTGTGCCTTATTTATCGTCATGGCAAAACATAGTTTTATGGGGAATTGAACTCTTTTGAAATTAAAGTGGTAGTCGGAAATCACATTAGAACCCAAGTGCATAGTTGCTAATGAACAGATTAAATGAGCACACAAATAGCTCAGTGGTTAAGCACTCGCTTGCCATGCGGAAGGTCCCGGGTTCGAACCCCGGCGCCGACAAAAAAATCCTGTGTACATATACCGTTTCACCTGCACCAGCCCCTGTGAATATAACTGCCTCAATAATGTTTTTTTTTAAGGATGTAATTTGAAGCCGCGTGCCGTTACACAATTTCGGGGTTCTCAGATTTCTTAGTTATATTATTGGTGCTCCAACCTTAAGGCATAGCCGATGGGGTGGCAAGCCAGGAGAATTTAGTGTATTAAGAAATTCGGTTGGGTAATGGATGGCTTCTTCCTCTTCCACAACAGTGTCTACGGATTCGTAAGTTGATAGTTCAGAAGGCATTCTTTTTAATAAGTCATTATGAATTTCCAGAGCATTATCATTCTTTGGTGTTAGTATGGCCCTTATCTTTAGCCAAAAAGGGACAACAACACTTGGGTCATCTAGATTGGGGTAGATAGTGTCTAGGAAGGTGTTGTAATCGACTAATAACTGACAGTGTTCGGTAGGAATTACAATTTTTTCATTTTGTTCAGGTAACTGTCCATCACCTATCCGAAGCAAAAGCTTCAAAAAAACTTCTGCATTTTGATCAGCGTGAAGGTGTACACGCATATTCAACTTTAAAGAAAGAACAGTTATCTACGGCCACAAAATGGATAATTTTAAACATCCCTTCACTTCGTCAGCTCTTGTTCCACGTGGAACAACGGGTAAAGTTTGTCTAAAATCTCCAGACAGTAGCACAGTTTTACCACCCATAAGATTTTTAACACCACAAATGTCTTGTAGAGTACGGTCCAGTGTTTCTAAGCCAGTTTTATGAGTCATTGTACATTCATCATATACGATCAACTTGCAATCCCTGAGGACTTTGGCCATATCACTTTGCTTTTCAATAGTACAGCTTGTTGTATCTACTGAATTTCAAATTTCATTTCAAAGCAGAATGAGCAGTGAGGCCTCCTTCTATCAGTGTGGCGGCAATACCGGACGATGCAACAGCAATGGCAATATTTCCATCTTTGCGTATTGTAGCTAACAAAAGGTTTATTAAGAATGTTTTTCCAGTTTCACCTAGAGCATCTAGGAAGAACAAATTATTACCTACAGAATCAAGAGATGAAGTGACGCTCTGAAGTACAGTTTCATACACGATACACGTATCTCTGTTCACTATTGAGTAATGGCACTTTTTCAGAGACGAAAGATCTCATTTGAAACGTGTTGTATGAAATTTCTGCCAAATAAGTTCTGTTGGTAATAATGTTCACATTTCTTGGGCATCATCAAGTAACAAACCCATGGCTAGGCATGCAGCATGGAACGTAGGGTATTCAATGCCGCCTACCATTTTGAGGCTTCTGAATGAAACAGTTCCTCGCACTTTATGTAGAAGTAATCGTAGGTAGAAACATTCTGAGTCATTCGGATGTACAGTACAAGCTCTACCAAGAACGTGGTCTTTTTTTACACCCGGATGTCCTGAAAAAATTGATCCTTTTTTCCTTCTTTGGAACATGTTGTTTTTCCACAAATAAAATGCTGGTACTTCATTATAAAAAAGAGTCTTTGCAAATTCATCCTGGTTGCATAGTTGGAAAAACGCCATTAATGTTGTTTTGGGCGGGTTGTCAATTCTCTGTTGGACATTTTCGGTTGTAAAAACTACCCTTTGTCCATTTTCAAAGTGGACGGCTAAATGTATGACAGGAGAGTATCTTTCATGAATCGAAAAACATAGTATTCGCCATTCAGCTTGACCATAAGTTGAGAACCCCTATTTTCTTTTAAAATTTGTTTCTTATTATTCCCCTACATCACAAAAAAAGCTGTCTGCCAAATTTCAAGTCATTCGGCTCAACCGTTTTGAGAATCTTGCAAGACGCTAAAATGTCTACTTTTGTCCATAAGTTGAGGACCCCTGTTATATTTGAAAAATCCTTTCATAGTAAGCTTCTTCATCACTGAAAGAAGTTGTCTGCTTAATTTCAAGTCATTCAGCTCAACCCTTTTTGAGAATCTGACAACACTCTAAAAATGACTAATTTTGACCATAAGTTGAGAACCCCTGTTTCCTTTAAAAAAAAAAATTAGTTCTTTTTCAAGTCAATCGGCCCAGCCGTTAAGGCTCTGCGTTGATTATGAATAAATGTTATTTTTTGGCCATAAGTTGAGAACCCCTGTTTCCTTCAAAAAATCCGTTCTTAGTAGGACCCTACATCATAAGGGGAAGCTTCCTGCAAAATTTCAAATCAATCGGCCCAGCCGTTTAGGCTCTGCGTTTATTATGAATAAATGTTATTTTTTGGCCATAAGTTGAGAACCCCTGTTTCCTTCAAAAAATCCGTTCTTAGTAGGCCCCTACATCATAATTTCAAGTCAATCGGCCCAGCCGTTTAGGCTCTGCGATGATTATGAATAAATGTTAATTTTTGGCCATAAGTTGAGAACCCCTGTTTCCTTAAAAAAATCCGTTCTTAGTACGCCCTTGCATCATAAGGGGAAGCTTCCTGCAAAATTTCAAGTCAATCGGCCCAGCCGTTTAGGCTCTGCGTTGATTATGAATAAATGTTATTTTTTGGCCATAAGTTGAGAATCCCTGTTTCCTTCAAAAAATCCGTTCTTAGTACGCCCCTACATCATAAGGGAAAGCTTCCTGCAAAATTTAAAGTGAATCGGCCCAGCCGTTTATGCTCTGCGTTGATTATGAATAAATGTTAATTTTTGGCCATAAGTTGAGAACCCCTGTTTTTTAAAAAAATCCGTTCTTAGTACGCCCCTACATCATAAGGAGAAGCTTCCTGCAAAATTTCAAGTCAATCGGCCAAGCCGTTTAGGCTCTGCGTTGATTATGAATGAATGTAAATGGATTTTATATATATAGACTAGCGGGCTACGCCCGCTTCGCGTGGCCAAGGCATGGCCACATTTTAGTTAAGGCATGGCCACCGCCGCTGCATAAGTTTTATGGTTATTGAAGCACTTCTTTATACACCAGGTTCTTTGTTATACCATCTGGCTGTAACACAATGAGGGACTTGGCAGACCTTACTCTTGAAAAAGCAACATAGAGCTGACTGTGGGAGAAGCAATCGTTCTAAGGTCAATTCCAGCTAGCTCGAGAGTTTGCCCCTGTGCCTCATTTATCGTCATGGCAAAACATAGTTTTCTGGGGAATTGAACTCTTTTGAAATTAAAGTGGTAATCGGAAATCACATTAGAACCCAAGAGAGAGATGCGAGGGCACTACAACGAATGCGGAAGGTCCCGTGTTCGAACCCCCGCGCCGACAAAAAAATCCTGTGTATATATACCGTTTCACCTGCACCAGCCCCTGTGAATATAACTGCCTCGATAATGTTTTTTTTTTTTTTTTAAGGATGTAATTTGAAGCCGCGTGCCGTTACACAATTTCGGGGGTCTCAGATTTCTTAGTAATATTATTGGTGCTCCAACCTTAAGGCATAGCCGATGGGGTGGCAAGCCAGGAGGATTTAGTGTAGGTATTAAGAAATTCGGTTGGGTAATGGATGGCTTCTTCCTCTTCCACAACAGTATCTACGGATTCGTAAGTTGATAGTTCAGAAGGCATTCTTTTTAATAAGTCATTATTAAATTCCAGAGCATTATCATTCTTTGGTGTTAGTATGGCCCTTATCTTCAGCCAAACAGGGACAACATCACAACAACACTTGGGTCATCTAGATTGGGGTAGATAGTGTCTAGGAAGGTGTTGTAATCGACTAATAACTGACAGTGTTCGGTAGGAAATACAATTTTTTCATATAGTTCAGGTAACTGTCCATCACCTATCCGAAGCAAAAGCTTCGAAAAAACTTCTGCATTTTGATCAGCGTGAAGGTGTCCACGCATATTCAACCTTAAAGAAAGTACAGTTATCTGTGGCCACAAAATGGATGATTTTAAACACTTCGTCAGCTTTTGTTCCACGTGGAACAACGGGTAAAGTTTGTCTAAAATCTCCAGACAGTAGCACAGTTTTACCACCTATAAGATTTTTAACACCACGAATGTCTTGTAGAGTACGGTCCAGTGTCTCTAAGCCAGTTTTATGAGTCATTGTACATTCATCATATACGATCAACTTGAAATCTCTGAGGACTTTGGCCATATCACTTTGCTTTCCAATAGTACAGCTTGGTGTATCTACTGAATTTAATTTGAGCGGCAATTTCAAAGCAGAATGAACAGTGCGGCCTCCTTCTATCAGTGTGGCGGCAATACCGGACGATGCAACAGCAATGGCAATATTCCCATCTTTGCGTATTGTAGCTAACAAAAGGTTTATTAAGAATGTTTCTCCAGTTCCACCTGGAGCATCTAGGAAGAACAAATTATTACCTACAGAATCAAGAGATGAAGTGACGTTCTGAAGTACAGTTTCATACATGTATCTCTGTTCACTATTGAGTAATGGCACTTTTTCAGAGACGAAAGACCTCATTTGAAACGTGTTGTATGAAATTTCTGCCAAATAAGTTCTGTTGGTAATAATGTTCAGATGTTCACATTGCCTGCGCATCATCAAGTAACAAACCCATGGCTAGGCATGCAGCATGGAACGTAGGGTATTCAATGCCGCCTACCATTTTGAGGCTTCTGAATGAAGCAGGTCCTCGCACTTTATGTAGAAGTAATCGTAGGTAGAAACAGTCTGAGTCATTCGGATGTACGGTATAAATTTTACCAAGAACGTGGTCTTTTTTTACACCCGGATGTCTTAGAACAATTGATCTTTTTTTCCTTCTTTGGAACATGTTGTTTTTCCACACATAAAATGCTGGTACTTCATTATAAAAAAGAGTCTTTGCAAATTCATCCTGGTTGCATAGTTGGAAAAACGCCATTAATGTTGTTTTAGGAGGGTTGTCAATTTTCTGTTGGACATTTTCGGTTGTAAAAACTACCCTTTGTCTATTTTCAAAGTGGACGGCCAAATGTATGACAGGAGAGTATCTTTCATGAGTCGAAAAACATAGTATTCGCCATCCAGCTTGACCATAAGTTGAGAACCCCTATTTTCTTTTAAAATTTGTTTCTCATTATTCCCCTACATCACAAAAAAAGCTGTCTGCCAAATTTCAAGTCATTCGGCTCAACCGTTTTGAGAATCTTCCAAGACGCTAAAATGTCTACTTTTGTCCATAAGTTGAGGACCCCTGTTATCTTTGAAAAATCCTTTCATAGTAAGCTTCTTCATCACCGAAAGAAGTTTTCTGCCTAATTTCAAGTCATTCAGCTCAACCCTTTTGATAATCTGACAACACTCTAAAAATGACTAATTTTGACCATAAGTTGAGAACCCCTGTTTCCTTAAAAAAATCCGTTCTCAGTACGCCTCTACATCATAAGGGAAAGTTTCCTGCAAAATTTCAATTCAATCACCCCAGCCGCTTAGGCTCTGCGTTGATTATCAATAAATGTTAATTTTTGGCCATAAGTTGAGAACCCCTGTTTCCTTATAAAAAAAAATCCGTTCTTAGTACGCCTCTACACAGTGGCGGCTCGTGCCCTTCAGTTCAAGGGAAGAGGAATGTGACCTAAATCTACATCTCAAGAATATAATTATTCTTATTGTATGTTATGTACTTACTTAGTTCCTGAAGGATAGAACATAACAGTTTTTAATCTTATGGATCTAGTACTTGAATGATTCACAACTAAAATAACTTCCAGAATATCAAAACATGAAACTATTAAGCTTTAAACTTCAAACTCAAACATTTATATTTTTTAAGCTCATAACAGAAAAGAATTCAAAAGATTTCTGATTGATTGTTGCAAAAAAATTGTTATCATTTATAAATTTTAAACCGCGCCAATGATAAATGCAGTGTTGCCGGTTTTCTGTGAGGGCTTGATACTAGATACCTTTAGAAAGGCGCTATGATATTGCTAAATTCTTTTCCTCAAGATGTTAAATGTTGTGTTTCATTTTCAAGAAAGTTTTCTCAAGCTAGGTTGGTAAGTAATGGATTTCTTTTATACCTCATTACATAATAAAAACAAACTAAATATAAATTACCAAAAACAATGATATTCTCTGATGCCAAAATTTTGCTAGATGTTATTTAAATCGTTCTATATCTAGCACCACAAATGCAACGCTGTTGATGTGCGTGCTACTGGCAACAAAAAACTAAACTTGAAAGTAGACAGGGTGTGCCGAAATCCAAAAGATTCTTAAGGTTCAAAAGTAATTTAAAAACTCTATTCGAACTTTAATTTATTTAGTTACTGTCCTTAATTTACCATATTTTGTACCGATGAAATAAATAGTAATTTAATTAAATAATTTTCTCTAATATTCAGGATAGCATCATTCTTTTGAAAAAATCGGTATTAGTCCACTGGATTATCCTGTATATTCTTCGCGTGATATTCTATGGTCACAAGTATTATGATGCTAGCTTCTCGCCGGACGAGGAGCTTCTCTTCTGCTTCCTTTTCCCATTGTAAAAACACAAGACTTCAAGGTCATCGGACGAGGAGAATCGGAACTCTTGCCCTGGAGCGCCTGGACATTATGACGATTATTCTTTATGCAATAATAGATGCAATAAATGCAAATATTTTAAATATTTAGGATTTAGGGGATTAATTTATAATTTTACTTATGATATAATCACTGGTCTACATAATATTTTATTCTTTATGATACTCTGAAATTTTGAGGAAGAGGTCCTTCCACCTCATCCCCCGAGCCGCCACTGCCTCTACATCATAAGGGGAAGCTTCCTGCAAAATTTCAAGTCAATCGGCCCAGCCGCTTAGGCTCTGCGTTGATTATCAATAAATGTTAATTTTTGGCCATAAGTTGAGAACCCCTGTTTCCTTAAAAAAAAAATCCGTTCTTAGTACGCCCCTACATCATAAGGGGAAGCTTCCTGCAAAACTTCAAGTCAATCGGCCCAGCCGCTTAGGCTCTGCGTTGATTATCAATAAATGTTAATTTTTGGCCATAAGTTGAGAACCCCTGTTTCCTTCAAAAAATCCGTTCTTAGTACGCCCCTACATCATAAGGGGAAGCTTCCTGCAAAATTTCAAGTCAATCGGCCCAGCCGTTTAGGCTCTGCGTTGATTTATATAGATTTAAAAAAAAATATAAGCACAAGACCACAACAGACTAAAATAAGATAAGAACGAAAGAGAGAGAGAGAGTACTCTTTCCTGCTTTTTTCATTTTCGCAGCATTTTTGAAAATCCTTTTCCCCACTTTTGTCTCCTTATCATTTTTATTATCTCTCCCCCTTCTCTTTCCTTCTCCTTCTTCTATTCTCTCATCCTTATTTCTCCTCCCTCTCCTTGTTCCCCACCCTTTCTGTCTTTCTCTCTCTCTCTCTCTCTCTCTCTCCTTCCCTCTCCTTCTTCTAATCTCTCATCCTTGTTTCCCCTCCCTCTTCTTGTTCCCCACTCCTCCCTCTCTTTCTCTCTCCTTCCTTCTCCTTCTTCTATCCTCTCATCCTTATTTCCCCTCCCTCTCCTTAATTTCCCTTCCTCTCCTTAATTCCCCTCTTTCTCCTTGTCCCCCCCCCCTCTCACTCTCCTTATCATATTTATATCTATAATATCCTTAGACTTTTCCTAAAATAACCTTGACCTGAATTTTCTCTTGCTTTCTCAAATTATTGCCTTTTTTGAGGAAGTTGAGATAGGTGGTAGAAAACTTGCTGCAATATGAGCCAAGTTTTACTGATCTCAGAAACTCAACAGATAATTTGACAATACACCGAACTCAGGAAAACGTTGGTTCGAATCCCACACACCGCATAAATTTTTCCTCGTGTACTCGATACTCGTATCTGGGAAATTTAATTTATTATTCTGCTTCTCGGAAACATAAAAAGAGACATGAATCTGATACATTCAGATTTATGTTAAAACTAAACTAAAGATGAAAAAAAAAAAAAAAAAAAAAAAAAAAAAAAACATGAAACACAGCTTGCCTATGGGAGATTCTAATAAATTATTCATCATGTTCGTCGCACATACGTCATAGTCTTGTTACCTTGTAGAGTTCAAAGTTTTTGGCAAATTTTATAAAGAAATCCTACGTCAATCGTAAATTTTCTTAAAAAATAAATTTATAAAATGTTAGTTCCTTTACTCAAAATTGTCTTTATTGTTGCTTCCTCTATAATAATAATATCGCCTTATTTATACTGCCCGATTAGGACTATTAAGTCCCATTATTCCAGCAGTAAGCCCAAGACGTATTATTATGTGGTAAAAATCCCAAATGGGAGCATTACTTGTCTTGTCCCGGCTGTGTTTCGAACCCGCGACCTCTGGAATCTCTGGATTCACACAGTGCCGTCTTTACCACTGAGCTACCGTGACAGACTATACACAGTTAAAGGGTTTTGTTTGCTTTATTATCCAATAATCTCAGTATTTCTTTAAACTAAAAGGAACAGTAACTTGATGAAATTTATTCGGAGTTAATTATTTCTTCACAATTAAATATTTCAGAATGCCCTTAATAAAACCCTATTGGGCGGTTGCTTACCACTTACCATACAGCCAATATTATAAATATGACCTAATATACTATATAGCCAATATGAATAATTTGAACATGTAAAGAGACAACGATCTCTGGATAGCCAGGACTTATTGCCACAATCCGGCTGCCTAGGGGGAGCTGTCCCATATTAGTTAATATTAGTCGCTCAGCCATGTCTGTCTAGTCTAGAGTGTCTAGTAGGTGACAGTCAAATGTCATTAGTTTTATACAAGCATATCAGAGTAGCGTAAAAGTAAATAATTAATTACCTTCTATTCTAATTGATTGCAGGTGAGTCAGAGACCCTGGATCGAGGTGCTCAATTGGACAGTGAGAGACGTGGAAAAAAAACTCGGTCATCACAAAAAGCCATTGGTTTATGTGTGATCAGTTTGATACTACTCATAATAAATTTAATGACAAGAAACACAGACATTAATCATTCAATACTTAAGACTACAGCAGTGGCTATATCAAAATCCCACAATTTATTGAGCTCCCTGTAGATATTCACAAATTCTCACCCATGGCTCGTCTAGATGGGCGAGTTAAATTTCTTCTCTCTCTCTCTCTCACTCACTCTCTCTTTCTCTCTTTCTCACACACACACTCACACACGTGACGTCAAAACATTCAGTAGTGACTTTGTTTACGTTTCGTCACGGTCATTCGTCACGGCATGTGACACGTCGCTATAGCAGACGGCGGTAGAGACGATTTAATCGTGGGTGACGTACGAGAGGGAATTTAAAATAAAGAGGAGTTAATGGGGAGACGAGTTAATGGGGAGGAGAGTTAATGGGGAGGGGAGTTAATGGGGAGGTGAGTTAATGGGGAGGATAGTTGATGTGGAGGAGAGTTATAGGGAGGGGAGTTAATGAGGAGGAGAGTTCTTGGGGAGGGGAGTTATTGGCGAGGGGAGTTATTGGCGAGGGGAGTTATTGGGGAGGGGAGTTAATGGGAGGAGAGTTAATGGGGAGGATAGTTGATGTGGAGGAGAGTTATAGGGAGGGGAGTTAATGAGGAGGAGAGTTCTTGGGGAGGGGAGTTATTGGCGAGGGGAGTTATTGGGGAGGGGAGTTAATGGGAGGAGAGTTAATGGGGAGGAGAGTTACTGGGGAGAGTTAATATTTTGTATATTACACATTCAATTTATTTTTTTAGAGTGTGATAAATGAAAGAGAGTGAGTTAGGGAGAGAGAAATTATTGTAAGCCAGGGAACGACTAGAAGAAAGAAAGAGAGAGAGAGATAGAGGGAGCGAGGTAGACTTTTGAGAGAGAAATTGAAAGAGAAAGTACGAGGTATCACCTATCACCACTCGATAAAATGGACGGACGCACACGTCCCTCGTGTTGGGTGATATGATGCCTTGTGTGTCACGCGATTTGGTGTAGGTGCCTCTCTGAATACTATCATTTGAGTTCAAAACATGACCTGTTGAAAATTATCAAGGATTTTTATCTATACATAGGTAATTAGGTATATAAAACAATGCATCTTCATGTTTCTTTTTCAGCGGAAGCACTGACAATATGCTTCCAGCATTGCCTCGTTGAGTGCTAATTTGTGGAATTAAAAATTTACCTACATGGTCAAATGGACTCAACTTGATGAAAATTCTTTCAAGTTATTAAGCATAAGAAAGTAAAAGAAGTTGAAAAAAAATCGATTCATGTGTAACAGGAATAATGCGATTCCTAACAATTTTCTATCTGAACCGACCAACTGGCAAAATCAGAACCAAATTTCAACTTGAGGTGAATAGAATTATATAAAATAGGATTTCAATGTAAATAATAATAACAATATCGCTTTATTTATACTGCCCGATTAGGACTATTAAGTCCCATTATTCCAGCAGTTAGGCCAAGACATATTATTATGTGGTAAAAATCCCAAATGGGAGAATAACAGCTTGCCATGTCCCGGCTGGGTTTCGAACCTGCGACATATATTATGGAATCTGTAGATCTAGAGAGTGCCGCCTTTACCACTGAGCTACCGGGACAGACTGTGATTAGGGAAGATATGTGATTAATAGAAAATCCACCATCAGTGACGGTCTTCCTCGTTTTCCTGTAGTTTCCTTGTAATCTGTTTTTTATTAATTGGCTCTTGGGGTGCGTTTATGACCTTTTTTAAACAGGGCAATAACATAATTATAAATAGAGCTAATCAAATGATAAACTGCTGTTGGTGTGTTTATAAATGACTTTTGAATTTTGATCAATACTTTTGGAAGTAAACCATTGGACCATGAATATTGACTAATATTAGAGATTAGACATTTATTAAAAATCAATTATGATATACTCGTAAATGAAAAATTCAACTTGTCTTCACTTGACGTTTTAGTTGAATTTTTCATTATATCATTATGAAGCTACTTGACAAAGTATCCTTGTTGGAGAATTAGGTATATAAAAATCAATTGATTAGTGTCAAAATATTAAATACACCCTTGAAGAAGATATGAAAAAGGAACCTAATAATTTGGCTTTAAACACGCGAGAGTTTGTTGGGAAAGTAAATTAATCATCTGTTTTGTGTTAAGATGTAATCGGCTGTTTAGTTGCCAGAATCGGCCCATTTCCTGTGACGGGTTGACATATAGATTGCCAGATAAAAATTTATGAATCGAATAAAAACAGTTTTATTTTGAGAGCGATTAGCGCGAACACTAAATCCGGATAGTTTATATCCGGACGTCTCGAATTTGTATTTTGGACGTCTGAGGTCGGTTATTTATATTATTTTTTTATTGCCTTTCCCTGTTTCCAGGGAAATTTCGTTTTTTCTTCTTAGTCTTACCTTACAAGATGTGCTCTATACTAACCACGGTATGTGTAACAATTCAGTTCCTTTTTTACTTCCGAGAAATTTCTAATATTAGAAATCGGAAGTATTGTGTTCGTTTTTGTAAAAAAGAAATATTTATTTGGTCCGATTTCAATTTTTTTCATATTTCTGGACGTTTTATAACCTCCTGAGCAAATTTGGTTTTGTGTCCGTCTGTCGGTCTGTCGGTCCGTCGATCCGTCGGTCTGTTAAAACGATTCCTTGTAACGCGCAAATCTCGGAAACAACTCGGCGGATTTTGATGAAATATTGCACACATTTAGGAGACATTCTGTAGATGGTCCCATTTTAAATTCATTGAATTCGTACTTGACCACTAACTTTTTACTTAAACGCTTATATCTCGTGAACGGTACACCCGATTTTAATGAAATTTTGTTTGTATATAAATATTATTGTTTTACATAGTCTATTAATATTTATTTTTTGATTAATTATAATTAGACTCTGATATTCAAGAAAATCCGAAATTTTGGACAAAAAAGTCTACCATATAAAACAAATTTGAAGAAAATCGGTTCAGTGGTTTTGGAGATACAAGTAATTTTGTATAAAATCTCAAAATTGGCACGTGTTAACAATGTGAAACAATCACGAGGAAGTATTGTGTCCATAATTGGCAGTGTTTTTTAATCTGGTGATGAATTCTGCGAGTCCCAAGTACTGATTTTAACAAGGCATTTCTGGGAGCGTGATTAATGATTATATATTCGTACATAATTATGTTTAAGAGCGTTTACTTCATAAGGATTTTACATAGTTATTATCGTCGGATTCCATTACCAAGCTTACAGCCATATTATTCATAAATGCTATTTGGTATTGTGTTTTAAAATGTGGATTCCACTAATTTTACTGTCAAAACTAGATTATTTTGTTTTATTATTATTTTTATTTTATAAGAGCAGTGATTCAAGCAAAGGACTAATGTGGACCTTTTTAGCAAAATTTAGGAGTCATTAAAAAAATTACAATGGCAATAACATAACATTTTTTTACATATTATATAAATATCAGTTTTCTCAAACTTACTGTAGAAATATTCAAATTAGGTCACTGGAATATTCAAAACCAAGTTGAACAAAAAACGAAAAGACAGACACCATATTCTCAAACTCCAACTAGTATTCCTAAAAATAAGCAAATTCGTATTTTCTACCAAAATACTCGCGGTCTTAACACCAAAACACAAGAGTTCTATCTAAACACATTGTCAGAGGACTATGATATCATTGCCCTTGTGGAGACATGGTTGTCACCCGGTGTCAACTCTGGGGAATTATTTGACTCCAGGTATCAGGTATATAGACAGGATAGAGACCCCAATTCATCAGGAAAATCTAAAGGGGGCGGATTAATTCTCGCCTTCAAACACGAACTAAATGCTCTGCCACTAACACAATCCTCACTTAATACATGTAGCCCTCACTTAGAATCTTTGTGGGTGAAATGTAAATTCCACCATCAAGAAATTATTATATCCTTATGCTATTTCCCCCCTCCTGTTAAGACTGAAACCATCGAAAATTTCGATGAAAATGTATGTAAAATTGAGCAACTTCTCCAACATAAAATCATATTTCTTGGAGATTTTAACATACCTGATTTCCACCCTCCCTCCCCTGATATTGTTGCTAGGGGTTCTCTCCTTCACCTACATAATTTGATGAACTTTTTTGATCTAGAGTCCCTAAATACAATAAAGAACCACAATAATAAGACTCTTGATCTCTGTCTTACGAACTACAATGCGACCAAAATAAACAGAAAGAAAGTTTCGACATGTCACATTGAAAAAACAGATGGACTTGTGGAAATAGACAAACATCATCCTCCACTTATCCTGTATGTTGGCACAGAAAAACCTAAGATCACAACTCCCAAATTAAAATACACACAAAATTCAACATTTAATTTTAATTTCAACAAAGTTGATTATGAATCCCTTAGGCTCAACTTAAACAAAATTAAATGGCAAAATCTTTATGATGCACAAACTTCGGATAAAAAAACAGAAATATTTTACAATGAAATAAATAAAACCTTCTTAACATCGATCCCCCTTAAAAACACAAATAAGAAGAAATCCAAATTTCCCAGATGGTGGAACTCGAACACGGTTTCTATTTTTCTTAAAAAAGAAAGAATCAGGAAAATCAAAAGAAAATCATCCGAACAAATATCGACATATAATAAATTAAGAAAAACATGCAAAACAGAAATAAAAAATGATTATCAAACATATATAAATAAAATTACATATCAAGTAAAAAGAGGAAACAGTAAACCGTTCTGGGACTTTACCAAAGACCAAGGGAAAGAACCACCTAAGAAAATCCTCAAATATAAAAATGTATTCATCTCAGACCCCCAGAATATAGTAAACTCTTTTGCTGAACATTTTAAAAACGCATATAACCAAAAAACATCTAGCTATGATCCTGATATCACACAGTTAAAGGACGATCCTGAGTATTTCCACCTAAACTCGATAACAGAAAAAGATGTTGAATATGAAATCAAAAAGATGGCAATTAATAAACCCCCTGGCCCAGATGGCATTCCACCCACAATATTTCGCAACTGCATCGCACAATTGAAAGTTCCTCTTACTCATATATTTAACCATTAATTAAAAACAGGTTCATTTCCATCTCAATTTAAAGTGTCCAATGTCACACCAGTCCCCAAAAAATCAGGTGATCTGGATATTGCGAATCACCGTCCTATCTCAAACCTCAATGTTATCTCCAAAATATTTGAGGGAGTAATTTACAATTCAATATCTTCTTTTATATTCAACAAAGTTTCCACCAAACAGCATGGATTTGTTATTAAAAAATCCACAGTTGAGAACCTTATAGAATTTAGTGACTTTGTTGCCAGATCATTGGCAAAAAAGGGTGAAGTTCATGTTTGTTACACCGATATCGAAAAATGTTTCGATAAACTATCACATGATGCCATTTTAACGGCGCTTTTCAAGTCAGGATTCTCCCCTCCCAATATAAAATTCTTCGCCAGTTACCTTCAAAATCGAAAAATAGCAGTTACCTACTTAAAACATAAATCTAACTTTATCCATCCTCCGTCAGGCGTAGTTCAAGGTTCTAAGTTGAGTAGTCTGCTTTTCATATTGACCTATAATAATATACATGAGCATGTAAAACATTCTGAAGTTCTCCTATATGCTGACGATTTAAAAATATTCAAAGAAATAGAAACCCTACAAGATTGCCAACATTTACAAGAAGATATTAATTCAATTTCAAAATGGTTACACTCAATTGGCCTAAACTTTCATCCTGCCAAATGCAATATAATGTCTTACACAACCAATTCTATACCCATACAGTTCAACTACACTATAAATAATACTGCCCTACAATACGTCACACAATACAAAGATCTTGGTATAACCTTCCAAAACAACCTCCTGTTTAATGAACATAGAAGCCAAATACAACAAAAAGCATATAGGAGACTAGGTATGGTTATGAGACACTCCAAGTCCATTCCTGACTGTGATGTGGTAAAAATACTGTACCTCACACTTGTCCGCCCTCTCCTGGAATATGGCTCCCCAGTATGGCTACCTAACACACAATGTGGCATAAAAGATTTAGAACGCATACAGGCCCGCTTCGTAAGACATCTTTTCCACAAAGAAAATTCTTTTTATCCCCTTTATCCACATTACATTAATTATGAACTGCTTGTGGAAAATTTACCCATAGAAACTCTTGCAGAGAGGAGACTAAGTGAGCAAATAAAATTGCTCAAAAAAATCTGCAACGGGAGAACAAGCAGTGAGTACCTTATACATAACACACCAATAGCCATTCCTGATCCTCGCTTAAGACGCACCAACAATACATTTTTCTACATCCCTAACATACCAGCCCCTAATAAAAGCCACCTACTCAAGTCACCATTGATTTCAGCTATGAATACTTTTAACAATATGTGTGAGAAGCCAGATTTATTCTGATCATACGTTTCTCACTCAAATAATAACCAACGCATATATATCTGTCAGGTATTGCCTCACATAGTCCTAATCTCTATGTGAGGTGTAGACAGTAGCATTAAAAAAAAAAAAAAAAAAAATAATAATACAAATGACATGCAAATAATACAAATGATGTAGAGAAATTCACGAGGAAGTTAATTTTCCACTAGAATCCTTTTTTCTTTTATTTTTCAAACTTTCCTCTGTCTAGTGCTTATGTGGTAAATGTTTCACAAGTTCGCCGAATGATGGCATCACATGTTTCATTTTAACGCTACCTATTTGAGTGCTTTTTACAGAAATTCCTTGCGCATTGCATAACTAGATAATGTACGGCGTCCATACAAATTATTTATGCTGTTAAAGAGAATCCTAGAAGAAGATATCTCCACTACAAAGGCCTTTCTCGAAGAAGAACAAGTGGCCACGAGGAAAATAATTATTCGTGGAACAATGGCCATATCACAATACTTTCATTTCAACTCTCTATAGATTATAACATGTAGAACTTTTTACAGAATTCCTTGCGCATTGCATAACCAGTTAACATACGGCGTGAAAAGAAATTATTGATGCCGTTCCTTTGATATAAACCAACGCTTTGTCCTCGGAACCTAGGAGAAGATGTCTGGAGTCCCGGTTTTTTTTGGCTATTTGAAGTGCTTTACTTTAAATTATTTTTTTTTATTATTAAAAACAACAACAAATGAGAAAAAATCATGTTTGTCATTTGTAAGAAACTCCCTGGACATGATTTAGGAGATTATTTAATCATAGATTGCACTTGCAGTAGTTCGATTGACTTGACTACCAGTGCACTGTGCACTGGTAGTCAAGTGGTTAACTTGTTGGTTTGGTAATCCAGGTAGTGAAGGGATCCGTTGGTTCGAATCCCACCCATTCGAAGGGATCAGTGCATGAACTTTTCCTCATTTGAGTTTGTAACCACTTAATAATAAGACTCTGAGGTTAGGTGGTAAAAAAGGATTTGAGCATTAACCTCGCCTGGTGGTTACCTTCCACTAAAGAGTATTATTGTTATAATCGATCGACGGTTCCAGGACCGTCATTTAAATATCAGTATATCAAACCAACTTAATTTTAAAGAATCAACCAGCGCAGCGTCGGCATGTTCAATACACCAGTTCTCGCTCTGTCACTGTAACGGATCCTCTTGATTCTGGCTCATTCCAGCCCCGCTCAGCCTGGGTGACGTTAATTTGAGTAGCTGGTTTATGAGCTTCCAGCGAATGGAAGATAAAACCCCCGTTGTGATCGGTCTGATATTGCAGTTGAAGCGACGTTAAACACAAAAAAAACTTTAAGGAATTCTTTGATCAGGATTGAATTAGTCTGAGAGAGGATTTCACTTTTATTAGTACGAGTATAAAATTATACCTTCAAAAATAATAATAATAATATCGCCTTATTTATGCTGCCCAATCAGGACTGTTAAGTCCCATTAGTCCAGCTGTAAGCCCAAATATTATGTGGAAAAATCCAATTTGAGAGTAGGTATATCTTGTCATGTCCCGGCTGCAGGGTTTAGAACCCGCAAACTCTGGATTCACAGAATGCCGAGACAGACCTAGACTTTTTTTTAAAACAATTTTTTATAGATGTATTTTACAACAAGGTTTATAACATAGACCTAGACTGATAGCAAAGATAGACTGATATTTTCTGAGCTGACGTCGGGATCAGGGGCAAAGATTTTCTGACATGTACGGAGGTACTCTTCCAAGTGCAAAAGTAAACTTCAGAAAATTTTCATTTCTATTTAGAGGTATGATAATAATTTTAATAATTTAACAATATTTTGAGTGTACTGTTCAATACTTGCCATCAGATCGGAAGCATGATGTTTTTCAAGAGGATGTGTGTGTTTATAGTATTTATGTATGTTGGTCTGTCTAACTTTTCATTAATATTTGCGCAACAGGATCTTCGGTTCCCCCATTTAGTTGAAAATTTGACCACATAATAATGTTAACAAACAACTGCTGAATTAAAAGGATCTAGTCCCATTTGGACAGCATAAAATTTGTACAGTCTATTATTATTTTAATAAGGCAGCTGAAATTAAGCACAAATTAAGTCTAGCAATAATTATACTCTTGTTTTCCTAAACAAGAAAATTCCAGAACGGATGTCAAAAACAAAGAAGAAAATCCTTCCAAGACTTCGTTTCCTGACCTCGCATTGTCCTTGACATTTCCCAGCAGCAGCTTTCCGTTCATTTTTTCCCTTCATGAAAAACAACAACATTAATTCTGTTTCATTTATATTACTATTTATTTCTATTAAATATGCAGCCAAGATAAATACGCGCTGTCAGTCAGCATAATATATTGCCGTGCCGTCCAGGAAGTGGTGCTGAATATTCTATGAGATACTTGCTGCCCCAAGTTCAAAGTAGCCGTTAGCTACCGCTGGGTTTATCTTGAGTCAGCTACTGTCTGATATGGGATTTTTCAATGCAAATTCGACTTTCAAAAGATATTCGATTGGTTGAACTTGTTTATCATTGATTTGTTTCTTGGCGTACCCTTGCTGGGTGGGGTTAATGTGAATATCTGGTACGACATCCAGGAAGATAGGTAATGTTCTTGTTGTTGTAGCCATCGGACGGCTACAGCTGGAGGGGGGAATGATGGTCTCCAGCCAACTTTAGTTTGTAGTTAGCTCGTCCTGAACCCAACACTTTCTATGTGCGATCAACCATTATGAAGACTTAGACTTTTTCTTTATAGCCATTAAACCCTTAGGAAACTGCAAGCTAGCCTGGCTTGTAAGGGTTGGCTAGTCAGTTCTCTGTTTAGTGTTTATAGTCCTATAGCGAGACACTGGTCTTCTCCTTGTTTAATGTCCCACAGCCAAAAGATAGGTTGTAATAATTTTCGGTGTGCCTATCTCATGGACATGGATAATATTATTATTATCTTTATTTTATTATAGAGGGATCGTATTTGGTCTGTTTGGTGAACTCATACAAGTGCTAGATAATTATTTTACTGCGAATCCGAAAAGGAGAAGCATATCGACAACTCAAAACTTACAACTCGTTGACTTTAGAACTAAATTTGTAGTCGAAGTTTCATTTCGAAAGAAGATTGAAAGGGCTAAACTAGTGGTTTACTTTTTTAAGGAGGATTGAGAGAGAGAGAGAGAGAGAGAGAGAGAGAGAGAGAGAGAGAGAGAGAGAGAGTGAGGGATAAAATAATTTGGCGAACTCTTTTATAAAGCGAAGTAGTTTTATCTTTAATCAAATATTAATCCGCTAATCCGATAAGTAACTCTGAAGATAACTCGTGATTTATCCTTCATCTTAACAGTTTCTCCTGGTCTATTTATTTAACCAGTCTCTTTATCTATCTATTTATCCTACCCAAGTTCTTTATCTCCTTTTTATCTTTTCAAGTTTGCATCCATTTTTAAGATGCTATTTTTTTTCCGGAGTCTGGCTTACTTTCGTCCGAGGAAATGAGGGTAATTTTTTAAAAGAGTAGCTTTTCTAAAGTGAGCTTTTCTGATAGCATTTTGGGATTGTGTAAATGTGTTACATAGGGAACTTCATATAGAAATAATACCTACTGCTCTTTTACGCAAAGTTCCGAGGTTTGATCGTCTATTATTTGGATACCTAGGTTTGGAAATTTGGGGTTCACATAGACTTGTGAGTAAAACTGTTATATAGTATAGCTTACTCAGCTATAGAGTCCGACCATCTATTAAGCAAACTTGAACCGACCTCAGTAGCATGATCGATAAGGCGGCGGACTTGTAACTTGGAGGTCGGTGGTTCATGTTCCGGTTTCAGCAAAGCGAGTTTGAGTAGTTGTGATATCGAGAAAGTAATTAACACAAACTTTTAACCTTTAAGCAAATTTGATTTAAAATTTTATAAGGACATCATCAGTCTGTAAATTTCCTTATAAGTATAACATCATTTATGAGTGGTTAGATATTGGACTAACTTACTTACAAACAGTAAGGTACCGAAGATTTTAGGATGGATGTTCTTATCAAAACTGATATATTTTGATACAGATGTTATATATTTTGATTTTTATTCTTCCAAGTTTTTAGATTTTATTTAATTAATTTACCATCTTAGCTTAATGGTTGCAAAAAAAAATTATATATTATATTTTTCTAAATTCGCTCTCTGACAGAATCAAAGACAGCTAATTGGTATGAATAGTTATGGTTATTGGTTATACTGTTATACATAGATAATATGAATACACCAACTCAGACACATTCAGACCCTACATATCTTTTTTGTAACATCGGTATTGAAAAAAAGAGTATTTTTTAAACACATACCTCCTTCAAGTGCTTTCGAATGCAAACATTTCCATGTCAAATGGAAAGCTCCTCGGGTTCATATGACATGAAGTGCTTGGATTCCTTACCTGTCATAGCGACAATAATATGGGAGTATCGTTTGCGAGAAGTTCGAATTTCCCGTCGGGTATTTCAGGAGCGAGTGTAAGGATTTGTGAGGGTGGGACAAAAAATATTATGAGTATTTTTGCTGTTGCTATTATTATTATGATATTGTTTGTTGTTGTTGATATTATTATTAGGTGCACTGGTAGTCGAGTGGTTAACGCGCTAGTAATCCAGGTAGCGTATGGATCCGTTGGTTCGAATCCCACCCAGTGCATGAATTTTTCCTCATTAATTTGAGTTTGTGACCCAAGATACTAAGACTCTGAGGGTTGGGTGGTAGAAAATGCATTGATCATTAACCTCGCCTGGTAGTTACCTTCCACTAAAGAGTATATTATTATTATTCTTCTTCATAATTTGTTTGGATTATTGAGTACCAAATTTCAGACAAGTTAGTCATCATCAAAACTCAATCTATCCTTTCTGAGGAAAGGGTCGACTTGTGTAACGGTTGTGACTACTGCCCGTAGTTCAGAGGTCCTGAGTTCGGTTCCCGGTCGGAGTAGACTTTTCACACAGAAAATTCTGTATATGTGAGGCTGGCATTTCCGGCCCTCCCCAGGCTGGGTGAGGTTAATGTAGGTAGGTAGAACAATTCCCAGCGAACAGAGGTTAAAACCCCCTTCCTAATCAGAGCGTTCCAACCATGTCAATTTGTAAAACAAGGTTTTCATTGCAACGAAAACTGGTGTATTCAATTGTGTCGATGACACATTGAATACACCAGTTTTCGTTCTGTCACTGAAGTTAAGCAAGGTCGAGCGAGGTTAGGACTTGGATGGATGACTATTCAAATTTGAACCCCAGTCTGGACAAGGAAAATGTGGGTAGCTGGTTTGTGAGTTTCCAGCAAATGAAGAGAAAAACCCCCGTTCTGAGTTACCTAGATGTTGAAAAGGTGCAAAGTAAAAAAGAAACAAAAGAGTTCATTCACAGAGTATCATCAACATGGGTCTATCGGATGGACTCTATCCCGTTGAATATTAAAAATAAAATAAACCCTTTGAACCGCGTCTTCTTAAATGCGACCCTTGAGAGGTACACGTCACACCCAAGGGTTAACGTAACATAAATAAACCCTATAAACCACGTATTCTTAAATGAGACCCTGAGGAGGTACACGTCACACCCAAGGGTTAACGTAACATAAATAAACCCTATAAACCACGTATTCTTAAATGAGACCCTTGAGAGGTACACGTCACACCCAAGGGTTAACGTAACATAAATAAACCCTATAAACCACGTATTCTTAAATGAGACCCTTGAGAGGTACACGTCACACCCAAGGGTTAACGTAACATAAATAAACCCTATAAACCACGTATTCTTAAATGAGGCCCTGAGGAGGTACACGTCACACCCAAGGGTTAACGTAACATAAATAAACCCTATAAACCACGTATTCTTAAATGAGGCCCTGAGGAGGTACACGTCACACCCAAGGGTTAACGTAACATAAATAAACCCAATGAACCACGTCTTCTTAAATGAGGCCCTGAGGAGGTACACGTCACACCCAAGGGTTAACGTAACATAAATAAACCCTATAAACCACGTATTCTTAAATGAGACCCTTGAGAGGTACACGTCACACCCAAGGGTTAACGTAACATAAATAAACCCTATAAACCACGTATTCTTAAATGAGACCCTGAGGAGGTACACGTCACACCCAAGGGTTAACGTAACATAAATAAACCCTATAAACCACGTATTCTTAAATGAGACCCTTGAGAGGTACACGTCACACCCAAGGGTTAACGTAACATAAATAAACCCTATAAACCACGTATTCTTAAATGAGACCCTGAGGAGGTACACGTCACACCCAAGGGTTAACGTAACATAAATAAACCCTATAAACCACGTATTCTTAAATGAGACCCTGAGGAGGTACACGTCACACCCAAGGGTTAACGTAACATAAATAAACCCTATAAACCACGTATTCTTAAATGAGACCCTGAGGAGGTACACGTCACACCCAAGGGTTAACGTAACATAAATAAACCCTATAAACCACGTATTCTTAAATGAGACCCTGAGGAGGTACAGGTCACACCCAAGCGTTAACGTAACATAAATAAACCCTATAAACCACGTATTCTTAAATGAGGCCCTGAGGAGGTACACGTCACACCCAAGGGTTAACGTAACATAAATAAACCCAATGAACCACGTCTTCTTAAATGCGACCCTGAGGAGGTACACGTCACACCCAAGGGTTAACGTAACATAAATAAACCCTATAAACCACGTACTCTTAAATGGGACCCTTGAGAGGTACACGTCACACCCAAGGGTTAACGTAACATAACAAAAGCTTAAAGTTTCAAAGCACATTTAAGTAGCAGGCAGGAGGCAGTTTGGAAAAGAGATTATATTACATGTGTGTTGTTATTGCTCTTGTTTTGAAACGTTCTGACATTGTTTACCGGGGGTATATGAGACAATGTTTCCAATGGCATGGATGTTGTAATGGTTGAATGGCAGAAAACATCAGTGTGCTTTCACAGAATCCAAAAATGTCCCTTGTGGTGTTATTACCGATAATTAAATCATAATTTCATTATAAATGTACCTTCAAGAAAAGGTTTACTTTTTTATTAGCATTTATTTTAGTGTGATGCATTACTTTTTTATTCATTCACTCTAATGTAATAACTTTTTCACGTTATTTTTTCCACCCAGTATATGATTTATGCAAAAATTCTTGAATTAAAATTCCATTTCATACAGGGTGAGGATTTAGTTACCAAACTTCAAACTCAAAAGGTTTTATTTCTAGAACTCAATTCAAATGCTTTCCAAGTTTCAACTGGCTTTAAAGTTTCTATTTCTACAACTCAATTCGAATAATTTTTCCCTGTTCTTGTGGATCGCTAAGAGTTGCATGTTCTGTTTATTTGAATATTATTAACTCTTTGGAGAAGTTACAGGTACCCTACAACTCGTAACCGAGACATTCAAGTGTTATGCTTCCCTATGTTTCCTCATGCTTCTTCAGAATTTATTGCTATCGATGTTATCTTTAAAGGGTTGGGTGGAAGAGATTGCCAAAGGCAATAACCCCGCCCTTTAGTTAGGACATATATTATGTACATATTTATTATTTTTTTCTTCATTTTTTTTTTTCTCTTTTTACTTCTCTTATATTTTATATAAAAATTTGTAATTATCTGTGTTGTATTTGTAATTATCTCTATTGTGTCCTAACTTTCAATGGACCCAGGATACATAGTAAGTACCGTTCCTCATTCAGTACTTAAGCTCTTCTAAGTGACCTTACTGAGTGGAGTAGAGCAGAATAAACAGAAAGTGACCTGAGAACTTTCGGAACAGATTCCAGCTTTCGCCCCCGCCGTGCATTGTATGAGCTACACAAGATCTCACTCGAGGATCCGTTACCTAGTCCTTACAGCCAGCGGTCAAGTTTAGAACCAATATTGAACTTGGCGAGATAATTGCGAACTGGTTTCGAGAAGTGTGAAAAGAGATGATTGCGGACATGATGAGATTGGTGATGGAAAGAGAGAGGAATAATACTGAACAGAGAGAGAGAGAGAGAGACCAATAAAGAGAATAATTGAATTGAATAATATGGTTCTTTTTTTTATTTGTACGATAATAATATTTCTTAATATTATCTCCTAAGCTTATGGAAACTTCTGAGGAATAATATCATTAATAATATCAATGAAAAAATACATAATTATGTATCTATGAGAAATGCAATTTGATATAATTTTAATGAAATGCAAACATCTGATAGGAATTTCCACCCTACAAAGCCAATCAGCAAAAATTCATTATCCTTTTCGTGCTGTCTATTTTTACCCCTTTTCAAATGATAGCTTTCAAATCACAATGAATTATGCTCCAATAATGCAACGCTTTTAATTGTGGTTTTCTGTTTTTAATATCATTAACTCATCACTTCTAAATGCGTCATTCCAATGGATACTTGATGTGTCAACCGAATGCGCGAAATAAATAATTGGCTACAAATCTAATCGAATTATCCGTCGGATTTTTTGCTGATGCTTGGGCTATTAAAATTGAACGCAATGAGCTATTATCTACTTTGTTTTAGGCGAAAAATTCATTGGCTAGTGGTTGATTTTTTTTGCAGGTTGTGTATTATTGCCAATTTGCTTTTGCTTTTGGAAGGGTGGCGTGTGATATGAAAGTGAAACGAACTAGAATATTATTACTTAAATTGAAACAATGATAATATCGCTTTATTTATATTGCCCACAGCTAGAACTAATAAGTCCCATTATTCCAGCAGTAAGCCCAAGCCGTATTATCATGTGGTCAAACTCCCAAATGGGAGGATAATTTGACATGTCACGGGAGGGGTTAGAACCCGGGATCTCTGGTTTACTGCACCGACGCGACGCCTTGACCACTAAGCATCCTGGGACCGGGACATTGTAAATAAATCTCAATATATAAAATACATTTACATTTAAATAAAATATAAATTATAAATCCATTCATTAATAATCAACGCAGCTCCAAAACGGCTGAACCAACAACCAAATGACTCTAAATATGGTACAGAGTCTCCTTGTGGTATGTAAGTGATTATTAAGAAAGGATTTAAAGATTTCTGCATATATTACGATGCCAGCCATGGAAAAAACCTTACCGGCGACAAATTGCCGGGTTTCAGCTAGTATGTGTATGAACTTAGCCATGGATTTCACGCGCCGCCAAATCATATTGAAACAGCCTCTAATTAGAAGCACTTCATCATCAAGCCTCATTCACACGATGTCACCGCAACATTGAGATCGTGTGAATGGATCTGTCACCGCCATCATAATTTTCGCTCGAGTAGACGATTGGAAACGATTTCAATGTCTGTGCTTGTGCGTGATTTGCGAGCGGAAGATGGTTATTTTGGCGGACTTTGTCGACGGAATTTGAAATACGATTCAGTACCTAATACTTTGACTAAGTGTACGTATCTATGTATATTCTAGTTTCGAAGTCAAATAAAAATGGCTGAGGATGGGTATACCTATAAAAGAAAATATGAAAAATAAAACAAATTATTTATTATTATTATAATACGTATGCATGGTCAAAAAGGTAATACACGTTCTACTAACTACTCCCGGCACTACTCAAGCTGGGAGGAGTTGATTTGAGTTGCTGGGTTGTTTTACCTAGCGAACGGTGGGTAAAACTGCCGTCGTGATTTATGTACTATTTGTACTAACTTGTAGTTGAAAGCGACGTTAAAACCAAATTAGTTGGTATCATTTTGTACCCAAAAGAGAGAAGTAGCCAGCGTCGATCGCACTATCACTAAAGTTAAATTGGACCTGGTGGATGTTCGGTTGTTCGGTCGCGAAAAGGGTAAATTGTGATGAACCACCCTATTTCCTGGAGGCACCGAGTTCCAGCGATACCATCTGGATACTGATACCGAAAGCTCTGGAGACCAGATAGGAACCGGTGAATCAGTGTGTGATTGACTGATTCACCGGTTCTAATTGTGATTGTGAGTGTGTGATTGACTACCGAACCGAACTCTTTTGGGGATCGAACTCAGGTCATCATGTTTTGTTCACTCCTGCACTCGGTCACGTGACTAGATAGCCCTTTGTCCTGTTAACAATTACAAGGATTGGACAATACCTGAGCCACCTACTTAATTTTTAAGCCGTAGTCTTCCTGACCTACAGATATAAAACCGGAATTCCCGGTATTGGCCGGACCAGTGTCCAGTGAGGATCGATCTAGTGAGTCAGTCTAATCTGAGCGCTTTCTAATCTCAAAAATCTTCCGACTTTAAAAAAAGTTAAATCTACTGGTGATAATAAATAAGTAGTGAGAATTTTATAGGAAGTTATAGGACTACATTTTTGACTTTTTTAATGCTTTAAATTACCAAAGTATATCACTGAAATAAACTAATGGGTAATTTATTCATTGATAAGTTGACAAGACGCTTAAGTAGGCATCATACTCTTATATTTTCGATTCGAATTTTATTTTATTGATTATTTCGTAAACTATAGTTGATAATTATGATAAATCAACTTAATAACGATACTTTTTACTTTCCATAGGGTCAAAGAGAAAAGAGCTAACTAAACAGATTTTTTTTTTTGCTGCACCCGAAAATGTGCTAGTGAATCATATACAAGAAGTATTTTGGCAGTACAATTTTTTTATTATTCATATTATAAGAATCTGTGCAGTCAACTTATCAAATTATTAGAAACTTCTTGTATAGGTACTCAAGTGATTAATTTGTAATGCTCGTAATTATATTATACATTGAAATTTTCAGATTTTAGGACGTTTTCGTTTTAGGTATAACCAGTATAACTTGGCATTTTGAACATAATACACTGAAGTGACTAATTTTCGTAAGAAGCGGCCCACTGATTATCGCCTGTCAGCATGAAATCGACAGCCATCTTCAGCTTTTGCTGTCTCCTACTGCTCGCCTATCTAGTTCCGAGGACCCAGAGCTACTCCTTTGACAATCATGAATTGAGTAAGTAATAATAAGAGTGTGCAAGTCACAAATTTTGTTTTATTTTGAGAATTCTTCTTTCTCATGTCCAAGTTTCTCTTTTGAAGAAATTATTTTCCCTTAAATGTACAGAGGTAAAAGGTGGCCATTGTTTTTTCCTCTTACATATATCCAGGTTTCTCATTTATTAGCAGTTAATATCACTCATGTACAATTATTATTATGCAGCGTCCAGCGAAGTTAAGGCTAGGATGGGTGACTATTCAAATTCAAACACTCGCGATGCCTGCTATTCTCGGCCTAACTCATGCTTTTTAAAGGAAGGTTTGTGTGCCCCGCACTTTACCTTTACATCCATGCCATTCCAGAAACTAAAAACTCGGTCAGAGTTTTCCGCTCAGGCCGGGATTCGAAACCGAAACCTCCGGGTCATCATGCTTTTAATGACCTCACAAACCAGCTACTCAAATTAATCTCACTCAGCCAGAGTTGGGCCGATCATAGCAAGCTTTTGGTTTGTGTTATAGCATGCTCCCCCATCTCGAAGTGACATACTTCCTTACTTACTAGCTGGTTGTAACAGGCCTTGAAAGCCAAAAACCTCTCACGAGCATCCTCCTCCATCTTGTTCTGTCCTTTGCTGCTTCTATCCAGTTCTCGAAGTGACAGAACAATTTAATTCCTCATTTAAGTTAAAAAAAAAGTTATCATATTTGTGTTATTCACTTTCGTGAAGGTTACAAGTCCGCTGCCTTATCGATCAATCCACTGAGGTCGGTATAATTCCTCATTATGTGCTGGGTCAAGAAATAAATGTAACCAAATTTTGGCAAGCGAGTATCTTACCACCGAGCATTACTTATTAAATTTTCCCTCCCTCAGATGAGCAGCTGCGGATGAGTCTGGAAGAGTACCAGGACCTGGCAGAGGAGGAGTCCAGGAGCAAACGTCAAGCCAAGGACAGCAACCACAACGAAGATGACAAGTTCGTCTGCAAACACCGCCACTTTAGAGTGGTAAGACATTTCATTAGACTACTAGTTAGCTATCATATTTGTGCCAATCACTCCCGTGACACCACAACCACTCGCTTATCTAAATCGCGCTGATACTGGTGCATTCAACGCGCCATCCCCTGCATTTTGGTTCCGTTAAGAATTTTTCACGTGGCTGTTGTTCTATTTTTTAAAAAAAAGATGAATGTTTCACCAGCCATGAAACAGGAGCTACTGTAGACGCTTTTGGTCTGTGTTGCAGCCTGCCTATCCCGTAGGGTGCCTCCCCTCTGATGGGCAAGAAGTGACACAATACTTCCCATTTAGGTGCCGGGTCAACACGAGCGCACCGGAAGGTATCCCTTACAAACAATTGTAACCAAATTAAGAACACAATTTTTTGTCGACACGGGGGATCAAACCCGGGACCTTCCGCATGGCAAGCGAGCGCTTAACCACTGAGCTAATCGTGCGCTAAGATTTGATTCAAGAGTCAGTCAAATACGTGAATGCACAGAAGAGACTAAAGTTATCGTGAAATGTCGGAACACTGGACAATGGCCACAACGCGAACGATTCTAGGATGTTCGTCTCAAGGAAGGCTATAACTCGAGGACGGTATGGAATCTTGGACAATTTTATTCGTACGGCAATTTCATTGGGGTCATCTCTAATTAGTCTAAAAAATACGGACAGATGAAGATACCAAAATACAAATCCGCACATTTCTCTTTTATATGTATATTAAGATTGATAAAAGTTAGCGGGAAGTGGGCGAAAACAATAAAACAAAATACATAATATAAACTCTGTTTCGTGTTAATATAGGCCGGTTGCCTGGCGCTACGTGACATGATAAATGAAAGCACCATCGTTTATTGTTTCTCCCTTTGAAAATACTCAGTAGGTATACTATATCAGCATCTGATTCTGTTGACATCAATACACCTCGTTGCTTAACTCACTGCTTCTGAGCACATTCCCCTTTTTTTTATTATTATTATTATTTTTTTTTTTTTTGGCATTGGTTGGCAAGGCCATTCCATACAGCCACAGTCGCTATTTACCTTCTCGCTTTTCACTACTTTCAGGCATGCTGTGGTGACGAGAACATCATGAAGTTTGTCGACAAAGACAAATCCATCGGCAAATCCTGCTACCGTAATGTTTCCGCCAGAATGGAGGACCTCAAGAGATCCAGCCCTGAACGTAAGTGTCATGTAATTAAATCCTACATACAGGGTGAATCAAAATTATTCGACCAGATATTATATGGCCTAGAGTATTTCGTCGGTTAGAAGGTGAAACTGACCAAGTGACAGTTGGTCATTTCTCGATTTTTCGTTACTCTGGTCGAAAATTAACCTTAACTTTTGGCTAAAAATCAAAAGTTCGGTAGTATTCAAACATATGGGCGGGAAAAAGCGAAAAAACAATTTTTACCTGAAAGACTGGTGGAGATTTCAATGACCAAATGGAGATGGCTGGAAGGTCAGTTTTACCTTCCAGCCGACGATTTGGAGAAGAAGAAAAACAAATAATTTCTCTATGATCCACCCTGTACGCCATTAGCCATCTAACCGATGCGATGGGAGTTTGTATCTTTTTGAAAGTTTGAAATTCTATTATGAATATTAAATTTTAATTAATGCATATAAAAACAGGGGACACAATAACACTGAAAGTTTGTTGTAGAGGAAAAAAAAAAACTTTGCTTTTAAAATAATACAAGTTATGTGCTAGCTAGTAGCTGCAGGTAACGCCAAGTGAAATGAACATTGAACACTTCGACGACTTGGCCCTTCACATAGCTCCTACTTGTAAAGGTGAGAATTTTTTCTTCTTCTTCAAAACCATTAGATGTATTACAAAAGAGAAGATGAACGGAAACGGAACTTTTTTGTAATTTTTGTTCTTAGCGTACTGAAAAGCCCTTTTCAGTACGCTGATTTATGTCTGTCACAAGTCATAACTGTTGAACGGTTAAAGCTATCGAGCTGAATTGCCATAGGCTATAACCCCGCCCTTTAGTTAGGATATATGTATATATTTTGTTTATTTTTTTTTTTTCCTGTTTATATTTCTATTGTCAATTTTGTATTTTAATTTTACCATTATTTGTTTGTACACAATATGTTCTTCTAATTAAGAATTTAATAATAATAAGCTGAAATCTTGATATTATGTTGTTTGAACCATTGAGGTGACGTGACTTGACGGTGCAAAAAAAAATTGAGCTCGATTGGACCTCTAGGGTACCCTTGAGGAACTATTTACTTGGTTTTCAAGAAGATTAACGTAATATCTTCGCACTGAAAAGAAAAAGACATAGATACATGAAATTTTGCACAGACAACGTCTCGCGCGTTTTCCGCTATTTATAATATCGCACACCTAGTGCAAAAGGTATGTAACTCAAAAAAATCGATTGGGAAAGAAAATTCTCAAAAATCCTAAAAATTATAATAATAAACGATTTTAATCGCTTACTGAAAAATCGTCTTTTTTTGAGTTACATACCTTTTGCACTATAGGTGTGCGATATATATCACCTAAATTTTCTCACGAGTACATTTAGTCAGCTTAACCGAGTAGTTCAAGGCCCTTGCTGGCTGAGCATTTATAGTACACTAGCGGGCTGTCGCCCGCTTTGCGGGCCGAGGCATGGCCGTAAAGCAAAAAATCCTTTTCGCCAATCGCAGGTGTTGTAGTGGGAATTTAGAAAAATCCCGTCTTATTGCACATCTAGACTATAAGACAAAGCTACCTAGCAAATTTCAGCTTCCTCGAAACCCAGCTGGGACATATCACATAACGGATTATTTCATTTATTAAAAATAAATGAAATAACAACTTAAGTCAAATTTCATGTTATGAATTTAATGACTAATAATATAAGTATTCAAGTATAATGTCATTCCAAAGTAATTAATAAAATTATAAGAAAACCATTATTAAAAAAACTAGTTTAAAAAGCTTATAAAGTACTGAAAGAAGAAAAAATAGAAATTTATATATATTATGGAATTGCTTCTTGGCCATTTATGTATTGGAAATCTTAAGTTTACGTACATATATCTCGGAAATATTTACCCATGTGGTCATGTACAGTCATGGAAGGTCCCATCCAAAAAATTGTCATAACAAACAAAATAAAAGTTAAAAGTTATCATACTTGTGTTAATCAATTTCGTGATATAAAAACTATGCAAACTTGCTTGACTAAATCTACGCTGAAACCGGGACTTGAACCACCGACCTACAGGTTACAAGTCCACCGCCTTATCGATCAAGTTACTGAGCATGGTTTGTCAATTCTCTGACCTTAGCTTTTTGTTTGTGAGCTTCAGACCAATACAGGGTGTTCCATTAAAAAGTAGGTACACACTCAAATATCTCGGAAACTACTCAAGATAAAATCTGTTCGGGATGATATTAATACCTCCAAAGGAGAAATCACGTAAGACCCGTTCAAGGTTATTTCAAGGTAAACTTTGGAATTTTAAATGGAACCCTCTAGTTTTTATTACATTTTTGAAATCTACTTGTACTTAATTTTTATCATACCCAATTTCACAACCATCTGGGAGTGTGATTTTTTTCGTCTTAGACTTTGATTGTGATGTATCAAATCAGTCTCATTTTATATTATGTTGAACACGATGGTGATATTGGTTTTTTATTTAAAGTAACTTTTTGGATCTCAAGAAATGGTGACCCAAGAAGTTTAGTATAAAAAAAATCGTGTTCAGCATCTAAAATTAGACTATACAATGGAAAAAATCTCACACTCACAATGGGAGTGAAACTGGGTATAACAAAAATTATAAATTTAAAATTTTACCTAGATTTCAAACAAGTCATAAAAAATAGGGAATGGTATTTTAAATTCCAAAGTTGACCTTGAAATGTCCTTGAAGGCTTCTAAAGAAACTTCTAAAGGTCAATCATTAGATTTCCCGTTTGGAGTTAATCAAATCATTTCTGTTCAGATTTTTTCTAACAACTAGTTCCCGAGATATTTGAGTATGTACTTTAAAATGAAATACCCTGAATAAAACCACTTGTGAAAACACAAGAACCAAACGTAAACCACCAAGACAGCACTTTGAAGATTGGAAGAGTAATTTAACCTAACCAAGTGCACCAAGTCCACCTAGTCCACCAACACCACCTAGTGCACCAGGTCCAAAAAGTCTAAGCAGTAAAGCCAGAACTAATTGCGGAAATGCTCTGAAAAGCATTAAGAAATATGTTGATTGAAGTAAATTAGTTGCTGATAAAGGAGGTGCTAAAGCACCTAGTGCTGGAGCTGTTACTGGAGCTAAACCACCTAGTGGTGGAGCTAAACCACCTAGTGGTGGAGCTATACCACCTAGTGCTGGAGCTAAAGCACTTAGTGCTGGAGTTGTTACTGGACCTAAAGCACTTAGTACTGGAGTTGTTGCTGGACCTAAAGTACCTAATGCTGGAGCTAAAGCACCTACTACTGGATTTGTTACTGGAGCTAAAGCACCAACTGCTGGAGCTAAACCACCTACTACTGAAGTTGTTAGAGGACTTAAACCATTTACTGTTGGACCTAAAACACCTCCTAGTGCTGAAGTTGTTACAGGACTTAAACCATTTAGTGCTGGATTTAAAAGACTATTTACTAGTCTACCAGCTGGACCTACTACTTGTCTAACTTTTCGAGGCCTCGCAGCATCAATAGAACTTGTTTCTGGAACGGATTCTTCATCTGAGTTCCTCACATTTTCTGATTGCAGTTCGCTGAGTCTAAAAAATAATCCGCTGGAAATCTGTGAAGAAAAAAATATAGATTATTTAGCCAGTTTAAGATAAAATGAAAAATAAAGTAAAGAGATTTGCACGTTACAAGGAATGTATTTGACAGACAGATAAATCCATCAAAGTGGGGGTCGTAAGGAAAGGTCTACTCTAGATGATTTGGTTTTACTAGAAAAGGAGATTAGTAGGGCATGGCTGTTAAGAAAAGTACGTTGCCGGTTCTGTTCTGTGCGACATCTAGCGAACTTTTTTTACGTCATGGCGTCATAAGATTATCAATGAACTTCTTAATGTTGGTAACAATGGAATTGTGATTATGATACTGGTGTGGATAAGTAAACATCACACGACGTTCTATAGAAACACTATAATTGAGCAAGTTTTTTTTTCTATTAAAAAAAAAAACAAAATAACGAATTAGCTGAAAAAACACTGCCAATTATGGACACAATACTTCCTCGTGATTGTTTCACATTGTAAACAAGTGCCAATTTTGAGATTTTATACAAAATGACTTGTATCTCCAAAACAACTGATTCGATTTTCTTCAAATTCAATTTATATGGTAGAATACTATTTTTCCTACATTCTAGACTCAACAAAAAATTCTGTATCGGCAAGTCGTGGTCCTTATTTTTTGACTTTTTTGTCCAAAATTTAGGATTTTCTTGAATATCAGAGTCAAATTATAATTAATTTAAAAAAAAAAACAAAAAATATATATAAATTACCTATGTAAAACAATAATATGCATATACATACACATTTTTATCAAAATTGGGTGTACCGTTCACGAGATATAAGCGTTTAAGTAAAAATTAGTGGTTAGGCGCATGGTCTCTTTCACCCAGAACCGCTAGTACGAATTTGATTAATGTAAAATGGGACCATCTACAAAACGTCTCATATATGTGTGCAAAATTTCACCAAAATCGATGTACTTTCCGAGATTTGCGCGTTACAAGGAATACTTTTAACAGACCGACGTATTCAAAAATTACAAAAAAGATGAGGGTACTGCTACTCGTATATCTTAATCGAAAAAATACTCATACGCGCAGAGACTGATGCACCTACTATTTCCGTATACGAGTAAATACAGCCTTTTTTATTCCTAAAAAGATCCAATAAAACTTAATTCACTAAACTGCAACAGAGCTTTTAACTTTAAATCTTAATTTTCTCGTGAAAAATCGTGACCCTTAATCTTTCTTCCCGTATGGTCTTCTAAAAATGCCCTTTTTAAGATAATAATTGACTGCTATGAGACTGGATCTGTCCCGGAGGATTTTACCAAAAGTAAAACCATCACACTGCCAAAAAAAGGAAATGCATCGGACTGCTCCAACTACAGGACGATAGCTCTACTATCCCATGCGTCAAAAATTATATTGAACATTGTGAAAAATAGATTGAGCAACAGAATTGAAGAAATACTTGATGAAGATCAATTTGGGTTTAGGAGAGGCAGAGGCACAAGAGAAGCGATCCTAGCATTAAGACAACTACTTGAAAGAAGAATTGAAGTGGATAGAAAAACATTTGTAGCTTTTATAGACCTCGAAAAAGCATTCGATAAAGTAGATTGGAGACTCCTATTCAACACCTTAAAAACCGCAGGAGTAGATTGGAAAGATAAGAGATTCATCTTCTATCTCTACAAACATCGGAAGACGGTAATTGACATAAATGGAAGTAAAGAAGAAGCAATAATTAAACAAGGAGTTAGACAAGGCTGCCCATTATCCCCATATCTCTTCAACGTATTCATCGAACAGGCAATAAACGAAATGAAAGAGGAAACAACAGGGGTCAAAATCAATGGGCAAGAGTTCCATTCCATCCGTTTCGCAGACGATATTGCCCTCGTTGCGGACACTGAAGAAAACCTAAACGCCATGCTTCAATCTCTCGATAAAACACTATCAAAATACAAACTCAAAATCAACGCGAAGAAAACCAAAGCAATGATAGTTAGCAAATCTGAGACCGAAATAACTGCAAACATTAAAGTAAAGAATGAAAACATAAATCTAGTTAATGAGTTTTCCTATCTGGGTAGTCTGATAACATCTGACAATAAATCTACCAAAGAAATTAAAAGGCGAATCACTCTAGCCAAACAAGCTTTTGAAAAGAAAAGGTCACTCTTAACCAACAAACACTTAAGTCTGGATTCAAAGAAGATCTTCATCAAAACTTACATATGGAGCATTCTACTTTACGGTTGTGAAACATGGACACTTGGAAACTATGAAAGAAAGCGGCTGGAAGCGATGGAGATGTGGTTGTGGAGAAGTATGACGAGGACGAGCTGGAGGGAAAAGAAAAGTAATGAAGCGGTACTCACTGAGATAAAAGAGAAAAGGAACCTAATGAAAGCAATATTCAGAAGAAAAACAAAGTTAATAGGGCATCTTCTTAGACACAATGAGTTCCTCACCAACATCATAGAAGGCAAAATTGAAGGAAAAAGAACCAGAGGAAGACCAAGAACCCAATATTTCAAAGACATGATGGACCTGATGAGATATAACTCCTATCAAGACCTCAAGAGAGACACCCAGGATCGACAACTGTGGCTACAACGACAAAGTATTGCTTTTAGAAATTGATGATGGAAGTACACATCAAACCCTATCCAAAACCACCAATAACTCATTTTTTTTTTTTTTTTTAATTGTACCCTCATCGTTTTTCCCGTGTGGTCTTCATATGTTTTGACGTTTCGGATATAGCTAATTAATCAAAATTTAAATTTTTCCAATATGTTCGATTGATTAATCAATCAAAATTTAAGTTTTTCCAATAATATATGTTCGATTAATCGAAAAACTGAAATTTCGATTAATTAGTCATATCTCTGAAACGATAAAACATATTGAATAAGTTTGTCTGCCTTCTAATTCGTCACCAGCCAGCAAGGTTGCGCAAGATACTTTCCACGTTCTATTTTGAAAAGACACAAAACTTGCTCTGTAGGGACTCGTTCCAGAAAGCCTTTCACTCTCATAGTCCCTAAATCTCCCTTTCAAATGCTTTCTGGTTGGTTATTGCGTTCAAATGAATCAATCATAGTACGTTGTGTGACAGTTGAAAGGGAGATTTGGAGATAATGAGAGGGAAGAGGTCTTACTAACAAGACTTACCAGATTACTGACAAAGAGAACGAGAAGAAGGCGCTTCATGTTTGTTGTCTACCTGATGCGGGAGTGGGTGGAAACTCAAACTGATCATTACAACAGAAATCAGCTCGTATAAATATTCCAGTCCTAAGAGTTGCAAAAACAATAATTGCAGAAGGTAACATATTGTAGATAAAAAATCTGGTGTAAACATTACACGACTTTCTTAACGAATTTGGCATTTATCCTTGTGGCCTAAGGTGGCCCCCTTGTGGGAAACTTAGGCGAGTTAAGAATAATCGGATGATGTGGGGTTCCAAATGAAAGGTCTTGATGTGTTTATTGCAAATGCAAATGTGTATATCATTAACCTATCCAGACCTGCTGAAGGCTCACTTTGGGGACTCAGGGGGCCGAATTGGGGATCAAAATATAAATTAACCTTTGCAAAATTAAATACCTACTGGTAAAACTATATCTTTAAAAAAATCTGGTGTAAACATCACACGACTTTCCTTATCCCCCAAAAAGGATTCGAATTCCGCTACTGGTGACTCAACAGTAACAGATAACTAAAAATAAATGCCAAATTCGTAATCAGCACTTCAAAATCATTGAATTTGATATGTCACAAGCCCCAACTAGGATGAATAATAAAAAAGTTAGTCAAAGCGGGTACCTCCAAAATACCGGTAAATTGGAGCCGAGGTCCAAAAAGTTCAAGATATCAAAAAAATGATCAGAATAGACCCCTTTTATTTTTTAATCCAAGAAAATGATGTTCTCCAACTTATTTGGTATCTTAAACCACTTCAAAGAAGCAGCGCTTGTGGCTAATATGCGGCCGACAACCAAAAGTTTTGTGGTTTGTCTTGTGTATAAAATAATTTTCTATACCACATTTCAAGTCTCTAGCTCTTACCGTTCTCGAGAAATTGTGTTCACACACAGACAGACAGACACACGGACGCACGGACCAATGGCCGAAAACAACTTTTTTGGTATCCTAAGGCTATTCGTCCAGAAATGTGTAAAACTGGGTAGGTCAAATTTTCGACGAATACAATACTTTCCTTACTATAGGGTAAGGAAAGTAAAAAAAACTAATTACAGTTATCATTAAAATGAAGTTTTTCCTCAATCATTCATTTGTACTTGGTTTAAATCAATTAACCAAAATACAATATTGTGTATCACGAAAATATAAATATTTCTAATCTTAAATCAAACGTAAAATATAAAATAATATATGTTTATTTTATTTTTTATAAAGATGAGTGTTTCACATCCTTTTTTATTTCGTAGCAATGAAACAGGAGCTACTGTAGACGATTGTGGTCTGTGTGTTGTAGCCTGCCTATCCTGTAGTATGCCTCCCCTCTGATGGGCGAGACGTGACATAATACGTCCCATTTAGGTGCTGGGTCACCATGAGCGCACCGGAAGGTATCCCTTACAAACAAATGTAACCAAATTTTGAATACAAATTTTCATCAGGTCCTTGATTCGAACCCGGGACCTTCCGCATGGCAAGCGAGTGCTTAACCACTGAGCTACTCGTGCGCATTTTTAAATACGGTTTATATTGTGAATTTATGGTTGAAATACTGATATATTATAGTTGGTGGTATGCTGTTGATGATTTCTTTTTAGTTTTAAGCAGTGGCGGCTCGTGCCCTTCAGTTCAAGGGAAGAGGAATGTGACCTAAATCTACATCTCAAGAATATATTCTTATTGTATGTTATGTACTTACTTAGTTCCTGAAGGATAGAACATAACAGTTTTTAATCTTATGGATCTAGTACTTGAATGATTCACAACTAAAATAACTTCCAGAATATCAAAACATGAAACTATTAAGCTTTAAACTTCAAACTCAAACATTTATATTTTTTAAGCTCATAACAGAAAAGAATTCAAAAGATTTCTGATTGATTGTTGCAAAAAAATTGTTATCATTTTTAAATTTTAAACCGCGCCAATGATAAATGCAGTGTTGCCGGTTTTCTGTGAGGGCTTGATACTAGATACCTTTAGAAAGGCGCTATGATATTGCTAAATTCTTTTCCTCAAGATGTTAAATGTTGTGTTTCATTTTCAAGAAAGTTTTCTCAAGCTAGGTTGGTAAGTAATGGATTTCTGTTATACCTCATTACATAATAAAAACAAACTAAATATAAATTACCAAAAACAATGATATTCTCTGATGCCAAAATTTTGCTAGATGTTATTTAAATCGTTCTATATCTAGCACCACAAATGCAACGCTGTTGATGTGCGTGCTACTGGCAACAAAAAACTAAACTTGAAAGTAGATAGGGTGTGCCAAAATCCAAAAGATTCTTAAGGTTCAAAAGTAATTTAAAAACTCTATTCGAACTTTAATTTATTTAGTTACTGTCCTTAATTTACCATATTTTTTACCGATGAAATAAATAGTAATTTAATTAAATAATTTTCTCTAATATTCAGGATAGCATCATTCTTTTGAAAAAATCGGTATTAGTCCACAGGATTATCCTGTATATTCTTCGCGTGATATTCTATGGTCACAAGTATTATGATGCTAGCTTCTCGCCGGACGAGGAGCTTCTCTTCTGCTTCCTTTTCCCATTGTAAAAAACACAAGACTTCAAGGTCATCGGACGAGGAGAATCGGAACTCTTGCCATGGAGCGCCTGGACATTATGACGATTATTATTTATGCAATAATAGATGCAATAAGTGCAAATATTTTAAATATTTAGGATTTAGGGGATTAATTTATAATTTTACTTATGATATAATCACTGGTCTACATAATATTTTATTCTTTATGATACTCTGAAATTTTGAGGAAGAGGTCCTTCCACCTCATCCCCGAGGAGCCGCCACTGGTTTTAAGTTAGAGCACCTGGTTAAGAGGACCTAGTGATAAATGCGACTTGATTCTATCCGAGTTTGTTTTGGGACTTAATCTGTAGATATGTAGATATGTAGGTGTGTCATAATAATAATACTCTAGTGAAAGGTAACCACCAGGTGAGGTTGATGTTGAAAGCATTTTCTACTGTTCCAATCAATGTCCAGGAAAATGTACCACCCTGTAGTATCAGTGAAATTCACATGACGAAATAGAACAACTGACATTACACGCCAGATGAAATTAAGCCAAGCAAATGAAAGATTAGGACTTCTTTAATCTGGAGAAAAACATGTGGCAATGTACGGTGGTCTTGCATATATAATAAAATCATGTATTTGAACATAATTACATAGATAAAAATTTGCCAATTTGGAAGCCGTGTGCTGTCATCACTGTTCTTTGCTCAGGTGTACACGAGGTATTAACTGGTAGAACCAATGTAACTAACAATAATACATCAATTGCACCTACTTTTTTATTGGCTCTATCGAAAGACTTCATGTTTGAATAAATAAAATTGCAATTTGAAAAAACTTGACTAATTTTCTCATAATATTCACTATGGAAAGTACATAATTCCAACACAAAACTCTACACTAAACTTATCTCTGTGTCGGTAGAAACACTAGAAACTCGTATTAACTTTCACTAAGTTTATTGGAATCTATCTATACCTATAAAAGAAAGCTGTCTCTATGTGTATGTATGATTGTATGTGTGAATGGATGTTCTTTATACAAATCCACACCGTTTGACCGAGAAACCTGAAATTTTGCACATAGGTTTGTTTGGATCAGGGAATTCTTCTGGGCTAGATTATATCTACCTAAGGTTAAGCTACAATGAGTATGGATAAAAATTGGATGGGTGACCCAAAATATATTCACGTTTTTCGACCTAAATGACATTTTTTCTCGAAATTTTTCGTGACGACCGACCAACTCAGAGCAAGAAAGTTTTAGGTAAGGGTTTGAGCTTTCATTTGACATATCGATCGTGAAATTCTTATGAGCCATTCTTGAGCTACGCCGGGTAAGGGCAGAAAATAGATGGGCGGCAAAAAAAATTCACGTTTTTTTTTAAACCTAAATGTTAATAACAAGATAACATTTTGTGTGTATGTGTGTGTGTGTGTTGTGTGTTTGATGGGTTGGTGAAGCGGCGGGTGTAACCCGCTGGTAAGGTATATATAGAAGATATTATTATATTAAATTTAAGAGCAGGGTTTTTATTTTTATAATTAGGAAACAGGAAAATTGAACTTTCAGCAACAAAGCTTAACTAATTCAGTACTTTGGGTTATTATTAAAGTTAATTCTTATAGCAGGATGATCGTTTTGTTATGCAAACAGCAAAGTGCACTTCCTGGCTTTTGAACTTTTTCAGATATTTTTCTAAGAAATAAAGTTTGCTACATTCCAATATTAAAATAGGTAGTTGCTGATCTCCTTCTACTCTGTCTTTCCCAAACCTACTTGGGGTCGGCAAGGAACTTACACATGCTTTGAAAAATCCACAGGCGACCTTCTTTGAAAGGTCTCTGTGAATGGAGTCAAAGCAGAATATGTCTTTGAAACAAATATAAAATATTTATACAATCATATTACAGAATTATACGAGTATAAATACTTCTAAAGCCCAATTTTTTTAGAAAATTCTTAATGTAATAGTTATAAAGAAATCTACCCAGAGTAATACCTAATGATCCCACAAAAGCGTCAAAAAAAAAAACGCATATAGGAGAAAATGTCTTGAAAATCAATACGAAAATATAACATTATTAGCTTGAAAGTCACACATACTCTTGAAAGCGTTGCAGGCAATTTTCTTCTAACGGTCTCAGTGTGATGTGTCCTAGAAAACTTTGTTGAAAATATATCTTGGAGACCCTTCAAAAGAGTCAATTGAAATTTACTTCAGAGGTCATAGGAGAAAATGTTTTGGAAATCAATTTAAAATATTATATTTAAGGAAATATATCAGATGCTTTGGAAGCGCCGCAGGCGATTTTTTAGAAAGTTCTGGGTATAATGGTTCCCAAAATATTACCTAAAGATCCTTTGAAAGTGTCAAAGCGTGAAACTTTAGTTCTGAAAATATAGGCATTGGAGTAGACCCTGTATTATCATTACCCTCATCATGTCCAATAATAGACAGTAAAGGACATATTAATTTGGTTTTAACGTCGGTTTCTTATGCATGGTTATATCACACATATCAATTTAAGCATTAATATAAAAAGTTCATTATTTTTTGTATTTTTAATAAAAAATTGAGGTGATTTAATAAACTGGTGGTATAGTGAGACTTAAACTCTTTTGTTTCAGATACAGGGGAACCAATGGACTTTTTCTCCTGTGAAGGACTGAAGAATATGAAGAAGAAAATCTATGTGAGTTTCAAGGAACTAAATATGTGTCTTCCTTCACCTAACTCCACCTTCATTTGAAGAACCTTCATGTTTAGGGTTTATTTCATATGAAGAAAAACCACTATTAACCTTCGCATGGTAACATCTGGGTCTCGCCTGCTTGTTGACGCCAATATTCTTGTCGAAATAATTTAAGAAATAATGTGAACGGGAGCAAAATATTCCCAAAAAATTGTTCTTGTCTTTGAAACTCAAGTTCTTAATAAAAGCTATGTTCAATTATTTTGTTTGTAATTATTTCGTTTTTCCAAAATTAATATTTTGAGTATTGGGTCTGTCAGACCCAATGTTACCGTTGGTGTCCATTAACACTTTGAGCCCATGAATACCATATATGACCCTCAGCTGACATTTCACAAAGGACATGAGTACCATATATGACCCTCACCCAAAATTTCACTGTAGACTTGTGTACTCTATATGGTATTCACGACCTTCCTTTACTTGGAAGACATGAGTACTCCCTTCGGTATTCGTTTCTATGTGTATCTCATAGGGAACAGGTTCTAGTGGTCCTTGGGAACAATGTATGAGTGTTGGGTTCTGAAATTTGTGGTCCCTCGTGCTCACTCGCCGATCCCAGCTCTGGGGCTCAAAGTGTTAATTTATGTTACCATGGGAGGGTTGACGAGCTATCTTCCATACGCCGTACACCGTCCGGTGAACACCCTACGGTTTCAGTCACAAGTCATAACTCAAACTAAGTTTTGTCATTTTTTATTTATTCATTATGTATTCTCTTTTTTTTCCAGTGCGTTACTGAATGCATCGGGAAGAAACAAGGAGTGGTAAGTAGTCTTCATTTTTTGTGCGGAGGAATCCCTCTTTAGCATGAACTTATAGTTACTTACTTACTTGCCGTGTTATGCATCTCATCCACCACCATTCAAATCTTGAATTGCCACATTGCCAGTACTTTGCAACTTGAACAGCAGCATCATTGCATATTCGGAGATCCTCTCTTGTACACTGCGTCTCCATATTTCTGCATATAAGTAGATGATCCTCAGTTTGTTGTTCTTCGCAGTCACATAACTCCTCTTGGCTGATGTATCCCCATTTTAACAAGTTGACCTTACATCGTGATACTCGAGTTCTGAGTCTTATAGTTAACTTATTATTATTATTATTAACTTATAGTTAACTTATTATTATTTTACAATCACATAATATATACAACATAGATAATTACAAATTAATATACAATATTAGAAGAAGTAAAATTAGAATAAAATTAAGAAAAAATAAATAAATATATACATTATGTTCTAACTAAAGGGCGGGGTTAATGCCTTTGGCAATCTCTTCCACCCAAGCCTTAAACTTTCAAAGAAGATAACTTATTACTGAAAAATCAATGGATCTCTCCGAAAGGGTATTGTGTATTGATTTTTTCTTTGAATTTGTGAAGGTTTGACGTTCTCAACCTACTTGAAATTTCCCCATTCTTTTTATTACACCTGTGACTATGATGATATAAAATAAAATATCATGAGGACACTTTTCTCAGCAAGACATGCAGAGAGTAGACAAGTGTTATCTCTGAAGAATCTGAGAGACTATATTATGTGTACAGGAAGTAGATTAGTAGTCTGACTAGGCTACTATAAACAAAAAGTAAACCAGTAGTCTGGCTTGGGGACTATAAACAGAGAGTAGAACACTAATCTAACGTAGGGTCTATAAACAGAGAGTAGACTAGACCAGTAATCTAACGTAGGGTCTATAAACAGGAAGTAGATTAGTAGTCTGACTAGGCTACTATAAACAAAAAGTAAACCAGTAGTCTGGCTTGGGGACTATAAACAGAGAGTAGACCAGTAATCTAACGTAGGGTCTTTAAAAGGGAAATAGATTTGTAGTCTGAGTAGGCTACTATAAACAAAAAAGTAAACCAGTAGTCTGGCTTGGGGACTATATACAGAGAGTAGAACACTAATCTAACGTAGGGTCTATAAACAGAGAGTAGACTAGACCAGTAATCTAACGTAGGGTCTATAAACAGGGAATAGATTTGTAGTCTGGCTGGAAGATTATAAACAACAAACAATTAGTGAGTGGATCAGATTTTCTGTCTGGGGGTTTAATTTCATTGTATTCAATTTAGAAATATTAATTTTATTATTGTTGTTATTTCTTTCAAGTTAAACGAAGATGGATCCCTGAACCCTGAAAAGTTGCGCGAATACTTTACGGGCGAAACTTTCAAAGAAGATTGGCAGAAAGATGTTGTGTCCAATGGACTAGACGAGTGTTTGAAGAAAGATTACTGTGAGTAGTGCATAATGGTTCTTGTGCACGTTAGGATGTGATTAACGGACATTCGTTCGCCACACTGACAAATTGGTGGGTCAGTTCTCGTGAACAAATAGCTATATGGGTGATACGAGTTAGTCCTATTCTCATTCGGGTAAGTATAATATTTTTCAGAATGCTGGTTGAAAACTTGTGGACTGTAGGTTTTAAGGATTTCAGTTTATTGAAATTACTGGTATTGGTCCATTGATTCTGCCACGCAGTTTTAAGCCTGGAACTAATTATAGGTTTAAGATCTTCGGGGGTACATAATTTTAGTATAGATGTTCCGTCTGGGTTCTTAGCTGCTTCATCCACTTGGTCGTTACCTCTGATCTCGCAATGAGTCGGGCACCACATGAGAGTTAACGTATCCTAATTGAAAGATAAAACTCATTTTTGTGATTTAAAGTAAAACCTCTTGAATGAAAATAGTCAAATTATTTAAACCAGTAATTATAGTATTATAAATGATAACCTTTACAAATTTTATAATTATATTTTTTCTCCACAGACAAGTCCTCGTTCCCAAAAGAAATGGCCTCCCCTGCTGATGGTGTTGAGCTGGATTGTAACCCAACTTTCCTTCAGTTCATGAGCTGTCTACACAAGGAAATTGAAATGGTAAGTAACAAGTACCTATCGAACTATAATAGATTCTAGTTTATGATAATCTTTTGTAATTTACCTACAATACCTAGTTATTTAGGAACTATTATTCTATACATATTAGTATCAACGGCTAAGTAATAGCACTTTCAAATATAAACTGTTCGTCATTTCAATAGTCTGAAGTATTAAAAAAAAAAAAAAAAAAAAAAAAAAAATGCTTTGTGACCCATATAATTACAGTTGAAGTCCATTCAGGGTCAAGAAAGTTCAACATAGATAATCACCTATGTGTAGAGTGCAGTGTAGTGCTATATAATTATAGTGTATCATTTTATTCAAATTCAATCTCCATCTTAATTGGCGGAAGAAAACTAATTTAATCTTCTTCTTCTTCTTCTTTTACTCTGTCTTATCCCGTTTAAGCAGGGTCGACGTTGTTCAACCTCATGTTTGAGGTTGATTGGTTTTGGCACATACTAATATTAATTAGTATTTTTAATACAACAGAGAAACTTGATATTAGAGCTACTATAGTGCTTTAAAATTTTATTCATGGACGTTGTTTCAACTGAAATGCTGTTATTGCTTCATTTTGTAGTCCTCTATGCTCTAGCATGGATGGTTATCTTTTTTTAAATAGGTACTGCTCAATTTTTTTTAACATTTTTTTTTTTATTGACATAGGTATACGTAAATTCTAACTACTGCTTCATCTGACCATCTTCAATCTTTTCTGATTTAAACCTCTGTCTTGTTTCTCTCAACCTTAAGGAGTTAAGGACACCGCTCTCACAATAAAATTGCCAGTTGAATTTTGGCTTTCAAACAACTGAAAATTTGAGAATATCTGCTCTTCGATGGTTATTTAATTATAGCTTACATGATATTAGATTCCGTTTCGCCATACATTGACACCCTATTATAATAGGTAGAGACTAAATGTTTCACCGTCTTAAAATTCGATTCAAAACCAAAATAAATTGGTCACCAAATTTATTTAAAGTAAGAGAAGTCTAGGGTTTCATGCAGAAAGCAGTCTCTTTCTCAAAATCTCCTTGCAAACGTCAAATGTTGTTCAAATAACACAGTCAGAAGCGTTGTGTACCCGAATAACCCAATCAAAGCGCAGTTGAAAGAGAGATTTTGGAATTACGAGAGTGAGAAAGCTTTCTGGAATGGGACTCAAATGTCTCGCAAAAAAATCCACTTCTACCTTGATTAAGAGTTCGGCGGTTCGAGTCCCAAGTATGCCCAATCCTCTAGTTGTGATATCAGCATTGTGATTAACACAAATATGATAACTTAAAATCTTATCTTTTCATTTCTCTAATTCTCTTCTTCATTTGTTTCTCTACATGTTCCAGGGTTGCCCCGATCAGTACCAGAAGAACACCAAGAAGTGTAAGGCCATGCGCGAGAAGTTCTTTGAAAATAAAAAGCGAATGCTTGACTTGGTAAAGGCTTGAAGAAAAGAGTGCTTGATTTAAACAAGACAAACTTATAAAAAAGGGTTTGATTTATTCAAAACTTCAAAAAAAGTGCTTGACTTAGTCTAATAAATACTATTTGTAGTTAAGGATTGAAAAATGTTCTTGATTTGGTGAAGTATTTAATTTTCTAAATTTATTTAATTAATTGTAGGAGGTTGTTTACTTGTCAAAGCTTGATTTATTATATTAAAAACTTTGAAAAAGCTAAACACAAGATTGAAATTATTGATTTGTTCGATGATCAAGAAACTTGAAGACCAAAGAAACACGGCAAAAATATTATATTTTTATTATAATTCTGAGTCTGTAGATTTCAATTTTCATGTAGTTTATTTATTGATTGATTTAAGTGCATTGATAACGTTGTTACAAATCATTTAAAGATATGTACTTAATTTCTTCACTGAAGATAATGTAACCTTAGAAAGGACTTTTTGGCACATTGTTAAATGTTTCATTCGAGTATAATTCATAATTACACATACTTTTATGAATAAAAATTTATTATATGATGTGTCTTTTCATTTATAATCAATTTCTTCTCAAGCCCTCTACCTAATTCACAAGATGTGTACACATTGTACAGCTTCATATCAAAATGGAGACTTTTGACTCGACTTAAAGTTCTTAACGTTTCCTATAAATTAACTTAAGGGATCAGTGTTTACAATGAACCTTTAACTATAGGAATTAAATAGGAAAAAAGGGGCCCTTGGCCTTGGATCAAACAGGACTTGTTTGGTTTCATCAAGTCACGAAAAATATAAAAATACTAACTTGTAGAGACAAAGAAATTAGAAATTGCACACGATGAATTAGGTATTAGGTAGTTACAGACGATGAATTTGGCAGTTACAAACGATGAATTTAGATTTGCTAGTTGTTGACGATGAAGTAGGAATGTTGCAGGCAATAAATTTGGTTGTTGCTCACGTGAATTACGAATGTTGCAGACAATAAATTTGGTTGTTGCACACGTGAATTACGAATGTTGCAGACAATGAATTTGGTTGTTGCTCACGATGAATTCGGAAAGCCCTGTAAGAAGAAAAAGAATTACCTGTTTATCTATTAAGACCTACATACATATATACTTATGTATAAATGGCTTACTTGACTTATGTCCTGTGTTCCCGAGGTTGACGTAGGGCCTTATGTATAAATAAAGCTAGATAAATATTTTTTTTATATTCAAATGTTCTTGAAATTCAAAGGGGTTCATGTTTAAGTCATGGTTGTATGCCTTCCTAATATACCAAATCTAGTACATTAATTGATTTTGCGGGTTTTGTAACCATCAGTTCAGTGATCGCAAGTAAAAAATTAGCAGTGTGAGTTTGAGAAAAGTTCTTGTTGGCTTAACGTCTATGTAGGTAACATCCAGGTAAATCGAGACGAAGGTTTTAACCTCAATTTTCTCACCCAGCCTAATTTGGGAAGGGAATAGCGAGTATCACACGGGTTCGAATTTGAATGTTCACCTATACAATTCCTAACCTCGCTTTAGAATGCTTAACTTTAGTGACAAAACGAGAACTGGTGTATTCAACTTGTGAATCAGGCTGGCCATCAATATTTTTTAGTATTTTCACATCCTATGAGACGGATGAACTTGAAGTCAAAATAGTTTTATATTTATCTACTATGATTCTTGTTCATTATCGAAACTATCCAAACAATTCAAACCCCAAACTTCAAAGCCACTCAAAGAGTGCATGTCCTAAAGTTACCGCTAGTTCCAGAGATCAACCTGTTCCAACCACTTTCTTCCTGACCCAGAAATCGGAATCAAGGTTACTCCAACGCTGGATCACATTTCTTTCCTGACGACATTCTATCAGTCGGTTCTTATAGCTGGTTGGTTCCGATAGAACTGAAAGCGAAGTCGTATTTTACCTGTCAGTGGTATCTGGGCGTCTTGGTTTTTTATAGGTAAGTTAAAGATCATACTTTCTTCAGTTTTTTTTTTTATTATAGAAAATCGAAATTGGCAATTGTTTTTTATAAATTTTAGTCTGGTACTTATTTACAAGTTTTTTTATTATATAGCAAACTACTCGGCAATCTCTTAGTGTTTATCCTTGCATAGTTTTTAAGTATTTTTTTATGCTTAGAATGTCTTATCAGTAAAATGTCTGGTAGGGTGCTGTGCTGTACCACCGGTACACTTTTTAATTTTTGATTTTTCCATTTTTTTTTGTTTCATATATGTATTTATTTTTTTTACAGTCAACTAGATCATTTAGTTGTGCATAAAATGCATGTCTTACGAAGGCTCTAGCTCATTCCTAAATATCACAATTTTAATTCTCCCATACCTCTTCTTGGTGTACGGTAGTACATTCACATATTGTACCACCGACCACCGCATAATGTACCACTGGTACAGCATAATTGTATGTGCAAATTTAAAAAAATGGACTAGTTAAAATACAACAAAAACATGGGTATTAATAGTTAATTAAACAATAAAACTTGGGTTTTTTATTAACTTAGGTAATAAGGAACAAAAAAAAATAGGACACTTCTCAATATAATTATGTATAGACTTACTGGGGGTGAGCTGAATACCGTAATGTACCACCGACGATACCGGTAGTACATTACACAAAAGTGTACGGTAGTACATTCACCTCACTTATTTTAAATAAAATAGATTAGTTTAATAAATATAGGTAATTAAAAAACAAAAGTTATAGATTATGACTTACCAGTTAATGCACAATTCTCTTTACTACATGAAAATCCAGGAATCTTGATGAACTTTTTCTGAAGCGAATATAAAAATGACAAAAAAAATTACTTTTGCCATATGAAAACAGTCTCAATAAAATTAATCGGAAATTAAAACAATAACAACACAAAGTGTTGGATAGAACTTGACGCATGCTTAATTCCAGTCAACTACATATTTTTTTTACCCTCCAGAGAGCACCACAGGCTGAATAATAGCTAGTGGTCGGTGGTACATTATGCCGGTAGTACAGCAATTCACCCTAGATACTTTTTATTCAATTTGTGATCTCCATGTTTACCTGTAACATGAAACTCGTCGCAATATATTTATGCTTCAATTATGTCTTAATTAGTATGATGTTGGGTAGGTAATTTTTATTCAATTTGTGATTTATTTTTATTTTTTAAAGATGAGTGTTTCACAACCTTTTTTATTTCGTAGCCTTGAAATAGGAGCTACTGTAGAAGCTTGTGGTCTGTGTTGTAGCCTGCCCATCCCGTGGTATGCCTCCCCTCTGATGGGCAAGAAGTGACACAATACTTTTAGGTGCTTATTTATACTTCCAATATTTTATAATATTAGAAACGGAAGTATTTTATAATGGTTTTCCTCATCTGCAATGTAGAAAATATTTGATGAAATTCCTGTTTTCAACTAGGACTCCATTGTGAGCTGCCGTCTAAATCTCCCAAATTTTAATTGACACAGAAGATTACCGCCGACATAATAAATGGAAAACTTCACCACTGCGTCTCTGCATGGTTGCAGGGTTTTTATATTAACATGGTCACTTCATTCTGCACCCTCTTCCTCTAGAGCTGTCCCAAAATTCAGGGCCCAACTCAGAAAATTGCAAGGGGCTTTTCAAAAATTATAGGTATGGTATGTCTTATAGTCCTATCATGCTAACAGTGAATAGATATACAGGAAAAATTAATAAGGAGAGCACTTTAAAGAAATAGTCTGAGGATTTTCTCAAAAGTTTCCTATAAGTATAAATTAATAATAATAATAGTAAATCTAATAAGGGCAAAGCTTTATAAGTAAAGCTATTAAGCCCAGAACTGAGTCTTTAAAAAGAGTGTGTATGTAAATTTTACACCAAAACTGACAATTCCAATTAAAAAAAATCTGGTGTAAACATCACACGACTTTCCTTATCATATTAGGAATAGGAACAGGACCAAAAGCCACTGGCGACTCAAAGGTAACAGTTAGCTAAAAATCAAAGCCACATTCGTAATCAGCATCTCAAAATCATTGGATTTGATATGTCACAATCCCCATCTAGGGTGAATAATAAAAAAGTTAGTCAAAGCGGGTCGCCCCCAAAATACTGGTAAATTGGGGCCGAGGTCCAAAAAGTTCAAGATATCAAAAAAATTATATGAAGAGACCCCTATTATTTTTTTAATTTAAGAAAATGTTGTTCTCTAACTTTTTTTGTAACTTTAACCAATTCATAGAAGCGGCGCTTGCGGCCAATTTTTGCGGCCCTGCGGCCGCATTTTGCGGCCGATTTCAACCAAAAGTATCGTGGTTTGTCTGGTGTATAAAATTAATTCGCATACCAAATTTCAAGTCTCTAGCTCTTACCGTTCTTGAGATATCCTTTTCACACACAGACTGACAGACGGACAGACAGACAGACGCACGGACCAATGGCTGAAAACAACTTTTTTGGTGTCTTGAGGCTATGATTCGTCCAGAAATGTGAAAAACTGGGTAGGTCAAATTTTCGACGAATACAATACTTTCCTTATTATAGGATAAGGAAAGTAAAAAAAGCATTGGATTCTTTGAGAATCAAAAACGGCCCTGTAAATGCCTGGAAATATATTCAAATCCATTTGTATTATGCAAATCAACATGGAAGTCAGGGTCAAAGATTATTATAATATATGCATAGTAATATACTTCAAGTACATGAAACATATACCTAATGTACGAGTATACAATTATACATAGAAAGCACTTTACAAAAGGATAGAACAGCTTTTGTTATTAAGGATTGAGCTGAAAAGTTATATTGTTATCACTAGAATTATTTTTATTTTCAAAAGAACAATGAAAATGTAGAATGTTTCTCGAGCGTTTGAAAATTAAATAAATTTAAATCATTTTACTGTGCATTTTCCATGAAACAAGATGAAATATTTCTTTATTATATTTAGAAATATAAAAAAGACCAATGTGGGAACACACATTGAATTTTCCAAAGAAGAAGTCAAAACCGTGACATGGATTTCCAGAAATAATAGCATGAAACTATAACCTACTGAGTAGAATGCACATGTCATGCACAATTGCACATACATCATACATCTAATGTGACAGGAGATGACTGTGTTAAAGCCATCACCAACCTTTCTCGTATAAATGGTCTAGTAGTTATTGGGTCTCACGGAATGAACATAATATACCTGTATTATGAAGAAGAAAAAAATGATTTGTGTGATTTTATGTCGAGGGTTCCTAGCAGGGCTTTAGTGACGTCATGAAGTAAAATTCAATGTGAAACCATATTCTTTCGTCACAAAATAATCAGTTTTTGCAAAAATAAATGACCACATGGACTTTTAGAGGCGACAAAATACATATAGATTATGTTTACCGTTATAATTACAAGCACTGTAGTTTCTTGAAGGCGTTCTCTGCGAAACGCCCGTTTCGCTTGATGTCTAATATTTGCACAATTTTGGACGCTTACCTACATAAAGTTTTTTTTTTCTTTCAGATACAAATTACTGTTATAACTATAAAGTTTACCGGGTAGTAAAAATACTTATTTCCTTTTATTTCTACTTAAAAGACAAACCTCGATTGTAATTTTAAATTGATTTATTCTTATCTTAATCCCTGTTTCAGAAATGTTCCATCATCTGATGAGTTCTTGACAATGACTCTGCTAGCACATCTTAAAAAATGCGCTATCATCATAGTTCTAGTAAGTATATTTTTACATATTAATACTGCACCAATCTTAGTTAGCTCAACAAGTGAACAGCATATCTCCCGGTCATTGGTTAGACTATCACTTGAATCAAATACGAGTATTAGAATTGGTCCGTAATTGACCGCCTTTCGCCTATTTAATTTCAAAATGACAGGTACAATTAACTTTAAGAGTTCAGTAGTTCAAAATAAACTGTTACAGGAAAAAATCTTTCAAAAACTAGAAATAAGCTCGGACTCTCATACTATTAGCAATAAACATGTGGTTTCACTCTCTCTTCAGCAATGTCTAATTATTAGTAATGTCTTTCTAACTGCTGATATTAACTATCATTAAAAATATATTCAGGTATATCTACATATTTGTCATTCGGAATATAATCTACTGTAGGCATGTATCTATGGATGATGAAAATCCTTAATTATATTAACTATAATTAAAGAATTTTTATAACTATTAACTATTAATAAAAAAATATATTAACTATTAATCAGTTGATATCAATATCAGTTGATATCAATCTTATTTTATTCAGTGGTTTTCAAGTCATTGTATTTTAATGTAATATGAAGTTTGTACAGGTTGCAATAGATTTCCTTCGAAACAGATTTGTGTATTTTAAAGAAATAAAGTTACTGTTTGTAGTACTGCAATTCAAATTCATTGACATTGAAAATGTTAGAAGTACGTAGGTATGTGCCTCATGGGAAACTTGATGTATTATTCGTGTGATGACTTCAAAATCAAGTGTAATAAAGTTGAAAGATGTTTCCTGTGAATTCAAAACATTGATCCTTGAACCTGAGAGAGTTTTTGAGGAAAAACGTAGAGCTTGGAATTTCCAAGTTAATGGAATTTCCTTCAGCACAACTTTCAACATCTTTTCTCATTTTCGAAGAGCTAGTGCTCCTAAATTCAAATGAAATTTAAGATGCTCTTGTAGAGCTTCTATCAAATATCAGGAGTCTGCAATTTGTGCCACTGTACCAGAAAAATCTATTTGAGCACTTATCTCACCGACAGGTTTCAAAAAAGTTAATGTTAACACAATTAGAAACAACATGACTAGGTACTTACTATTATATGTATACTTTGAAGCCGCAGTAGATAATAATAAAAAAAAATCTTCTCATAAAAACTTACATAGTTATTGCTATAAACTATTATTGTAATTGTATACGAGTATTTACGGGTCAAGCCCAGTGTAAAATAAAGCATAAATACAATGAAAAAAAAATATAGATTAAGTAAAACATATAAAACAATAAGTGACTAGATAAAAAAAATAAACATTGGTAACAGGTAGTACTACTATACTTTCACATAAGCTCAAGACCAAAAATGCAGTCTCTCTAAAGAGGCCCCAGAGACAACAAAAATCATTATCTGTGAATGTGGAGCAGCCTGTCACGCTCTACTGAAAAACTTCTCAAGGCTGATTCTAACACCTAAAGAAGTTACCGAAATCAGCCCCAAAAGAATTTTAAGCTACATTAATAGCTCTGATCTCTTTTAGAGTTACAGGGACTTGTCACAAAAGATCTATTTAAAGGTCGCACTGGCAAAGAGCTTTCGTAGCCGACAGCCCTACTATACCAATACCAAATACTATCACATAAATATTGTTTGCCATACGCATCATCCGGTGGATGGGATATAAAATAAATAATTAGTAGTATTACACTAATACTAATCAATACTTACGATATCTAATATTAGATACTATCGGAAGTCACAAAAGAAGAAAAGTCACGTTGATTAGGTACGCCTATATGAAGAAAGAGAAAAGGCTTAAAAACGCTCTAGGTATATTTTGCTATTATTATGACACTCTTTTATTTTCTAAGTTCATGAAAGCTTTCATCTGACAAGACTCACCAGGCCCAATGAAATGATTATATCCCAGGACGTCAGAAATCTAAATTGTCAGTATTTTATGAAGGCATGGTAGATAATCATAATTTGAAGGCTACACTTGGAGAGGGTGAAATCTATGTTTGTACATATTTAGGTCATTATGTGAATTTCTAAAGCCATGCCTGCACAGATAATGTTGATACAATCGGTGCGGTGCTACGTTTTTCAATCTAAATCGTCCATCAACATCACATTTCTAGAAATGAAATCAGCACTTATCCTAATGATAGTAATGATGATGGTAGGCAAACTATTAGAACTGCAATAATGATGGCTATGATGAAAGCTGAACAATGATAGTAATTTGCTAGGTCAGGACCCATGCGGTGATTATTATTCTTGAGGCCTCCTACGTACCCGAGTGTCTATTGTAAATATCCAGTATTACTTTATATTGAGAATATATCTGTATATTGTAGATATGTAGATGATCTAAAATATATTTTTTATATTAAAATACCTATGTGTCTCTGTACAGTCTATTCTAGCCATCTAGTGACTGTGTATTCATCATAGCTATCAACAAGGATATCAAATGTAATAATTTAATTATACATCTCGTACATAGGTGTGTACTTGTTTGGTGTTGTGTCAATCCCGTCTATGATTATAATTTACTTTCTTTTTATTTCCTCATGTTGAAGTTCCTTATAATATTATAAACTATTAGATCTATTTAAATTAATGGTTTTAAAGTATGTTTTACATTGTTTTATGTAATGCTTCAACTGATTTCTTTTCACTCAGAGTAGGTTTGTCTGCAGAAATCTGGTCAAGTGATAGATTTGATGATTATTCTGTGATGCTCAATTTGTTGGATTTTTTTGGGTTTTATCCGAAATGATCTGATTTTTGAAACCCTACGCACATTATCTTTTGTCTCGACTTGTAATGCGGAAGTTTACTTTCTTTCTTTTATAGATTTGCATGTGTCTCTTCTATTACTTATCCCGCTCAAGCGGGTGACGTGTCAACTCAGATTAGGTTGATTGTTTGGACATTTTTTTACAGCTGTCCTTCTACGCCACGATTATTTGATTTACGTCCTATTAGAGAATTGTTAATGGAGTTAAGAAGAATGTACAGTTGTAGGTTGTAGGCTTTGAGAATTTGAGTGTTCTGTAGGTGTGAAGTGACAGATGATTTTACTCGTTTGTTTGTTAGTCGATCTACTTGAAATAGCTCGTTATCAAGATTGGTATGCATAGTTAATTTAAAGTTTACCAATATTGATGGAGACTTTCTTTTTTGTTTATGTTTTTTTTATTATGACTTTTTTTAATTTTAGAATATCGACAAAATTAAAGTTGAAGTGTCCCTAAGCTTGAGAATTCCAACTTTACCATTTCAGTTCCTCGTCATAGGACTTCAGTGCAAGAAGGCTGCCCCATCCAAGGAGACGAACATCCTCAAGTTCTTCCGTCTTTTCATCATGAGAATGGTGTACGGATTTGCCTCCTACTTCGGCATTGAGGAGCCTTTGGAGGAGGTGGCTGGAGGAGCCCTAGTCCCCCCGGGCACTGATGATGACTATGGAGGAGGTAGTACTACTATGGAGTTATGCATGACTTTTAGCTATACGGGCCATTGTTTTTTTTTAATTGGGCTTATCGTCTTAACTTCGGTGATCCTACGAGAAGCGGTGCATTCAACGCGCCATCGACCCTGGCTTGAAATTAGTATTGGTAATAATTTCACGTCCGAAAAGGTAATACAGTATTTTACTAAGTTACATTAATTCCAAGTGGACACTATCCCTTAACTCGGGCTATAGTGCGCTGTGATTGGTTGGAATCCGACTTGAGGGCGTGTCTAGTTTAGCTTAACTTTAATTGTCTTTTATAATGTGGCATAAGTCGTCTAACAGTATAATATATATATTTTTTTTTTTGGAGATTGTCTTATTGAGAATTACTTTGACAACCTTTATCTAAGTGAGTGCTAAAGTTTTTGGAACAACTTTGTTTTCCTTTCCCAGAATTTGTAGGAAAATTCTTGCTGTTTTTCTCAACTATATGCTAATTAAAATTAAATAAATACATTTTAAACGGATAACTGACCTGCTTGGATTTATAGGAACTCTATTTTAACATTTTCTTAGAATATTTCAGCTATTAAAGTTATATCTTTGATTTTCAGGTGGGGCAAAGATGACTATGACGACGAGATGATTACGGGTTTGACAGTTATTGAAAAAGGAGTGAAAGGGACATGGTGTGGAGATTGGTCCTGACAGAATCCATAACAATCATTTTAAACCATAGCTAACCAAAAAACACAGATTTGATTTGACCCAGAAGTTCAGTGGGCAATGCGTCGGTCTTGTAATCCAGAAGTCGCGGGTTTGAATTTGAAACCCAGACGGAAAAGACAAGTTATCTTCCTATTTGGCTTACTGCTGGAATAATCAGACTTATTTGTACTATTTGGGCAAATATATATTATTATTTGATGAACCAGCGGCACGAGCATCATAGAGATCTGATTCTTCTTCCCACCACTACAGTATACTAGTGCGTGACTTATTTACAATGTCAATGTAATACATTTCAGCAAACCAACCTCAGTAACCACATTGTTTTTGTGTACTTTCGGTCAATAGGTTTTCGTTAGAATGTTAGTTTCCTCCGTGGTCAATTGGTGATTGGTCATGAGTGTCATGACATGTAAACAGATGATGTTCAAGGGGACCGACCACTTTAGTATTTGCCAACTTTTATTTACCAGAGTGATGCTTCATCAAAATTCTAGTAGTTGAAGATACCGAAGAATTTTTTATGCTATTTAGTTTGAATACGAGTACCTGCCTTCTCTTTTTTTTGTACGTATAATGATTCTTATTTTGTTTGAGTTATTATTTGATTACTGTTTGTATAGGTTATGAATTTTGTAAATATATACAATAAATAATTTTATTAATTTTACATTGCTTTCAATTCTTTTAGTAAAGTAGCATCTTTAGTTCCACTTTCTCATAGAACATCGTCACATAGAACAAATTCAAAATGTTGGCACACATCAATTATTATCTAGAGGCCGTCTGGAGCCTGTGTTCTGCATGAGCATTTCTCTTGGGATGGAATTTCCTCCTTAGTCTGATTAATTTATCACTTTTTTAAACCTAGAGTTTTGAAATATTCATATTACGACCATATGGCTTCTTAGTGTTATTTATATGGTCCATAGAAAAAAATAATATAATACAACAAGATAATAACAAATATTCAAATAAAAACATAAATTAATTAAATACCAAAAATATTGTCAAAGTGGGAATCGAACAGACTCTCTATTACACTATCGGATTCCTCGTTGAAAATGCATACTAAACAACTATCAATTTATATCTATATCCTCCTGGGAGTATATTTATGCAAGCCATATATCAAAAATATCAAGTAAAATCTTATAGAACAACTAGAAGATAGAAACGAAGTATGTTACTGCCGCTAATTCTGCTAGAAATACTCACAAATACTTACTTGGATTTGTTAAATGCCATAATTATTATGACTTATTAATCTAACATTAAAATGTGTAATTATTATCCGCGATGCGTATGCTTATATAATAATGTCAGAGACACAGACCATAAAATATTATACATGCATATTCATATCAACATACAGTGCATTACCAAAGTTGATAAATACCTATGTGAAACAGACATTTAGTTTGAGTAGTGAGTACCTGTTCTGTAAAAAACAATGATGGATGTTGTTAACGATTGACTTTAATTCTAATATTTGCGCAATGTCCGTTTTTTGTTTTGTCCGTTATTTCATGTTGTCTCATTCATTATCTTTATTATTTCCTTCTCAGTGCTACCTTCTGTCACTCTCACTGTGTCTCACTCTCTCTTTCTCTTCAATCTCATAGGTATGTCATTAGTTGATTATAGTTCTGTTACACTTGGACTAAGAAAGAATCGTGTGTATTTACGAGAAAGCTGATACACAAGAACAGAAATGAAATAGTCATTAGAACTAGCAACAGTTTAGAAATAGTTATAGGAATAGACATAGATAAAGAAGTGGTCCTTACAGTTGACAATAGATGTTTAAAGATATAGGATGAAATAGCAATAATATTAAAGCAGACATGGATTTAAGCAATAGTGTTGAACTGGTCTCAGAAATAAGAAACAGAAAGACAAGAATGATTAAAGAGTTATCAGTATCAGAAAGTAAGTTCTACTAGTACCAGTCGTTCAAGAAATCTTCATAATTAGTAGGTCTTTTGCTTTCTACAAATATTTTTATTCACCTTGATCTCATAGATTTACATAGTTTTTTTCTTTCCTTTTTGAATTCGATGAGAAAGACTTTCTGGAATTGTCAAGTATAAAATATGCGATTCTAAAGGATCAAGTGTAACTAGCATTGAGTTTCAACATGTCTCTTTCTTTCTCTTTTGTTAACTTCCTTCTCTATATTTCACTTTCTATTTTTTTTCTTCAAATTTTCCCTCTTCATCTCAATATCTCCATTATTTTCCCTTTTAAATGCCTTACCCGTCCCTCTCCAACTCTTGGCTTCCAGCAAGCAACTTTGTGTCCCTGATGAATAGAAAGCTCCGTGAGTGTGTCACACAGATAAACTCCAACTTATTTTTCATGGAAGCTTTTTACCCCCTTGTACTTATAATACCTATTCCTTGTACCTTGATTTCCGCTTACCTTTTTTGCTACCCTCCTTGAGAAAATCTGTCATCCCTGATGTATTTTAAGCATTCAAGCAGCTATTTATTAAACATGATGAATTATTAGGCACGTAAGCAGTTATTTATTTTAAGTATGATGAATCGATGCTCTTGAACAAAATGAATGCAATTTGATGTTGATAATCTCCTTAAATATTATTTTTAGCATGAATAAAAAAGAAGTATTTAGATTTGAATAACAAAAAGAAAAATTTAAAAAATCATTTCTTTGAGGTCCCTATGTATATGACTTCTGAATTTCAACTTTTGGTTGTTTCATTGTGATTTAATTCCAAAATATGAAAAGAGTTCTGGTTATAAAAAAATATTTTCTTCTCCTTTCTTGTGTTTTACACTTTTCGTCGGAACATTACGAATATCACATAATTGTAGAATCGTTTTTTTACATAATATGTATGCAATAACTAATAAGAATACCTCTTTTTGAATGCTGGACCTATCCTATAAAAAAAGTATTGTGTGCGGGTTGGAATCTTTATTGTAATATCAATTTCCTAAATTTAACCTATTTTTCTTGTTTTCTAAGCTCCTATTTTTACATTTTACAGAAACTGATGTATTGAATCATTTTATACTGTTTACGAGGTCTGTCCCGAAAGTTCGTATAAAAGTGTTCTGGCAACGCTGGAAGGCAAAGTGGGGAGGCAATTTGGGCTATTTCCCCTTCTACAACATCCAAACAATTCTCAGTGTGCGTTCGATCGCCTTACGATAAAAACTGGATCGTCCCGGTACCTGTGAAGTGACCCCTCTCTCTATCACTCGTCGGCATGGAACTCTCAGTCATTCAAGAACAGCGCGTCATCATCAAATTTCTCGTAAAACTCGGCAAGAATGGGCACGAAATTTTTAATGATCTCAACCAAGTTTATGGAGATGATGTTTTCAAGGAACCAACAGTCCACAAGTGGGTAAAAAGATTTCGTGAGGGCCGAGAAAGTCTCGAAGATGACCCTCGGTCAGGACGTCCTTCCACTTCCAGCACTTCTAACAATGTGGAAAGAATTCGATCCTGTGTCCTGCAGGACCGTCGTTTAACCGTCAGACAGGTGTCTGAAGAGCTTTCTTTGAGCAAAACAACTATTTGGCGCGAGAGGGGCGGTGGATCCTCCACCACGACAATGCCCCCGCTCACACCTCTCTCGTTGTGCGTGAGTTTCTGGCTGCCAATTCGATCATAGCGACTGAACACCCCCTTATTCACCGGATTTGGCACCCTGTGACTTCTTTTTATTCCCAAAAACAAAATTGGTGCTTCGGGGGCGGCATTTGGGGGACGTTGAGGCCATTAAAGCAGCAACGACGAGTCAGCTGAAGAGACTTCAAACTGAGGACTTTCAAGGAGCCTTCAAACAGTGGAAACGGCGTTGGCAGAAGTGCATTGTGTCCCAGGGAGAGTACTTTGAAGGAGACAAAATTGAATTACCCGATTAATTGTAATATAAAATTTTTATTTCATTTTTATACGAACTTTCGGGACAGACCTCGTATTACAGTTGACACTGATTAAAATAGAGAGGTTAGTGGCATGGATATTCAGAACTATTACCTGCTGATGAGAGCAAAAATAATCTCGAAACAGCTGTCCAGGTATGTTCTGATATTCATGTACAATTGTACATCTAATACAATTTCTCACTTTTCTGTTTCTACTGATACTGATTTTTTTAGACTTGGTTTCTTAAGAATGATACTGATTAACTTAGATTGATTCTTAAAAAAGATATAGGTGGAATACTCTAGCATAACTTTGTGATGTACATATACCAAAAAATGGAATGGAAACCAAGATGGTTAAGAAAACTATGTCCTTTCCATGTCCTAGACCTTTCTTAATTTCAGTATTAATTGAGAAACTAGTATTTAACGTGCGATTTTTACAATAGAGTCTACTGCTATTTTTTTCCTCAAGCACAACATTCTCACATTTTTCATTGACTAGTGCAATCATGTCTGTAAATTTAATTGCTGTGATTATTAGTTTTCCTGTTGGTAGTACTACACACCGTACTATACTGTGATTTCCTAGTAGACTACTATTTGTGTTAGTGTTTTCCTCGCCACCTCAAGTAGTTTCCTCGGTTTAAGTTTATTAGAGGTCATCAGACATAGTGAAGGAAAACTAAGTGTTTGGTATATTGCTCTCAATTTTCTTTTGGTAAACACCGGGATTATTTTTACAGGACTGCAGGTGGTAGGTCTGTCAGTTAATTGAACTGAATTTTTCCATATTTCCTTCTAGCACTTGTTGTTCTTGTTGTATTAGTTTGACATAGTCGAGTTTTTGTTGATATTGTTAGTCGTTGTGCCTGGTTTGGTAGTTATTAACGTACTTACATATAGTAGTGAGTATAGTAATGCTACTTTTACTCCATCACATCACCACAAGAAAAATGAAAATGTCCATAGAACATTCTTTAGGATTCTTGATGAAATATTTCTTGAACTCTCATAGTAGCTCACATGGTAGGTGCTCTCTCACCTATCTCGAATAAAAAAAATAAAAGTTAATAAATTCTACCTTTTTAGTTTTTAGTCGTTACGTAGCGAAAAAAAGCAAAAAGTAATTTTCAGTTATTTTTTTCATTTATTTTTCTTTTTTGAATCGAGTGGTATCCTGTGGAAGGTACTTTCAGTACTTGTCTCTTCTAGATTTAGAACGCTAGTTTAGTGGAGGTTTTCGTTCCATTCGTATACTTTGCAGAGAAATTTCAAAGGCTGGTTTGTAGGTATAATAACGAGGGAGTCTAATATTGTGTTAAAATACACTATAGAATTATAGATACAATTCTTAACAGTTATCTGATAAATATATTTATCAAAAAATGTAACAATATTTTTGCAAACAATTTTGCTATCGATAGTTTCGGAACCACTGCTTGAGAAAACTGGACTCTGCAAAGGTTTGTAAGCACTCAGCGATGAAATTTCCACCGTCCATAGCACTCGAAAGCCTTTCTTTGAGTAAACTTGGCCAGATCTGAAAGCTCCCTTTTTCATACAAGAACAAAGGAATATTATGTTCAATATTAAATTGTTAATAAATTATTTATAGAGATAGGATTTTAACAATTCAAAGGAATGCGGTTGTTTTTAGTGCCCAATATTATCATGGTTGGGATATTTTGAAGACTGAAGAAGAGATCAATGGAAGATTTTGAACAGCGATGCCTTTTTTCGTTGATTCAAACTCAGAATTTTTACCTAAGAAAATTCTGACTCTTAAAAAATGATACTTGTTAATGTTATTGATTCTCATGAGATAAACTATTAAAAGATTCTTTTTTTTCTTCTTAGAGGATTTTATTGTACTAATTTTGGTATTTAAATAATTACCTAACGTAGGTAAATATGACCAAAAATAATAATAATATTTATAATAAATTGATATCGTAACATCGCTGGTGTCTTCCAGAGAGGTGAAAACTTGGTGGGTGAAACCCAGACCCGGTTCAAATTCAAATGATATCTACTATTTCCAGCCCAACGCAGAATGGGTGATAGCAAGTTTCCAGCAAATGGAGAATAACACTTCTGTATTGAATGACCTTAATGTTAAATTATCTATAAAAAAAAAACATGTAACACAAAACTAAAAGATAAAATAAAAGCACCCTCCAAAATCACAGAAGCACTTCAAGAACAACGATGAAAAACTCTGTAACACACCTGGTGATAGTTTTGCTTCATTTCACCTTTTCTCTATCGTGTTTTCTTTCTTCGTCTTTTTTTCTGATTTTGTTGTATAACTGGAGCAGTTATAAGAAAGGAAGATATTTGTAACTTCATTTGTGACAATTTTATGTGTTTTGTACGCACATAATATGTATGTATGGGAATTTATAAATGTAAATATGGCTAAATCCGTAAATATTTAGGTATACATTGTACACTCAAACCCATTTACCGGCCATTAATATTAATATCAGGATATACTTTGATGAAACAATATTAAAGAGATTTGAGAGAGCAACAACCTGATTGCGGAAATTATTTCCAAGAATTCCGAGAGAAGCACATTCACCTGCCCACAAGATGAGCCGGGTCAAAGCAGCAGTTAATAATTTAGTAGCTGATGTTTGATTCAGGCAAGGGACATATTAGTTGTGGTAGTTGTTGTTCATAATGTTCATACAGTGAAAGCAATCATCTCTTACATAGGGTTAAAGGCGTCGGTCTGGCAATCCATAGGTCGTGGGTTTGAACCGCAGTCCATGACAGTTTATCCTGCCTTTTGAGATTTTGACCCCACAATAATACGTCTTGAGTTTACTGCTAGAATAAACGGCCTTATTAGTCCTGACAATATTATCCTAGTCCTAAATCAATTCTTAGTTGCATTATCCAAAAATCTGAGAGCTTGAACACGATTTTTAGATGTCCGAAAGAGTTGAGTCATGACTCCTTGCCACTTGCCGGAGTGAACAATATTTTAGTGGGTTGGTATGCGATAACAACCTTCGAAATTTTCTTATCTGTGCTTTGGATGTACTGGGTCCACACTCTTACCTTCTGAGGAAAAATGAGAAGCTAGTTTTGTGAGTAACAACTAGTGGCGACCCGAGTTTAAAAGAAATAGTAAGTGATCTAGAAAAGTGAAGAGGCTCTTTTGCAACCACAATTATTATTATAAAATTCTGCTATTTTTCATCATTATTTTTAGCACATCATCAAAATATTTTATTATTCAGTATCAGATTCATTACTGTAAAAATTGTCTTCCTTAACATCACTACCTATTCATCTTCTACAAGGCACCTAAAAGAAGAGACAAGCAGATCTCGCACGTCAACAAATTTTGCCTCTGTTTCTGACTAATGTTGTGGAAAGAAAAGATTAAAGTTATCTTTATGAACATCACTAAATTGTTAGCACTTCTTGTCGTAATCTGACAGTTTAAAGCACCACTGAAGCTAGATAAAGCTCTAGTTATACTAATCTTGTCAGCAGCTGACATACTCAACAACTTTCTTGGCATGCTTATAAAAAACACATCCAAGTTTCACCTCATTAAACAAAAGTTTCAGAAGTTGTCATAAGCATTAAAGTAAAAGATAGATCACATTCAAAGCTAGTTTCTTTCTACAAAGATATTTAGAAATCTCAACATGAAATTAATTGATATTTTTTATTTTCTCAAACTTAATAATTGACTTTGTCTATAGTTAAACATGCAGGAAGTTAGGAAATGCCTCGAAATTGTGAATCCAATTTTCCAATTATATCTGTATATATAATTGCGGCCTCCAAAGCTAGACAATATTTTACTGGTGTGGGTGTGATACATTTTGATGATAAGTAATTTGTTAATTGCTATTGTGAGTTTGACATTCGCATAAAATCCATACTATATTAATAATAAATAATTTAATTTGAGGACCGCATTTTCGTTACAACAGTAGAATTTCAGAATGATCATGTTCAAAGGACACCTTCAAGGTTCTGTCACCCTATAGTAGGTATATTATATATTATACTGACCACTTTGGCTTTAGCTTAGTAACATTCGAAAATTAATAATTTGTGCTTTCTCCTTCTTTCGCTCCTTCACACTCACCCTCCCTCGCTCTATAATATTTTTTGTCTTTATCCTCCCTATCATTTCTCCACCGTTTTTTTCTCTGTCGTTCCCTAAACTTGGTATTACTTGAATTATTAGTATCTTCTCATGAATTTTTTTCTTCGCTGTACAACATTAAAGTACCTGCTGCCCTAGAACCGTCTAACCTGCAACCAGCTTAATGAAGAGCTATGCCACCTTAGTGGGTGCTTTATTCTTTATTATATCCGTTCTCTCAAAAGTACCTCACACCCCAGCAGCTCGATTTTATTTATTATTTTTATTTATATCTGAGAGGGCCCATGACATTAGTAGATAAAAAACAAATGGTCTCTGTCGGAGAAGGCACTGTCAGTAGCACAAAGTTTCCTCAAGATTGTTTCGGTTCTCGAAGGATGATCGAAGACAACGTCCAGCGATGTGAATACTTCGTGGTGCTGGCCTAACCCAGGCTGGGTGAGGTTAATGTTGGTAGTAGGTTTGTGAGTATCCTGCGAATGGAGGGTATCAACCCCAGTTGAAAGTGACATAAAACGCAAAAAAAAAATTACTTATGAGTTCCCGGAATTCTTGGTATTCACATTATCAATCTCTCTTGCTAAAAATCCATCATAAGTACACAAACCTATTCATTCTTAGCAAATTAATTTTATGTTTGTCCAAAAAAAAAGAAGACATGACCGTTTTCTTCCGGAAAAGTATCATTTTTTGAATTTCTATTTAATGAGTTAGACAAATAATCACCCTCTTGTTGTACAAAATTTACATTAGGTTGACTAGTGCATCTATTATCTAAATGCAACCTGTCAATTTCCTGTAAACTGAAACATTATTTATTGCTCTCACAATTGCTGAGAAATTGTTTAGAAGTACGGGTGAACTCCGATCTAAACAATTTCTTGCCCAAAGAATTGGTCTGGCCATTCAGAAGGGTAACGCTGCATGTATCCTTGGGTCGATACCAGAAGGTTATGGAATGGATGAATTTTTTTTTTTTTTTTTTTTTGTAAATAAACATAGAATATTATTGCTCTCAATTCCTGACAGTTTCTCACCTGAATTATTCTGATCTTTTCTAATAGTACCTACCCTACATCGAATCTTTTCACAAAGATAGAAATAAGAGTAAGTACAAGTTGAGTGTAAGTAAGAGAATACGCTTGTCCTCCTCCTTTTCTCTTCCTCATCCTTCTCACTCTATTAGCTCTTCTTCTGTTTCTCAAGTATTTCATCCAAGAGGGTGCAATAATTTATTTCTCGTCGGAAAAATTTTCGGTAGATTAATGGATTTCCTCGGAATTAACGACATTTCACGGAGATAACGGCCCGGTAAATTATAGCGCTCTTATGCTGGGACCTTGGGACAAAGGTACTTCCAGCATGAGGTAAGGTGTTTGCTGATTTAGCTCGTCTGTTAGTAAGGTTGCCTCTGGCGTAAGGTTCTACGACCACAAGTTGAAGGGTCTTACAGTTAAGATGGCCTAGGAACAGTTAAGATGGCCTAGGAGTAAACAAGATTAAGGATATTTTGTGACAGGGTAAGGTAATTTGATGGCTCAGGGAGCTTACTTTTAACTTGGAGGTCGGTGATTTGAGTACGAAAAAGAGATCTGTTCAGTCTCTTTCAAAAATCATTACCAACCTCTAGAAAATAACTCAGATAATGACCAAGCTGCCGAACATATGCGCGCCTGATTTACACAAATGATTGTATCTTGCAATGGAGCACTAGGTGCTGAATACAATAGTTTCATTCAACACACAGCAAGAAAACTTAGTGATAAATGGAAAAAAGGCTATTCACATATGCTATGTTGGCTCAAAGTGAAAATACAAATTTCGATAGTTAGAGCAGTATCCATGAGAGTGAGAGGAGCGAGACGGAGGATCAGAGGAATTGAATGTGAAGATGGTGCAGGAATGGGACGAGTAGAAGAATGATGCATTAATCTTTAACTTTTGTTATTTTTTTATAATAAAAATATTTAAAGTTAAAAAAAAAACAACTCAGATAGTAATAAATACAATCATTAAGTTACAGTTAATCCTAACGGGGTTCCCTTCTTTCGTACAACTCCCAGTCGTCCCACTTTGCACAGTCCTATCAGACGAAATCTAAAGTGAAACATCTTAAGATCGAACACTTGAGACTCAGAACTCATCATCAGTTGGAAAATAGCTGCAGCTGAATATAAATTGAAAATTAAAAGAACCAAAGTTGCTGCCAGTTATCCTGAGATAGAGAAAATGAAGGAGAGAGAGAGAGTAGGATAGAGAAAATGAGAAAGAAGGATAGCAGGATATGAGAAATAGATAATAAAAAAGGGAACGTGAAAATCTATTAAAATATTTATAAGAACATAAGCAGCTAATCCTAAACTAAATCCATAGGCGATGGATGTAAAGCGTAGACGTTGTACCCGACACAATGAAGATTCTTAAACATACGTAATATGATTAAGATAGTATTTAGGCCGGGATACCACTGGGTGCAACATTTTTGTTTCGTTGATCTTAATTAGATGCTGGTTTAACCATGGAGGAATCAGCAATGCAGAACTCGTAATACCTTTTACCTGTCACGTCTAAAAACTGATTATAGCTAGCCACTATTGACTTCAAAAGCATACAAAGAAGAAGAATTATTATTTTGTTATTGTTGTGATTTGCAGTGTTCTTGCTATATAAAATGGCCGATTATATGTGACAAGATATCATTACCCATAAGATAAATGATAACGACATCGCGGTCAATGGTTGCTGAATGCTAGGGATTTTCTTTGAAGCTGTAGTTATTTGCATATTATTTTAAAATTATAAGTACATCCTTCCTATTTATGTTCTTTTGTTATTGAATATTCATAATATTTTGTAATTGCTTTCTAAAATCCAACATGTGTCGAAGATAAGTGAAACTGTCTGAATACCTTTAAAAGTACTTCAATTATTTATTTTAAGTGTCAGATATCAATCCTTAAAAATAACCAGGGTCATCTATTATGAGAACTTGTAAAATCTGAAAAACAGACTGAGACAAAGTTTGAAAGTCTGTCTCAGCTAGAAAACAAAAACAAGCAAGATATTGGATTTTTTTGGGACGCCAAACGCCTAGGTATCATAAACTAGATGGAGGAATAGCCGCAATCTTAGCATTTTCTTTCAAACTTTTTGAGTTCACCAGGCGAGATCTATTTGAAATCCCAATCTAATAAAACTGAGGTAAAGTAGTATTTCTCAATTTATTGCTCCCCGTTTCTGCTTTGGGTTTTATTTTTCGAAAGCGGGTATCAGAAATCCCAGTCACATCTTCGAGAACTTGAAGCTTTTGAGAGAAAGAGTGATACTTGTTTGAGAACAAAAGTCGAAAAGAAAACGAATAATATAAGAGGACGAGAAACATGTGGAAGAAAAGAAGTGGAATAAGAAAAATGGGAAAAGGAGAAAAGGAGAAACAAGAAGAAGGAAAATGAAGTGAAGGAAAAGAAAGAAATTTAGATGAAGAACAGAGAAGAAAACGAAGAGATAAAGTAGATTAAGAAGACCGGAGAGAAAGAAAGAAGGAGAATAAGTAGGAATGGGAGGAAAAGATGAGACAAGAAGAGATGGAATCTATTTTTTAACCTCCACTTTTATTTTCGACCTGAAGTTTAAAATCTACTCCAGATCCATTTTACCTCAGCTACTTGAGGAAGGCAATTTTTTCAAAGTTTCTTGCCCTCTTGAGAATTTCACGCACCGTTCCGGCAACCCAAGTTCCCTATTTTGAGGGTGAATTTATACGAGTGTGTTTACCTGTGGACGGAGAAAGCTTTTACCTTTGACATATTATCACACGCACACATAGGCGTATATACATAGATATAAACAAGGCCTTTGATCTGGTTGGCACAAAATTTACATTGACTATGTAATGTTCAATAGGTTCCTGACCTTAAGTCCTTGATAGGCGAGGTAATGTTAATTTTGTTATTGTTGTTGATGATGTTATTATTATTATTTTTATCACAAATACTATTTTCATTGCTGTCTTTAATGAAGTGTAGAAGTTTTTCATGTGTATAACGCTTCTCTAAAGGATCCCCTCAACTATTTTCCAGAACATACTATTGATTTTACAGGTAATAAATTATAGGTAGGTAATTAAGTATGTTTCCGAGGTAATATTCGTTTGAATGCCTACAGTATAATTTACTCCGAGTTCATTGAAATGCCTAATGCTCTTGAACTTTTGACTAGACCTTCATGGGGGTGAAGACCTCAGTTCATTCTGTTCTGAAGGTTATTGACATGAAATATCTTTTATTAATATTTTAAATGAGCAAATATTGAGAGAAAAAATCAACTTTGATGTAAATGATTTTATTGAGAAAAATAAGGCAGACAGACAAGATAAAAAGAGTCGTCATCCATAAATATTAACACAATATTAGAATGGAACCCTTGATGTTTTTTTTTTTTTTTTTTTTTTTTTGCCGCTGAGCCGCTGACTTTCAGGAATAGTTGAATGGAACTTATATGCCTGAAGTGATTATATAATCCCCCAAAAAACACTTCGTGTAAAAATAGTCGTCAAGTGTTGGAATGATTAAAAAGAACTGATATCAAAAACGTCAATTTTCTATGTTTGAAGGAAATATTTTTCACGTAATAAGTCTCTTGATAATTCAACCAAAATAATAGCCTCACAACAACAGCAAACTTCGATTTGGTATTTTGAGAATTTAACCAAAAAATAGCCACACAACAAAACCATGCTCTTGTAAGAACAATCTTGCATAATTACATAACCACGTCCTTGACTACTGCACACTGTTTTGTTAGCAACGTACTTCACATAAATTTCAGAACAAAACAGTGTGCAGTCAAGGACGTGGTTCTGTAATTATGCAAGATTGTTCTTACAAGAGCATGGTTTTGTTGTGTGGCTATTTTTTGGTTAAATTCTCAAAATACCAAATCGAAGTTTGCTGTTGTTGTGAGGCTATTATTTTGGTTGAATTATCAAGAGACTTATTACGTGAAAAATATTTCCTTCAAACATAGAAAATTGACGTTTTTGATATCAGTTCTTTTTAATCATTCCAACACTTGACGACTATTTTTACACGAAGTGTTTTTTGGGGATATCACTTCTTTTTGATTTAATTGATTTTCATATGATAGATGAAATAAAAACTGGTCAACAATCAACAGATAAAAGAAAAAAGACTTTTAATTAAAGGATGTTGATCTTTTAATTCAAGGAGAAAAAAAAAATGATAGAAAAAAAACTTTGAAAAGACGCTGAAAGAATATTTCACGGTAGTTGCTGGAGAGAAGAGAAAGTTTCAGTATTGTTGGCAATAATTAGAGATGGGTGATACCGAGTATTTCATAGAACCGGGACTTCAGTAATCGATTACATAAAAGTACCGAGTATTTACCGAGGTTCTTTTGTACTTGGTTTTTGAGATTCTGCGAGCGGATGTAAATGGAATAGTGGATTCGAGTAATCACTCAAGAACCAAGTACACAAGCACCGTACACTAACTAAATCTCACAATTTTGCATTCAGAATGTTTACAGGAGACGAATCTCGATTCACAAAATTTGTTGGGTGTTTTAGTTTCAAGTGTTTCAATAGATTAGAAGCTCCACCTCCTATTTTATAACCTGAATTAAATAATGTACATTTCCCTAAACCGTCCAATTGTTTGACAAAGAAGTTTCAAATAGAAGACTTGTTTCTACGAGAAAAATATTAGGACACCGACAGCCTGAATATTATTCATAGATAATATCGGAATAATGAAGTACCTCTCTCTGCTGTACCCAGTTCTAGAGATGGGTATTTGGGTATTATTGTAATACCGATTATTTCATAGAATCGGTACCCGGTATGGTACCCGGCCCCAGTGTGTAATACCAAGTATTTAATAAAAACGGTACCCGCCTACTACGTACGATACGTCGGTACTCGGTCCCAGTGTGTAATACCGAGTATTTCATAAAATCGGTACCCAGTACGGTATGCGGATCCAGTGTGTTATACCGTCGCCAGTGTTGTACCCGGTACGGGTACAGGTACCTAGCAAAATTTTGTACCCGGTATGGGTACGGGTACCTAATTTTATTATGTACCCGGTGCGGGTACTTTTGTAAATGTACCCGGTATTTTTTGGGGTACTTTTCGGGTACGTTATCCTTATCTATAGTAAGTATAGTAATAAGATTTGTCTAAATTATTTTAACTGTGGAGGACAAAGTCTTGTCATTAGAATATCACCTAACAACCAAACTAAATAAAATACCAAATTGATGGTTAGCCTTTAATGAGGTCTTGAACTCCAAGTTCCAGGTTAAAAGTCTAGTAAGCTAGATTTTATTTTTATTTAAAATTACTATTAATGTTAATGTATTATTATTATTATCATCAAGAAATAAAGAGATACATTTATTAAAAATAAGGCTTGCGCCTTTTTAATTTAGGTAAGTATAAATTTGTGAACAAAAATAACTAGAATGTAGAAAAAATAGTATTCTATCATATAAAACAAATTTGAAGAAAATCGGTTAAGCGGTTTTGAAGATACAAGTGATTTAGTCGAAAAAATCAAAATTGCCAGGTGTATACAATGTGAAACAATCACGAGGAAGTATTGTGTCCATAATTAGCAGTGTTTTTTTATTTATATTTATAAAGTAGGTACATATTTGTAAATTTTGAATGAGATTTATGTAATTTACGATTCATAATACAAAAGCATTGATCAAAATAAATGCTTTATTTAGACTGTCAGTTGTCAGTGGCCAGCCTCCGTGGCGTAATGGTTGTAACTACTGCCCGTAGTTCAGACATTTCGAGTTCGATTCCCAGTTGTTCCAGACTTTTCTAATATTTTTTTCCCCTCTAAACACGTAAGTCTGGAATCTACCCAGGCTGGGCGAGTTAAATGTAGGTAGCTGGAACGATTCCCAGCGAATGCAGGGTAAAACCCCCCGTCCTGACTAGTTCAAATCAGGACGTTAAAACCAAATACAATCAACTGGTCACAATCGTTTTAAAATGAGGTTGGTGTGATAATTGGTGCTTCTTTTGTGGAACTCCAACCAGTAATAATGAAGAAAAAAACATACCTATTTAATCTTAAAATCCATTAACAATAATTCATTAATAATCAACTAGTGTTTTAACCTTGTATTGAAAAATTAGTTATGAACTCGTTAAATAACGGACAACTTTGTTTAGTGGTTTTGTTTACAATACAATTTGAATTATAATATGTACCTAAGTACATGGTAGGTTGATGGAAATTCGATCTTGGTAAAATAAAGAGGGAAATGAAAGTGCCGAGTATTATTGTATGTTCCGAAATTGCCTCTTACTATGGCTCTAAGAAATGTTGACTCATATAATATTTGCCTAACTTCGAGTTACTAAACATGGTGTCAATTCAGCATAATCAGTTGGTAGGTATAAACAGAAGAAGTGAGACATTATACTAGATAATACATTTAATAATTATAAATTAATAAGCAAGCATATATCCATGGAATATACCCTGAAAATTTCAGCTCGATTGGACAAAAAATGCAACTTATATCATGTTACAATGTTACATACATAGGTAGATGGATAATTTGATTGTGACAAATCAATGTTGATCGAGTTAAACCATACTCACTTCGTTCGAAATTAAACGGTCATAGGAGGTTGACGCAAACTACCAGCTACTGTTTTTTTTCTCACGAGAAAACCGGACATCCAAAGTACAGAATAAAAATTTTTTATACCTAGCCGGGATTCGAACCCAGGTCACCTTGCAAACTTTGTGTTTTACCTACACCAGTCGACGACCACAGAGACTGCTCAATAGGTACATAATATAATTTATCATTGTTTTGATCTATTTTAATCAATATTTTTCCTCTTACTGGCCAATACTTTATACACTTCTCATAATATAGACCTAGTTACCTCTTGATGTAGAAATCTCTGAATGAAGTTATAAAACGTTATTATTCCCTGACTGATATCTCAGCCTGCTGGCAGCTTGGGTGAAGCAAAGATGGTTGGATCCCACCCATATTTTAGCTCTGTGTGAGGCGAAGATTTTTTGTTACTCTCATAAATCTTATTTCAGTTTTTTATTTTTATGTCTCACACTGTCGCTGATTTTTCTAACATTTTATTTACATCGTAGTATATTTCTGCGTAATTAGACCTTTAGAAAGAACCTTCAGTCATCAACTTGGGATAAATAGGCGTGGCTCCAGGGTTCATTTTAGATATTCCTTTAGATGGCTTTAAATACTTTTCTACTTGTTTCAACCATCTGAAATTAAGTGATCTCATTCCCTTTAACTAGACCTTTCTAAAAACACCAGAAATACAGCTCTAGGATAATAATAGACGGCTCTGGGCTCCATAATAAGTATTCCTTTCAAAGGGTATAACTCAAGTTTGGTCCAGTGTAATACTTTAGTTATATTTTTATATTTTTTCCTATGATAAGGCCTTTCGAAAAATACCACAATCGCAGCTTCAAGATAACCAGGGGCGGCTCTATGCAACTTTCCCGTTTTATTTTAGAAGGCTATATCTCCTATCCTATAAAAAATAAATACTTGAAACTATAAAAGGTATGCAGAGATGAAAATTCCCTTTTCAAAAACGTATCTCACGTCTTTCTACGATAAGCACACGTTGCTGTACTCTTGACAGAAAATTGGTCTGAAAAAAAAAAAAAAAAAAACCCGTATGAATAATTTCATGAAATTCAAGATTTTCGGCGTGGCCAGTAAACGACTTTAACTGTACGTAGGAACCTCGCGCTTTCGTGAAACACAATCTATTTTCGCGTCTCATTACGAATTTGAAATAAAAATTGATAAAAGTTAGCGTTAAGTGGGCGAAAACAATAAAACAAAATACATATAAACTCTGTTTCGTGTTAATATAGGCCGGGTGGCTGGCGCTACTTGACGAGCGCTCGCCTCCCGGCGAGCTTGATGCACTATGTTTGGTGAGCAGTCCAACTTGAGGGTCTTTCTAGCCTTGTCTTTGTTGCAATCCTATTTTGATGCAAAGATTCCAATTAGCACAATGTTTGCCAGATCAAATATTTTAGGAGCAGATTAATGTTGAGCCTTTTATTAAAATCAGAATACTTGGTTTTTATTTAGACAGTTTACTATAAGATGTTTAAGAAAGTAGTAAATCTTAGCTATAATCTATCTGACAAAGTCATAATATATAAAAACCGATAATGATAACAAATATAACAATATGTGTAAATACCCAGATTTGTAAACCTCAATACTTTTTCTTCTGGAATTGTTTTACAAAACCCTAGTCAAATTTATTGTTTATCATCCATTTATAAGAGTTATTTTAAGTTTTATCACCAACTTTTTAAATGTATAAAAATTGTATAAAGAATTTTTCGGTGTCTGTACTATGAACCTCTTGCAGTATTTCTTTCAAATCTCTCTCTGTCAATTTTGAAATCCTTCCAGAAGGACTGCAGGATCATCTGGGTATAAAGCAAATTTTATTCACCCCTTCAACTTTCTTCCTGTGTGAAGTCTACTCCTCAAAATCAATACAAATGCTTTCTACTTTACTTTTTCCTGATAGTAAGTTGTCACTGCTGTGATACAAAAAAAAAGAGTAGTCACTGTGGCAGAGCGAGTTAGCGCGCTAGGCATTGCACACATGGTGACCTGGGTTCGATTCCCAGCGGGACAGAAGTTTTTCTGCTCTGTACTTGGATGTTCGGGGTCCACTCATACCTCGTGAGGAAAAATGAGTAGTTACTTGTATGATTAACGACCAGTGGCGGCATTACCAGAGTAAAAAGAAATAAATGTAATAGAATAATTCGAAATGTAAAGGAGGCTCTTAGTAATGCTGCGCTACCCACAAAAATTGTGAAGAGGCCTTGTGCTTCACCACAAAGAAATTCGTACATACACACACATACATACAAAAAAAACACTGGCAATTATGAACACAATACTTCCTCGTGATTGCTTCACATTGTAAACACGTGCCAATTTTGAGATTTTATACAAAATTACTTGTATCTCCAAAACGACTGAACCGATTTTCTTCAAATTTGTTTTATATGGTAGAATATTATTTTTTCTACATTCTAAATTCTACAAAAAATTCTGTATCGGCAAGTCGTGGTCCTTATTTTTTGACTTTTTTGTCCAAAATTTCGGATTTTCTTAAATATCAGAGTCAAATTATAATTAATTACAAAATAAATATAAATAGCCTATGTAAAATAATAATATGCATAACCATACAAAATTTCATCAAAATCGGGTGTACCGTTCACGAGATATAAGCGTTTAAGTAAAAAGTTAGTGGTCAGGCGCATGGTCTCTTTCACCCAGAACCGCTGGTATGAATTCAATGAATTTAAAATGGGACCATCTACAGAATGTCTCCTAGATGTGTGCAAAATTTCATCAAAATCGGTCGGTTAGTTTCCGAGATTTGCGCGTTACAAGGAATCGTTTTAACAGACCGACAGACCGACAGAACGACAGACCGACGGACCGACAGACGGACACGAAACCAAATTTGCTCAGGAGGTTATGAAACGTCCAGAAATATGAAAAAAATTGAAATCGGAGCAAAAAAATATTTTTTTTTACAAAAACGAACACAATACTTCCGATTTCTAATATTAGAAATTTCTCGGAAGTAAAAGTTTGATTAATTACTGTCGACATTTTTAATTACTTACATCAAGATTGAAAAGGGTGAACAGGAGTCAAAACTTCAAAGTTATTTTACAAAAAAAACTTCCCTCCCCCCCCCCGCCCCCCATCATTGACTCTTCTGACAGGAACGTGTGAGATAAAAATTAATTGAAAATTTCATAAACTTTTTCTTCCCTCTTTTTCAGTGATAAAAGAAAATCCGGGGTGCAAATTAAATTGACCAGTGGCGTATTTAACATTTTTACTTTCCTTATCCTATAATAAGGAAAGTATTGTATTCGTCGAAAATTTGACCTACCCAGCTTTTCACATTTCTGGACGAATCATAGCCTCAGGATACCAAAAAAGTGGTTTTCAGCCATTGGTCCGTGCGTCTGTCTGTGTGTGTGTGTCTGTGTGTGTGTGAACAGGATATCTCAAGAACGGTAAGAGCAAGAGACTTGAAAATTGGTATGGTAATTAATTTTATACACCAGACGAACCATGAAACTTTTGGTTGAAATCGGCCGCATTCTGCGGCCGCAGGGCCGCAAATATTGGCCGCAAGCACCGCTTCTTTGAATTGGTTAAAGATACAAAAAAAGTTAAAGAACAACATTTTCTCAGATTAAAAAAATAATAGGGGTTCACTCTGATCATTTTTTTGATATCTTTAACTTTTTGGAAACCGGCCAAAATTTACCGGTATTGTAGGGGGACCCGATTGGACTAACTTTTTTATTATTCATCCTAGATGGGGGTTGTGACATATCAAATTAATTGATTTTGAAGTGCTGATCACGAATTTGGCATTGATTTTTAGTTATCTGTTACCTTTCAGTCACCAGTGGCGGAATTCGACTCCTTTTTGGGAGATAAGGAAAGTCGTGTGATGTTTACACCAGATTTTTTCTTTTCTTTTTTTGGTATTGAGATCTTTCTTGAACTATTTATATAATAAATATGTCGGTATCTACAAAGCGTAGATAGGTTTTGAGAAACATACTAAAACATAGTAAACAAATTACTCTCCCCTTTCTTACAAATTTCTTACTCTTATATCAAAACACATAGATAGCGAGATTCAGTAAAATTACGCCACTGCTGTGAGGAAGACGCAGTATGAAAGAGAAATGGTTCAAAATGTGGACAAAAAAATAAAGGAAGATGTATTAGATAGACAAGGTAGACTTACTGGCAAAGGAGATGAATAGAAACAAATTAAAAGTAGGAAAACGTAAAGATTGAAAAAAAGGGGAGGGAGACGACAAGGACAGAAGTAAGGACAGTCAAGGATAGAGAAGGATTGAGGTAAGATCAGTCAAGGATAAAGTGGGATAGAGGTAAGAAGAGTCAAGGATAGAGAGGCATAGAGGTAAGAAGAGTCAAGGATAGAGAGAGATAGAGGTAAGAAGAGTCAAGGATAAAGAGGGATAGAGGTAAGACGAGTCAAGGATAGAGAGTAATAGAGGTAAAAAGAGTCAAGGATAGAGGGAAGAAGAGTCAAGAATAGAGAAGGATAGAGGTAAGAAGAGTCAAGGATAGAGAAGGATAATGAAAACGTCCTCCTACCTACTGAAAATTCTCTGCCTGGATATAAATGATGATGTTAACTTTACTTGTCCTGTTTATGGACTATACCATACCTAGCAGGTTGAGAATGAAACACAGAGGTTAGCAAAGATTGACCTGAGATCTATAATGTTTAGGTTCTGAAATTGATTTTTTTTCATGTGATATTGTAGAAGATGATGTATATACTGGCTGAGCAATATTAGATCTGCTGTCGACTTTTCCCCAAGTTCTGTCATTATAGATTTGACTTTCGAAATAAACGTTTTTCCTATTACCATTCTTGTAAAAAAATGGTGTACTTACTATTTCATTTCTATACCTATGAAATTGTATTAGAGCAAAAGAACAAAAAGACATCAGAAGAACTATTATTAGTTTTAAAGCTATCTCAGTAGTTTACCGACCTCAGTAGCCTGATCGATAAGGCGGCAGACTTGTAACCTGGAGGTCGGTAGTTCAAGCAAAGATTAAGTAAAGCGAGTCTGAGTTGTGACATCTCGAAAGTGAGAAACACAAATATTATATAAAAAAACTACTTATAAACCACACGATTTAAGCACACAAAGTTAATAATATATGTAGTTGTGCGGTGCGTTCACAGATGCATGGTTGTAATAGATCAAAGAAAAATATTTTAGTTTTGTGTTTTAATTTTATGTATTACTTATTCTCATTTCATAACTATGGCCATAAAATACCAAATCTATGAATTATAGGTATAATCTTCTCTATGTAACACGAAATGTCAAATTCTAAAGGGAGTGACAAAATAATAAGGTGAAAACATGTCTGAGAATAAGTCCTTTCTAATCTTAATGTTTCTAATAATTTAACCGTTGTAAAGATTACTACAATTTTGTAAAATAAAACTTTCTTTTTAACTTAAATTAATTATTTTGCGACTTATCTGGAAAAATATTATCATTTTGTTAGTAACGCTCGGGGTAGAATTTTGAAAGTTTACAATCACCGGATCCAAAATAACATTATCAGTATTGCCATGTTCCATGTACAACACTTCACCATGTGACGTGGTGATGGTGGTGGTGGTGTGTGTATGTGTGTTTTGGGGAAGGGAACTGCCCCCTTTTGTAACTAAAAATAATAAAAACATAGGTAGAAAGGAAATAAATCAGATGAAAGCAATCGGAAGAAGGCTAGAAGAAAAATTGAAACGTCGAAATAAAAGAAGTCTAAAGAAAAGAGGATTGGGTGGAGAGGAAACCCCAGATGAAGATTGAGAAGGGGAAAAGGGAGGAGGAGGAAGATGAAAGATCAGATCTGTCTTTATTATTATTATTTCGTTTATCAAAAGAAATTAATGAATTGTCTCACACGTAGGAAGCATTTGATGAAGGTATAAAAGGGGAAAGAGAAATAGGGAGAAGAGAGAGAGAGAGATAGGTGGGAGGGAAGAAGGAAAGAGATAAGAACAGGGAAAATGAGGAATGAGCAAAAGGAGGGAGATAAAGAGAGAAGAAGGGAGTGTGGGAGATAAAAATGAGGAAACGGGATTTTCTGTGGATACAGGTTAAGAAACTAGAATGGGAAAAGAGGCAGGAAGAAGAAGATAGTAAGGAGGGATCTACATGGGAAAATTATAAAAGGGAAGATTTGTGGAAACACGTGTTTTGGCGGCTTGGAGTTTTTGGACATTTTTTTTACTTCTTCTTTCACTTTGCGTTCTCCGAAAGATACTTACTTGATGTTCAGCGAACTTCCTCGATGGTTGGTGGGTTCTGGCACTTTATACTTCCACATTTTACGGCTGGATACCCTTCCTAAACAGAACCCTGTTAAGGGTACTTACCAATGATTTGTTTTGTCGTCTTTTTACCTGACAAATCTTGACGTTCCTCAGCCAGACAAGGACAAATAATTGACCAAGGTGTCATTATACATAATGAACATGTTTGTATTGATTTAGTGCACCTTCTCTGTGGGAAATAAAAATGTTGTCAATTAGCGCCGCCGTGTGATAAATACTTATGCAATGCGCATAATTACACTCACCGGCAGAATTAACGGAACACTTGTTGTTTTTGCATTTGACTCCATGTATTTCCTGATGTACTAAATTTGACATAACTTTTTTGTGAATAAAATTTTCTAAGTATTTTTCTTTTGACAGAAAAGTAACAGTATGGAGATTATAACCAAACAGAAAAAAAAACATTTTTCAATGATTCAGTCATTTTTTTCTCGATATTAAAAACGCGTATGATTTTTTTAAAAAGTCATTTAATGAAACTTAGGTACCTAAAAAGTTAAATAATCATGTGTCTTCTGTTCAGTATTAATCTCCATACTGTTCGTTTTCTATCAAAGCAATAATAGCTTGAAAATTTCAACTTCAAATTTAACATGAAGTCATATGGAAAAACATCAAGTGTCCGGTTGATTCTGCAGAGGAGTATATTTTGATTAGGTAAAATATGAAAACTACATAAGATTCTCTATGAGTACTAATTATCTTTTTACCTCAAAAACAAACTTATGAGTCTATTATGGTACTTTCACACACATGAAAACTATGAACGCCTTCATGAAACTGATGAAAACCACTTATCTGATAATTCTCAATCTGATGAAAAGCTTCATGATTGATGGCTGATGGTAATAGATCTCAAAGAAAAGTAATAAATTAGGATAAACTTTTGCCCCTCCTTTTCCTGGTTTGAAATTAAAAAAAAAAACTTTCCACATCAAGTTTCTCCTTAGTCCCTACTCATTTTAATCAGTTACTTTCTCTGCAGTAAAGTCGACTGAGTTATCTAATGGAGGAGTACTAAGAAAATTTTGTACAAAAATTATCGTTTTAAGAAACTTATTAGAAAAATAAATACTTAGATACTAAAGAAAATGTCAGAAAACAGGCTTACAAACCTGCAAATAGAGGTAAAACTACCATTGTGATAAATATGGCAATGACGTTGAAAAAAAAAAAAAAAAAACAACTTGAACACAATACCTATAAAAAAAAATATTTTAGTAGATTTATTTATTTATCGTACCTATGACAATGGTTTTTATGCTATAAAAAGGTCTGGAAATCTTATCCTTTGATTTGTCTGTCTTAACTGCTTACCCATTGCCAGGCTGCATTATCATCTAGAGAAGAGAGAAATAGAGAAAGAGAAAGAATCTAAGAAGTAAGGAGAAAAAAAATAGGTCAAAAACAGTGAAAAAAGGTGTTAACAGGGAAGAATTTTGTGTTTCAGAAAATTGTGTGATAATTCCATAATATCAACTTACCTTAACTTACATCTACCCACCTCTCTTGGCGTGCTCTTCCTCTCAACTTCATGTCATTATCTCAAGTTCCTGCCAATGAAAAGCATTTTGATATCTTTTGAGAACCTTTTAAACTTTTCTTCACGAGAGAAAAAATGCTAAACTTTATTTCTTTTTTATTGAAAACTTCGTTAGTTCAGTGGTGACGGGTGAGAAAAAAAAGGTGTTTAAATAAAGTATCACAAATACATTAATTATGTATACTGCCGGCGTGGTGTAGGACTAAAAAGTCCCTTTTTGCTAGCAGTTTAAACAAAGTCTCATTTGTTGGTTTAATCTCATGCTGTTTGCTGTTAGTGGTTTTACAAAACAGGTTTTAAGCTGGCATGAATTCTAGAATAAAATGTTAAAATTCCTTTTTTATTATTTTTTAAATCATAGCTTTGGTCAATGGTTCATAATATATCTATTACTTGTGCAATACTTAATTTCACAATTGCATATTAGGAGGAAGGTATGAGTAAATAATTGATGTAGTACCAAATCTCCTCTTTTTTGTACAAAATAAAATAAATTATACACATACCCTGAGTAAGAATAGAATTGACTAAAATACAGGTATTAAACAAGAGTTTTTAAAGTTATAAAGAGTCCAATGTGGCAATGTATACGTCCTTATATACGTATAATGAATTTTGTTCATACAATAAATTTAGGATGTTCCACTATTACCTATTTGCTCAAATATCTGTCAGTTATGATGAAAAAGTGACCAGTAGCAATACTTTCTGTACCTGAGGTGCAGGTAATATAATTAAGTAGAATTTAAACAATACTCGTAGTACCAGACCATTTTATTCTGCCCAATAAGTTCTAAAGAGTCTCTTATTAGAGGGAAATTTAAATGCACTAATAAAAATTGTAGATACATAATAAAATTCACTATTATAATTATTTTGGTGCCCCTCTAAGAGGTCAAACTATCGAATACATACATAGACAGTAGACATATACAAAAAGTTCATGCACTTTGTGGGATGCGAACCAACGGATCCCCACGCTACCTGGATCACCAGACTAGGGACCTAGCCACTCGACCAGCAATGCAGTGAAAACAGTCAAAAGACACCACCTACCAAGTCCTCCACTGCTTGTCAATATAATTTATACCTCATTTATCATTTTCTATTTTCTACAGAGTTCCCAATGAATATTTATAAATTCTTTTTAAAGAGCTGATAATATATCTATCCCCAGGCCAGGCTTTCAGGATTAACGATGCATTTCATTTTGTACCGTTTTTATATTAGGTGTATTTTTATAATTGGGTGTCTTTTCAATAGAATTTATTTATTTTTTCAAACAGTTCGCTTTTTTTATTTTTTATACAAATGGAATCTCTTGAATAATATTAAATTTATGCTGTGGCCTATCATCAGATAATAGATACATATTTTGGATATTCAGCTATCAAGTTGGTCTCTCATTTTCAAATTATGTCGAATTATGCGTACATGTACCATTTTACCCATTATTCTAAATAAATCAATAGTTAGAACTTGTGTGATTCATGTAAGATTTAAAATTGTGAATTTTAAAGGCGGGAAAAATTTCTGACTCCTCTCGATCTAAAGTTCCAGTTTTTTTTTTCAACCACAAAACACACTGGACGTGAATCGACCTTAACTTGCATTAACCAACCATACACGAAACTTGCCTTGAGAGATCTTTCTTCTAAAAACAATTTTGTAAAAAATTCCCTCTTCAAAATTTTGCTAAAATTGAGCCTGTTCAATTTATTCTGAAGTGTGCATAAAAAACTGGGAGTGTTCCAGAAAAAGTTCGAAACTTTTTCTTGATAGTCCATGATTTAAATATTTTTGCAACGCTTATATTATCACAAATTAAATTCAAACTGATATGCTCTTGTCTGTAAAAAATTATTGTTGTTACAAATATTATGTATATTGTATACAAAAAATGTGTTTTTTCTGTCTCTTTCTCGAACTAGTTTTTCCATCCTTTTTATACTTATCTCTTTTTCTTCGTTTATCTCTCTCTCTCTCTCTCTCTCTCTCTCTCTTTCTCTCTTGCATAAATTTCTCACCTAAAAGTTGTTCACTTAGATTTCAGCTAATACAAGCACTGACCTAACTGAAACCCCAGAGGGTTGAGACGGAGTGCGCTGTGTTATTTATACAGTTTTCCCCAAAGTGAAAAAAAAGTGGGGTAATAAAGCTTTCGAAAGTTGTACACATTAATTAAAGCTGGTGTAGGGAAAGCTCACGGGGTGTGGCGATGGCAGCGAGTGAAAGCACTTAACGAAGAGCCCAAGCAGGTATTCATTAGTGAAAGACCTGTGGACAGCGGAAAGAGGAGTATAAGAAGGTGCGGGTATCTGAGTAATGTAAATAATGTACCAGGCAGGAGCGGCCGGTGCTAAGGAGCTGCGGAACTGTAGCACCCCCAGACGAAAGGGAAAAAAGAATTTTTTTTTTTCATATCCTAACTTGTGAAAAGTGAAAATTACTACATATTTTTCGAATTTATAATTATTATGGTTGGCCCGGTAAACAAACTCAAACTCGTTAGGTACTGAGACCTCTTTAAATGTCATATTAGTTTGGTTAATGGGGAAGCACCCCCAAAACATTTTCCCACCGGTCGCGCCTGTAAATATGTACCAGGTAACTAAAGTACCTATTATATTATGTACTTATACATATTATGTAACCGACCTCGTAGCTTGATCTAACTTGGCGGCGGACTTGTAACTTGGAGGTCGGTGGTTCAAGTCCCGGTTTCAGCGTAGATCAAAGCGAGTTTGAGTAGTTGTGATATCACGAAAGCGATTGATACAAATATTATAACTTTTTTTTAACTTATATTATGTACTAGTCTATTTGGGGGACTATAAACAGGGAGTAGACCAGCAGTCTGGCTGGGGGACTATAAACAGGGGGCAGACCAGCATTGGCTTGACTCTGGGGGCTCTTGTCAATTATTAGCCTCCTTGTAAAGGCAGAGGTAGAAGTGCTGAGTCATTCCTTTACTGTCTGGCTACCATCCACGTGCATACATACAGACAGCTTTCTTTTATAGATATATGTATAGATTATATAATAATGAAGGTAATTACGTTGGATGTCTGTATTTTCCTATTCTGAGAGAGTTGTTGTTTTAAATTGGGACCTACATACATACGAGATTTATTTTCCTTCTTCTCTATCTTCCCGTTTTTATTTTTATTTTTATTCCCAAAGAGTCATTCGAAACAATGTTGTTCTAGTAATACAGGTAGCGTAGGGATCCCTGGCGCGTTGGTTCGAATCCCACCCAGTGCATGAATTTTTCCTCAATAATTTGAGTTTGTGACCACAAAATAATAAGAGGGTTAGACGGTAGAAAATGATGTGAGCATTAACCTCGCCTAGTGGTTGCTTTCCACTAAAGAGTGTCATTATATTATTATTATTCTTACCACTCCTAACTGCCACTACTTATAGCGTTTGATAGGTATTCAAAATTAAAGGTATCCATCTATTTGTGTCAAGCTGCTACACGTGCCATGCAAGCAAGCTGGCGTGAGGATCATTTTCCTCATTCTCTTGAGTATGTCAGCATATAATAAAATTACTCAAATGTCAAGACCAGTAATACTTCTTTCTTTTTTGTTTAAGAATGACGGTCAGTTTTGTGCAATTAATAGCAAAAATAGCAATAGAGATTTTGTATTTAGAAAAATTAACATAGCCCCTCCGGCCGCGACATGGGGCTGGCCAAAAATTGGCTTCACTCTAAAAGAAGGTTTTTCTAATCCCGATTAACCATGCAAATATTCAAACTTACTGAGAAAGACCTTTCAAATATACTTGTTCAGGGTTTTCTATACTTTGCCAGACCCTGTATAGTTCTCCTATAATTACCAACAAAATCTTTGAAATTGTAATATGCATCTTGAATAAATGATGAAACTAAATGGATCCGAAATTCGTAGAATTCCTTCAAAAGTTACAATTTAATGTACCATAACTATTAGTACATATATTTTTTATAGACAGAATAATAAATGAGTAAAAGTCACATTGATTTTTTTCGTTGGAAAATCTGAAGTAAATTGTACTAAGAAACTTGGAAAGAGTCAAAATTAGCATTTTTATTAATCTCAAACCTGCAATTAAAATGTACGTGGACCTGAATTTAAAAACTAAGTGTCATTCTTTATCATTCAGTAACTTCGAGTTTTTCTCCCTTCTTGAGAGTTAGTTTTCATCTTAAAATGTCTAAGATTAATCCCAAACCTAAATTAATATGTACGTGAACGAGAATTTAAAGTTTGTGTTTTTAGCAATTTACCTGTTTAATGGTTCAGTTTTTCACCTTCTAAGAGGATTTCCTTTATGTTTGAAATGGGTGGGGCATGAACTTTGAGAACGTACACTCTCAGGAAACTAATTGAACTTTACGTTGGGGAAATAATATCTTTAATTAGACACGTCCGTGTGAAGAAAAGTAAAGTTTACAGATTCATTAGTTACGGGGTGCGGCCCTCACGTCCCGGCTACGGCCGAAACTTGAAAGTTCAGAATGATTTGGGAAAACATAAAATATTTATGAGTTACTTAGAACGTCTACTCTTTTGTTTTTGGATTCAATAACTACCTCTGTAACACATAGAAAACTTTTAACATACAATTAACACTGCAACATTGTGAGATCTTTTAAGATCAGTAAAAATATTACACCATAAAATTTTAACTCTTTGTCTCCCCCTGTCTCTCTACACAATGCTAAGTTCTTAAATTAGAAGAACACATTAGTAACGACTTTTCAACCCTCCTACATTTTGGCTAAAACATGCAATATTTTGACGGACTAATATTCCGCATACAAAAGTTCAAGATTTTTTTTCTCTCGTAATAACAGAAGTGTAAAAAATTAATTAAATAAAAAAATAAGAAAAGTAATTTATCACAGAATGTGTCAGAAATTTCTTGTGCACGTATTAAAATTGGCGCCTACTGAATAATAGTAATAATAATATGATTAATACCTACCTCATGTTTATGCTGTACCTAAATATGATTTTTCCATTAAATTATGTAACGTCTCAGATAGAGACAGAGAGGAGGACGCGAGTAACGAGAAGAGAAAGAGAAAAGAAAGCACAAAATATGTCAGAAAGAGAGGTTGAAGGAAAGGAGAGGAATGTACAAAGAGGAAAAGAAAGAGAAGAGAACGATATAGAGAGAGATAGAGAAAAGGAAAAACAAAAGATAGTAGAAAGAGAGGGAGAAGGAAAGGATAGGAAATTACAAAGAGGAAGAGAAAGAGATAAAAACGATAAAGAGAGAAAAAGAGAAAAGGAAGCACAAAATATAGCAGAAAGAAAAGGAGAGGGAATGGGGTGTACAAAGAGGAAGATAATGTTTGTAAGAAGAAGGACATAGAGAGACACAAAAAAAAGAGAGATGGAGGAAATGGTTGAGAATTCTTTTGTTTTTAAAAAACATAAAATATAAATGAAATTGTTATGAAGTTATAATTTCTCTCTCTTATTTTCTGGTCACCGTTGGGTGGCTTTATTTCAACTTTTTTATTGCCGTTTTGCTATAGCTGTTTTGTTAGGTTCCATTGTTGTTGTTCTTTCGGAGTTGTTAAATTAAAAGCCATTTTTGCCATCAATACCACGAAAAGGAGCTACAAATACCGAACCCCTTTTAAAGTTGCTCTATTAGAATGAAACGGTTTTGTAATTCTTATTTACAGTGCATTTTTTAGTCTAAATTATCTTATGGAACTTTTTTTTCTTTCAAGTTTTTCATCGTGATCTGGGCTTCGGACCTTTGGTGGCCTCTCTCATGTCCCTTAGACATTTTGTCAGAATTGAACATGGTTCCTGGGCTCGGAAAGAAATGAAAACACAATAGTTCCGGTTCTTAATATTAGAAATTTCTCGGAAGTAAAATATTATTAACATCCTTACAACTATCCTTTTAATGGAGCCAATAAAAAATACATTATCAATTATGGACACAATACTTTATCGCGGTTGGCATTGTATACAGTTGGCAATTTTGAGATTTTATAGTAAATCACTTGTATCTCCAAAACTGCTTAACTAATTCTCTTCAAATTTGTTTTATATGGTACTATACCGTTTTTTCTACATTCTAGCTTCCAGCTCAGGCGCATGGCCTCTATCACCAAGGCCGACTAGTAAGGAGTTGATGAATTTAAAACAAGAGCATCTACAATACGTGTCGTCTCCAATACGTGTACAAAATTTCAATTTTACAATGAGACTGACCCACTTTTTTATGTCGTTGGTTTCATCTAACATAAAAAATAAATAAATAGGAATCTTTACAGCTTACCAATCCAAAACGGCCGCCTGTTTAGTTTGTAATATCTAGGCCGCGTAAATGGGGTCAGGGTTTTGGGAAATTCAGTGCATGGGAGCTTTTTAAAAGCTTATTCAACATGCCATAAATATTTTTCGTTAACATTTTAAAATTACTGTCACTCAACTAAAAAGAACAACCTGTTATAGAATTTTAAGAAACATAACAACATATCATAGTTCTGTTACACTTGTACCCTTAAATGGACTTACTTTAATTCAGCTATTTAAAGTATTGATAACAATTTAAAATAAATAAATACCAACAATAAATATAGACATTTAGCTAGATGGTTACTCTCATTTAGGAGCTCGCTTTGTTGCTAGAGTAATTGTCATGAAATTAACAAATGAAAATCCTGCCTTCAAAATTTTAATGAACAATTCATAGTTGAAAATAAGAGAACCATTAAAACCAGTTAAGTATTTTGTGTCCTGTGCATTTCTCAGTAGTAGACAGATATCATGTCTCAGCTGAGGACTACAGTGGTACCACTGACTCTGATACAAAGCCTTCCGTATAATGACATTGCATTTGTTCATGCTCTCTGACTTGGCTATCACGATGTAGAAGATGTGTAAAAGTAATACAAATAATGCCACGAATTTAATACGATCATTTATTGGCAAGTATTTCATGTATGCTATATGATAAAAGAGAATAATCCAATAGAAGAAAAAAGGAAGGAAGATGTAGTTCTTGAAGAAACGTTCCACTTCTGCATACTGGAAAATAAGATTGTTTTCAGTTAGATAGATAGTGAATGTAATTTTTTCTTCAAAATCTAAAAAATTAAAACAATAAATTTAACTTGATATTAGTTAACATTAAAAAAAAAACATGAAAAATATCGAATATCAATAACAAATTGTTACCAATCACAGTAAAATCACTTATATAAAAATAATTAAATAAATTTAAACATGAAATCCAAAACAACTACAGCATGAATATTGGTAAATGTCTCTTTTGTTATTCCCAAAATATTTTTTAAGCACTTATAGACACAAGTTATATTTGAGCTTCAACGAATGTGTACCACACATTTGAGAAGCTATTTCTGAAATTTTCTTGCACTTTCTATATCATTTCATTTGCTGCAGGATCTTTTCCTAATAATATCATTTTCAAAAGTATGTTAGGATGTTAGTTGGGTCACCACTAACAACAGGTTTTATCAGGATAACTTTCAAAGAGCCAAGGTATAGAGATTTTTTATACATCCAATATAGGCATTGTAGGCGCGTGTAGTTTTAATTAATCCTATTTTGCCTATATAACACTGGACAAGTGTTGGTTTTATTGAAAACTACTAAGTAATAACAGGAGGTAGACTGCTTTTTTCGATTATCTTTCTAAACTTAATGCGGGTTTTTCAAAAACATTTTTGTTCTCCATGATTGTTTTGAAGAAATTGAACAAAAAGTGAAAAGAGTAATTACTTACTTTGGTCATTAAACTATTCAGTTCTTGATATCGCTTCGCAATTAATCGAAAATAGATAGTTTCATATCTTTGTTTCGTCCAATCTGTCAGTTTATTGCTGATATCTGCATCACCGTTCGTTTTTCCTAATTTCAAATTGATTTCAGACCAGATATTTGTTTCATAATGTTTTCGAAACCTGTAAATGAATGATATTGTATTGAGTATTTATTGCTACAACAAATATTTACAATTAGTACTGATTTGAGAGTAGAATTTTACACTCCATATTTTTTTAATACTCGTTAGAATTTGAGTATTAAAAAAATATGGAGTGTAAATGTCTGGCTAGGGTACTTTAAACAGGGAGTAGACCAGCAGTCTGGCTGAAGGACTATAGACAGGGAGTAGACAAGCAGTCTAGCTGGGGGACTATAAACAGGGAGTAGACAAGCAGTCTAGCTGGGGGACTATAAACAGGGAGTAGACCAGCATTGGATTGGTTCTGGGGGCCCTAGGCAATTATTAGCCTCCTTTTATAAACATTGGTATAGAAGTTCTGAGTCATTACTCCACTGTCTAGCTACCATCGTTTACGATGACGCCACCTTATGATGATGAAATACTAACTGTTAAATTAAAATTCAATTCACCAGCCTTTTCCCCCCAAAATTAGTCCGAAATGAATAACAAGCGTCAAACAGTCTTACCTGTTCTTCTGGCCTTCAAATTCAGAAATGTATTTGTATGTACCATTGGCAACATCAGTGTAAAAAATTGCACTTCCTTGAGCATCCATATGTTTTGCTCCTAATAGTTTTACAAATTTTCCCAGCATTTTATACTGTCCTTCAAGAGGTGTCATAATGAGGATTTCTAGTGCATTGAGTGAAAAGAATGATACTACTAGAACACATGCTCCAAAAAATTCAAGTACATATAAAATAACAAAGTGATCTAGTTCACTTGTATCAAAGGAAGGGGGTGTCCAAATAATAAGTGGCAAAACTCGATGTGGGTATTTGTGCCCATAAATATTTTCTTGTGATTGTTCATTTCTGATGGAACCAGCAAGCAATGGAGCACCAACGAATGAAACCACGTCCAGCAGAAACAAAATAAAGAGTACTTTCAGCTCCTTCTGTTCTCGATTGATGTATTCACGTTGTATATTTCTGTTGGAAACTTTCAATATATTTTCTTGTTTATCAAATAATTCCAAAACATGTTTTAAACTTTTTTTCAAGGTTGCAAATTGAGTTATAAACAAAGCAAACATAATAAATTCTTGAAATCTTGGCAAGAATTCGAAAAAGTCAGTTACAGCAACAAGAAATAGGTTTAAAGTAATTAGAAACACAACAAGAGTTAATATGAAAGTCACAATGTTCAGTAAAAGATATCTGTGTATATTTTCCAACCAACCCTTGCGGTAAAAGTTGGGTAGACAGATTAATCCAGTTACATGAAGAGGAAGCAGGAACACATAACGTCTCACTTTTTTGTATTCCATGTTCTCTGATGGTTGTGAAAACTCGGCCTGATATTAAGATAATTAGGATAAAAATTAGAAATTAGAATAATACACTTACACATACTATTTACGAGTTTTCTACCGTCTCATTTGCTATTTATTACATTACATTTTAGAAAACATAATTTATTACAGGTAATGTTTATTTATTAATCACAAAACATGTTGACTAGACGATGTTGTGCTGTATGAAAACTTTTATGTTTTTAGTTAGCAGAAAAATAGAGCAGGAAACCTACTCTATTCTGTGTGAAAGCTTAAGCTCGTGTTTAGATTACAATTAAGTACAAGTCGAAGTCCAAACTCTGATAATAAGTTACTCCTTCGGATGACCTGATTGCAGTAATATGCGAAATATCCCCCTAAAATTATAACTGCCAAAATTATAACATTTTTTTCTTGAACTATGATCGCTCTGTAAGGTCGTTTGCCTTCTTTGCGATCTAACACATAATTATGTTGACATACTTGTATAATTATAAATGACCTGTCTGAGAATAGAAGTTGTAATTGGAGGAAATAAGAAATTAAAGGGAAAAAATAAGAATTATATTGAGAAAAGAGATCGTTTCGCCAGGTCCTTTTTATCCTCCTGTTTAGGACTGGATGGTCAAGGTTTCGGATAAGTTGATTGGGAATTAATTCGCTTTTGGTAATTTGCTGATTTGTTTCTGATCTCTTCCATGACAAAAGGGACTTTCCGGTCATCATGAAGTGTCTTGTTCGATACCTAGAATGGCGCTCCTAAAATGCTGCGGAGTGTTTTGGATTGAACCCGTTGGATTATATTAATGTTAGATGGTTTAGCGGATCTTTATTTCTTTATCTTTTACATACACATTTCTAAGTTCTCAGAAAGTACTAGTGTACTTCTCAGAAACATAAAAATGTATTTGTTTCAACAAATTTTCAGAAATAGATTTCTGTCAGTTAAAAACTTTCCAAGTTGACAAGGAGAAAAAATATTATGCTAGAAATATGTATTGTTTTTATTAATGGACACGGAAACAAAAATTGTTAGTATTATTTTATTTTAAATTTGTTATTAACACTTCAAATAGCTCAAATGTAGGACATCAATTTAGGAGGTACATGGGTATCGGAACTAAGGAACTCACTTTGTTGATACAGTAATTGTCATGAAATTAACAATTGAAAATCCTGCCTTCAAAATCTTAATGAACAATTCATAATTGACAATAACAGAACCATTATAAGCAGTTAAGTATTTTGTGTCCTGTGCATTTCTCAGTAGTAGACAGATATCTTGTCTCAGCTGAGGACTACAGTGGTACCACTGACTCTGATACAAAGCATTCCGTATAATGACATTGCATTTGTTCATGCTCTCTGACTTGGCTATCAAAATGTAGAAAAGATGTATAAGTAGTACAAATAATGCAACGGATTTTATGCGATCATACATTGGCAAGTATTTCATGTATGCTATATGATAAAAGAGAATGATCCAATAGAAGAATACTGGAATGAAGATGTAGTTCTTGAAGAAACGTCCTAGATTTGCATACTGGAAAATAAGAATGCTCCAAGTTAGAGAAATAGTTAATATATTTTTCTCTTCAAGAATTAAAAAAAAGCAATATATTTAACTAGATTTTCCTTTACCTAAAACAGAGTGAACGAAAAGTTCCGGGACGTATTTTTATCTTTTTAATGGAGTTTTTGCATGAAGTTCTAACCCATGCTTGCCCATTCTTTGGCAGAATCGAAATTTCTATAGGGTGTCCCAAAAGTAGAGAAAAAGGCATCAACTGTCGAATTTTTAAATAGAATCCCCTATTTTATATTTTTGATATCAGAAACTTACGTTAAATATTACACACAATTGACCCCTCACTCGATGCTTTCATCAAACGGATCTTCTATGAACCCGGCGGAATTATGGATCTTTGGGATAAAAGTGTTAGATAGAAAAAACACGTGCGGTTCTACAGCGTGTGTTCGAGCGGGATCTCGTATGACGACAATTTAATCAAAAGCTGTATGAACAAATAATGTGTAAAGTGTAAAATATGGAAAACCCAATGTTACCACGTGATTTAGCATGAAAAATAATACTGATTTGATGTATCTTACTCTGGGTTCAAATACTTTTATCCCAAAGAAAAGTCCATTACTCCGCGCGGTTCATCGAAGATTCATTTGATCAAAGCATCGAGTCAGGGGTCAATTAAGTGTAACATTTCACAAAGATTTAAAACATCAAATAAAAAAAATGCGGGTTTCTATTTAAAAATGGATAGTTGATGCCTGTTTTCCTACTTTTGAGACACCCTGTAGAAATTTCGATTCCTCCAAAAAATAGGCAAACTTGCGTTAAAACATCATGCAGAAATTCAAGTCTCTATATTTAACCATTAAAAAAAATAAAAATCCGTTCCGGGACTTTACGTTCACTCTGTATAATCTGCCCCTCTGACTCTTTCTTTGTACTCCGTTCACACATCGTTAGAAGTGTTTGAAGAAAAAGAGCAATATTACTTACTTCGGACATTAAATCATTCAGTTCTTGATATCGCTTCGCAATTAATCTAAAATAGATAGTCTCATATCTTTGTAGTATCCAATCTGTCAATTTATTGGTGGTATCTTCATCACTATTGGTTTTTCTTACTTTGAAATTAATTTTCGACCAGATATTTGATGAATAAAGTTTTCTAAGCCTGTAAATGATATTTTATTGTTATTCATTGGTATAACAACTTTTGACAATCACTGCTGATTTGAGAGGATAATTTCATGACCCTCTGATATCTTCCACAGCTCTGTCATATTTTCTGTGTTTCTCTTCAACGGTCGTGTGTTGATGAGAAAGCTGGATCCGCGAGGTCAAACAGGGGAAACTGTTCAGCCGGCAAGATTTGCAAAATATATATATAACTGGACGTCATCGTCACTTGTTATTATTTATTTTTTTATTTAAAGATGAGTGTTTCACAGCCTTTTTTATTTCGTATCCATGAAACAGGAGCTACTGTAGAGGCATACTGTTGTAGCCTACCCATCCCATATTCTATTATCGAATCAAAAATATCATATCAAGCATGAACCATGAGAACATCGAGACCTTTCATTCAATACCCCATGTCAACCGGCCCACTTTTGGCTTCTTCGATCACTAAACTTATAAAATCGGATTATTTTAAAAAGAGTTTTAAAATACCTATACCTCAGTGTTTGTTACCATATCTGGAACACAATTCTGTACGTGTCCAGAATATGTATGATTATAATAAAATTTAAGATCATAACATTACCTGTGTTGGATCATTAGTCAGTAATAAATAACAAGAAGACGATAAGCTATCTTACCTGTTTTTCAGGCCTTGATATTCAGAAATGTATTTGTATGTACCATTTGCAACATCAGTGTAAAAAATGGCATTTCCTTAAGCATCCATATGTTTTGCTCCTATTAGTTTTACAAATTTTCCCAGCATGTTATACTGCCCTTCAAGAGGTGTCATAATGAGGATTTCTAGTGTATTTAGTGAAAAGAATGCTGCCATTAGAAAACAGGATGCAAAAATTTCTAGGACATATAAAATAACAAAGTTATCTAGTTCACTCGGATCAAAGGAAGCGGGAGTCCAGATATTAAGTGGTAAAACTCGATTTGGGTATTTGTGCCCATAAATATTTTCTTGTGATTGTTCATTTCTGATGAAACCAGCAAGCAATGGAGCACCAACGAATGAAACCACGTCCAACAGAAACAGAATAAAGAGTACTGTCAGCTCCTTCTGTTCTCGAGTGATGTATTCACGTTGTATATTTCTGTTGGAAACTTTCAATATATTTTCTTGTTTATCAAATAATTCCGAAACTTGTTTTAAACGATTTTTTAATGTTAAAAGTTGAGTTAAAAACAAAGCAAGCAAAATAAATTCTTGAAATCTTGGCAAGAATTCGAAAAAGTCAGTTACAGCAAAAAGAAATAGGTTTAAAGTAAATAGAAACACAACAAGACTTAACAAGAAAATAACAATGTTTAGTAAAAAATATTTGTGAATTTTTTCCAAATAGCCACTGCGGTAAAAGTTGGGAGACAGATAGCTCCAGTTACATGAAGAGGAAGCAGGAACACGTAACGTCTTATTCTGGTGTATTCCATGTTCTCTGCTGGTTGTAAAAGCTCTGCCTGATTTTAAAGTAATTGAGATAAAATTAGAAATTACAATAATGCACCTACATAATAATTTTGTTGTTTACGAGTTTTTAACTGACTCATTTGCCATTTTATACATTACATTTTCGAAAACACAATTTAGTACAAGTATTGTGATGCTTATTCGTACCAAAAAAAATGTGAAAAATCTGGTGCTACATTTGATGAAATATACAGGGTGTCCCACCAAACTTGGACACCTCAAATTACTCGGCCCCTGAAAGAGTTTTTGAAAAATAAAAAAATCTAGGGTACATGTGCTAATTATGCGGTTTCAGTTATGAATTTTTTTTATATACAGGGTGGTTCAAAAGTCAGAAATTGAGGTGTCAACTTTCGATTTTTAAATGAATCGACCTGAATTTGATTTGATAATTTTACTTCTAAATGATTTCTGAGTACTTTTTTAAACAAAAATATTACATACAGGATGGTTTTTTTTCGACCAATTTTTTTTCTAAATCTCGAATAACTCAAGTTCTTTTAATTTTTTCGATAACAAGAATAGATAGTGTTTGTGTAATGAATACACGCACTTTTTATTGGCATCAAAATTTTTTATACAGGGTGGTTCACAAGTGAAATAATGACTTGATTTTTTTTAAAACCGAGTTTTTTTTAATTTTTTATTTAGGATTAATAAATCTCGTCTAATTTTACACATTTTTCGTTAATCATATCGAAAAACAAAACTAAAGTGTTGTACAGGGTGAGACATAATTTTTTTGGAACACCCTGTATATGGGCAGTCAAAGAGACGCAAAATTAAATATAAAGACTAAATATGCAAGAAAAACTTTGATTTTTAATTAAACTAAAAAGTTATGGTGTTTTAACTAATATTGTCGCATGGACCACCCTGTAGATATTTTCTTAAACCATCATATGGGTAGTCGAAACTGTCTAAAATTCAACGAGGAGTCCAAATCTGAAAGAAAAAAAATGAATTCAAAAAGTCATGCTCAATTTTGTGTCTACACCTACCTACTTTTTATATCAAGTTTTAAAATCATTCAGTGTGGACACCAAACTGAAAATGGCTTCAAATTCGTGTTTTTTACTTGTTTTTCCCACATGATTCGAAGTGTTCGTTGAATTTTATACAACTAAGAGTACCTACATGATAGTTTAAGAAAATATCTACAGGGTGGTCCATGCGACAATATTAGTTAAAAAACCATAACTTTTTAGTTTAATTAAAAATCAAAGTTTTTCTTGCATATTTAGTCTTTATATTTAATTTTGCGTCTCTTCGACTGCCCATATACAGGGTGTTACAAAAAAATTATGTCTCACCCTGTACAACACTTTAGTTTTGTTTTTCGATATGACTAACGAAAAATGTGTAAAATTAGACGAAATTTATTAATCCTAAATAAAAAATTAAAAAAACTCGGTTTTAAAAAAAATCAAGTCATTATTTCACTTGTGAACCACCCTGTATAAATTTTTTTGATGCCAATTGAAAGTGCGTGTATTCATTACACAAACACATTCTCTTCTTGTTATCGAAAAAATTAACCGAACTTGAGTTATTCAAGATTTAGAAAAAAAATTGGTCGAAAAAAAACCACCCTGTATTTAATATTTTTGTTTAAAAAAGTACTCAGAAATCATTTAGAAGTAAAATTATCAAATAAAATTCAGGTCGATCCATTTAAAAATCGAAAGTTGACACCTCAATTTCTGACTTTTGAACCACCCTGTATAAAAAAAAAATTCATAACTTAAACCGCATAATTAGCACATGTACCCTAGATTTTTTTATTTTTCAAAAACTCTTTCAGGGGCCGAGTAATTTGAGGTGTCCAAGTTTGGTGGGACACCCTGTATATTATTTATTAGTTTTTTAATCACAAAAAAATTAACGAGACGATGTTGTACTGTATGAAATCTTTCATGTTTTTAGTTAGCAGAAAAATAGAGCAGGAACCCCTACTCTATTCTGTGTGAAAGCTTAAGCTCGTGTTTAGATTCCAATTAAGTATAAGTCCAAACTCTAATAATAAGTTACTTCTTCAGATGACTTGATTGCATAATATGCGTAAATTTCCCCTAAAATTATAACTGCCACCGTGTTTTGAACTATAATTGCTCTGTTAGGTCGTTTGCCTACTTTGCGATCTAAAACAGATGTTGACATATAATTATGGATGACCAGGTTTTGAAACATAATTATGAATGACCTGTCAGGAAAAAGAATTGATAATAGAAGGAAATAAGCAATTAGAAATAAAGGGGGAAAAATAACTTTATCACGATGTTATGTTTATCAGAATTATTATTATAGTTATGTCTTTATAATTATAATGGGAAAAAGAATAGGCTCATATCTATGTAAGTAATCAGCCCGATCCTGCTGATCTTGCTGATTCACACTCAGTAGATTCCATTACTGAGTTCAGCATAAGCTCAGGCAGTCGATCTTGAGTTTGAACGTAGTACAGTGCATCGCGCACTTCCTCGTAATTCTAATTTGTACTTAATTTATAAGTGTCATTTTAAATTATCAATAAACTATTTCCTTTTTTAATTATATTTAATCTATTTGTGATTGTTATTTACCTGAAGTTCTTTCCAGTGTTTATTATCAAATCAAATCTACAAATCCGAGCGAATATCGGATAAGTTGTCATCTAAACCTTTTTGATTAAATTCTAACTTAGAAGTTCTGGTTAATAAAGTTATTCGAACAATTGAATTATTCTATATATTTTAGCATTGAACAATTAAATTATTTTATATATTTTTAGCAGCGTACTTTACGTACCTGCATTTGGCGCAGTAAAAAGAGACCTTTGCACGAAACTTGTGTTTCCTCTGCATTGGGAACCTCTCTCCCACCACTCACCACTAGCCGCTGGCTACACACAATCATCTCCAAAGGCAGTACATATTTTCTGCCCTAATTCTCTGCACAATCTACGGCAGCCCCCAGTATCCCGCCCTAATTTTCTGCACAATCTACGGCAGCCCCCAGTATCCCGCCCTAATTCTCTGCACAATCTACGGCAGCCCCCAGTATCCTGCCCTAATTCCCTGCAAATTCTACGGCAGCCCCCAGTTTCCTGCCACATAGTTAGTATCATAACTTCAATTACGCAGAGTCCCAATAAGCAGTCCCCAGTCTCCTGACGCATCGAGCGCATCGAGTACTGCCTGCAGTGCCTGCTGACCTAAGCGGTGCCTACTGATATCTGATACCTATCACCCTGCGGAATCCACACAATGTTCCATATAATCTTCATGTAAGAAATAAGTAAATACCTCACCTCAAGAAATAAGCAATTTTCTATTTAGTGATTTCTATATTCTACATTCTACATAATATTAGTACCTAGTACCATAAGGTGTACTAAAATCAATATTTTTCTTTTAAGAATTTTTTTTTACCTCGGTAAATTCTAGGCGTACAAAAGTTAATTATCATTATTTTTATTTTTTTTCTCTTATATTATTTCATAGTTTCTTTTTAACGTTGTTATCAACAATACTGTTCAATTTGAATAAAACTTTTTAATAGTACCTTGCAAAAAGTTAAAACCTTTTTGCAATCAAAGCAATCAAAACGGCTTCTTCCGATTCTTCGCGAAAGTCTTCTGAAGAATCAATCCCAGATTTATTTCCAAACGCTGCCTTAGGCGAATCGATCGTACCTAGCGCAGATATTGTTCAACTTGAACGTATTTTAAATAACCTTTCTTTGTCACAAACATCCACAATGCCGGACAACACAGAAGTACCGGTTCTTAAACCGGAATACCTGAAAATGATTCCCAAATTTTCTGGCGATATCGAATTATTGCCCCGGTTCATCGCAATATGCGAAAAACTTGTAATAAATTTTTACAACAACACGGACGCAACTGATTTCCAGAATGATTATTTGATGGACTCAATTTTGTCCAAAATCAAGGGCGATGCCCAGAAAAAACATCAGCTCTTGCATACTCAATTCATGGAACGACTTAAAACAAGCCTTAGTAAACACGTATTCTGACAAAAGGGACGTGCACACACTCGTCATAGAAATGTGTGCAATGAAACAAAACAATGATTCAGTTTTTGACTTTTTCAACAAAATTCAAAAAATACTAAACGTACAAACGTCATACATCACTAACCACAATCTAGATGGTAGTGAACACCTCAAGAAATTTACTTCAGATCTAGCACTCCGTACACTATTACGTGGACTTAAAGACCCGTTAGGATCTTTAATTCGTACAAAGAATCCAAAAGACCTCAATGAGGCCCTGAACATTTTAGTAAACGATTTCCAAATCAAAACCACTAAAAGTATACAATCAACCCCTTACGTTCCACTTCAACTCCGAAACAACAAATTTAACAAAAACAATAACAACAACAATTATAACAACTTCAACAGAAACAACACCTATCTCAACAGACACAACAACAACAACAATAACATGTTCAATCGTCAAAATTCTACAGTTCAAACTGTAAACAGAAACAATAATAATTCTTTTGCTCAATCAAATGTATCTACCTCCAAACCACTACCCCAACCGACTCCTATGAGTATAGTACACAGTAGGAACACAAACCTACACAACATTGAAAACACACCGGAAAACACTAACAATTATGAAAATGACGAAAGCTACGAAAATCTTGACGACAATAACTTCAACTATAACGACACTGACGAAATAATAAATTCAGACCAGGATTTTCAAGTAACAGCCTCGGAAGAAACACAGAACTAATCCTAAATCTAAGCAGCAAAGATAACCAAACATTACCATACATCGAGATTCCCGAATGGAACCTCAAAGCCCTAATCGACACCGGTAGTACAAAATCTTTTATTCGACCTAGCAAAGCAATCCAAAATTTCAGAAATTTTATTCGTTCAGACCCTTTTGAAATTAAATCTGCCCACGGACAATCTAAAGAAAAATTTAGTATTACTATCCCATCCCCATCAATTTTTCAGACAACCAATAAAATTAAGCTCCACCTATTTGATTTTCACACCTATTTTGACTGTTTATTAGGAATGGACGTTCTGAAACGATTAAACCTTGTCCTTGATTTAAATAATAATACTATGAAAAACAACAACACCGTTATACCCCTGAAATTCAAAACTACAACATCTGAACTTTATCACATCACTGTACCACCACATACTGAGAAAATCATTCATCTCTCAACAGTAGGAATGCCCGACAAAGAAGTACTTATACCTGAAATAACTTACAAAAACGGACTAAATACCCCATCAGGTATAACAAAAATTAAGAACAACAAAATAACATGTACAATAATAAACTCATCAGAAGAAGAACACACAGTAAACCTTTCCAAACCTTTAGAAAGCAAAATTCTTCATGACTTCGACGCTCCACCCAAATTCTCAAATCTCAACCATATTCAAAGCAACCAAATTCACCCTGATGTAGTAGACCTGATCCGAACAGACCACCTTAACGAAGAAGAAAAATTGCAACTTGAGAAAATCATCATGGAATATTCCGACATCTTTCACATGGAAAACGTCCCCCTTTCTTTCACCAATCAAGTTAAACATAAAATCATCACTATGGACGACACTCCCATCCACACAAAAACATACAGGTACCCTCCCATCCACAGAGAGGAAGTTCGAGCCCAAATTCAAAAGATGCTAGACCAAAACATCATACGTCCTTCACATTCACCATGGACCTCCCCCATCTGGGTTGTGCCCAAAAAACCTGACACAAGCGGAAAAAAGAAATGGCGCATTGTCGTTGACTACCGTAAACTCAACGAACGGACAGTAGCAGATAAATATCCCCTTCCCAACATTGATGACCTCCTTGACAAACTTGGTCGTTGCCAATACTTTACAACTCTGGACTTAGCAAGTGGATTTCATCAATTTGAAGTCGACGAAAACAGCATCCCTAAAACAGCATTCTCCAGCGACTCCGGACATTGGGAATTTCTTCGTATGCCCTTCGGCTTACGCAACGCTCCAGCAACATTCCAGCGAACAATGGACAACATCTTACGCGGTTTAATAAACGTTAACTGTCTTGTTTATTTAGATGATATAATAATATTCTCAACTAGCCTATTTGAACATCTTGTAAATATCCGCAAAGTATTTGACCGATTAAGACAATTTAACCTAAAAATACAATTAGATAAATCAGAGTTTCTATGTAAAGAAGTTTCATACCTAGGCCACATCATCACACCCGAAGGAATCAAACCCAACCCCAGTAAAATTAAAGCAATTCAACAATTCCCCATCCCAAATACTACAAAGAAAATTAAAAGCTTCCTAGGACTACTTGGCTATTATAGGAAATTCATAAAAGACTTTGCAAAACTCACCAAACCATTGACCTTAAGACTTAAAAAAAGGCGCAAAAATCAACATTCATGACAAAGACTTTAAAGATAGCTTTGAAATATGTAAGAATCTCTTACTAAATGATCCTATACTACAGTATCCCGACTTTGACAAACCCTTTATTCTAACAACAGATGCTAGTAACTACGCTATTGGTGCCATCCTGTCCCAAGGTAAAATAGGTTCCGATCTTCCTGTTGCATACGCAAGCCGCACCCTCAACCAAAGCGAATCCGTCTATTCAACTATTGAAAAAGAGCTCCTCGCAATAGTGTGGGCCACAAAATATTTTAGACCCTACTTGTATGGCCGCCAATTCACCATTGTGACGGACCACAAACCCTTGCAGTGGTTATTTAATTTAAAAGAACCCAATTCCAAGCTCGTCAGATGGCGCTTGAAACTCGAAGAATTCGACTATAAAATAGAATACAAGAAAGGAGTACTCAATGGAAATGCAGATGCTCTATCTAGAGTGGAAATAAACACAAATTCAATAACACCAGGACCTAGCCACGAATACAATGATGAAACTCAATCTACTGCTGTCGAACCTGCAGAAAATGATCGTGACGACTTCAACATAAACGAGATACCTTTAGAGGCTTTACTCAATCCAGAAGAACAAATAAATCTAGAAGACTTAGATTTTGATGACACAAATGCCACCATACACACAAGTGCAGAACACCCCATCATCGGCATACCAATCAAAGATGGACCCGTAAATGTTGGATTAAACCAACTTATAATCACTGAAGTCAACTTCGAAAGAGCTGACCTTACAATTAAAGTTTTACACGGAAACAAACAACGAATTTTCGTTCAATTCTCTCATAACAACTGGGAAAACCAAATTAAAGATTTCATTGACGCTTTTATTGCCCCCAAAGTTCCATATCACCTCTACTTCCACCGGAGCCCCTTTGAACAACTTTATGAAAGATTCTCTAGAATTTTACAAACATACTACCCGGACTCAGGATATAATCTAATCAAATGCACGCAATACCTGACCGACATTGAGAACCAAAACGAACAACAAAACATAGTGAAAAACATTCACGAAGGAATATCAAACCACAGAGGTATGGACGAAGTTGAAAAAATAATTAGAAGAACATACTACTGGCCGAACATAAGGAAAACAGTCCAAGAATATATCAACAACTGCGAGCCATGTCAACTATCAAAATATGACAGACACCCCTTGAAACTTAAATTTAATTTAACTCCAACACCCATCAAACCCTTTCAAATACTACACATTGACAGCGTTTCCCTAGAGAGCACAAAATTTCTAACAATTATTGACGCCTTCTCTAAGTATGCACAAGCATACCCTTTGCCATCTGCCCAAGCAATAATTGTAGCAGACAAACTCATCCAGTACTTCAGTCATCATGGCGTACCACAAACCATCATCTCCGATAACGGAGGAGAATTCAAAAATGCAGTTATAAAAGAACTTCTTGCATTACACAAAGTGCAACTTCACTTCATCAGTAGTCAACACCCTGAATCCAATGGAATGATCGAAAGGTTCCATTCCACCTTGATTGAACACATTCGTCTTTTCAATAATCAACAGATATATAAAAGTGATGATATTAAAACTAAAGTTTTATACGCTGTTTTGGCGTATAACAATACAATTCATTCCGCTACAAATATGAAACCTGTCAATATAATCAACGGCCATGTCGACAATACGGATCCATTCAATCTTGATCTTGAACATCAAGTTCTCACAAACTATATCCATGACCACAAAGAAAAAGCCAAGCTTATGTACCGAAATATAAATGAAAAACTAAAAACTAACAAAGAAAAAGTAATCGAAAAAATTAACAAAACTAGGGAAGACCTACCGGATATACCACCCACAGTTATGGTAGCCAACAAACAAAAACAATCAAAAACTAAAAACAAGTACAAGAAAGAAGAAATTTCAACTATTGATAAAAATCTGAAAACAGCAAATATCAAACCCACCCATCAAAATATAGCCCAAAAAATACACTTGTCTAACATAAAAAGACCCATTACAAGAGCTTACAGTAAAATAATAAATGTTTCAGATCCCTTTGCTTCGTCTTCGCCTTCGCCGACAGCAGAAACTCAATAACCAACATAACTGAAAATCCAGGCATTCTCCCGATAAACTTGGGACCCGCAAGACTTCAACGGACGACCCATAACTTCTTACATTACTACGAATTAGAGACACTTTACCAGGAATTACAAAAATTAGACTCTCACCATTATGATCTCAACTCACATCTTGGTAACAGTACATTTTATCCCGAAGATCTGGACAACTATAAAAAAAAAATACATTCCACATTCGAAGCCAAGACAAACTTGATAGTATTCATCCTACAAAACCCAAAAAACGAAATCGTAGAGCATATTTCAACAACTTAGGTGCAACTATTAAACTATTAACAGGAAACCTCGATGAAACTGATGGAGAACATATTAACAAAATTTTAACCCACTTGGAAACAAACCAAGGACTCCTAAAAAATCAAATTAACCTACAGTATAGTCTGAACGACCAAGTAATTCAAAATTTCAATAAAACTGTACAAAATATAATACATAACGAAAACACCTTGAACACACGCATTGATCAACTCTTTACTATCACACAGAAAGCATTGGATAAAACAGACACACTATTTGCAAAAGATATTTATAATCAGTTAATTATTATTTACAACTCCATATTAAGTGTACTCCAAGATATAGAAAACTCTCTAACCTTTTGCAAATTGAAAACCCTACACCCTAGCATTATTACACCAACCGAACTATTTAATGAACTAGAGAAGATATCAAAATTTTATAACCACGAATTACCAATCGATTTAACATATCAAAATATATTTAACTTTGAAAAACTTATAGAAGTAAATTGTCAAATAGAAGAAACAAGGATCATTTATTTACTTTCCCTACCTATTAATTTCAACATTAATTTTGACCTTTACTATCTTCTTCCAATACCAACTTATGTAGAATCAACATTAGCTACCATAATCCCTAGATCTAAGTACATTTTAAAATCAAATGATATTATAAAACCTTTATCTGAAAGTTGTATCCCAAACAAACCTTACCAATGCCCTTCTTATCTTATTAGCAATACCGATACCAATTGTGAAAATGAAATATTATTTAAGAAGGAAACCATTAGTTGTGAACTCATGAAACTTGAACTAGAAGGAAATAAGATAGAATTAATACCAGAAACAAATCAATTCTTAATACTTTTTGAATCACAAGATTCTTTAACATTTTTTTGCAATCAAAATACTGAAATAGAAAATATTAGAGGAATTTATCTAATAGATAGTGAACCTTGCAAAGTTTCATACAAAAACAATGAACTATCATTCAAAGAACATACAGTTGGAAAACCTCTTATACAAACGAATGTCAATCTAAAACTTTCCAGCTATAAGAATTCAAATTCAAAACTAAAAACTAAAACTCTAAAATTAGAGGATACACCTCTAAACAATATCACTGACATTGTAAATAATAATAATTCTTTTTTTCTTAGTTATAAGTTTAGTTTTATGTCTTTTCCTTATTTTCAATTTTATTTTATGTTACTTTGTAAGAAAAAATAAAGAACTTGACTTAAGTTTCTTATCTCCACCCTCAATACCTGTAGATCAACCTACAGCAGATATAAATGTAAACTCATTACCCAGTAAAGGAATAATGTTACCTGGGGAAGGCAAAATATAAACTTGGCCTAATTTTTAACCTTTTTGGCGGGGCCAAAATTTTAGGAGGGAGGAGTAATCAGCCCGATCCTGCTGATCTTGCTGATTCACACTCAGTAGATTCCATTACTGAGTTCAGCATAAGCTCAGGCAGTCGATCTTGAGTTTGAACGTAGTACAGTGCATCGCGCACTTCCTCGTAATTCTAATTTGTACTTAATTTATAAGTGTCATTTTAAATTATCAATAAACTATTTCCTTTTTTAATTATATTTAATCTATTTGTGATTGTTATTTACCTGAAGTTCTTTCCAGTGTTTATTATCAAATCAAATCTACAAATCCGAGCGAATATCGGATAAGTTGTCATCTAAACCTTTTTGATTAAATTCTAACTTAGAAGTTCTGGTTAATAAAGTTATTCGAACAATTGAATTATTCTATATATTTTAGCATTGAACAATTAAATTATTTTATATATTTTTAGCAGCGTACTTTACGTACCTGCATTTTGAATAATAAATCTAGATAATGAGAGAAAAAAGAGCTCGTAAAAATAAGCATTGAGTTAGAGATATTCAAAATAATAGAAAAGAAATGGATCATAAGTTAGTAGTGTAATTGAATAGAGAGTTGAAGACTTCATAAAAATGATGGTATAATGAAGTGATAGATCTATGAAAAAGACTGGACTGATGAACTAATGGGTGGTAGAGATTGTAGGGAATATGGAAAATGATAGAGGGTATAGATAATGATAGTTGGCAATAATGAGGTGTTTGATAAAATGAAATTCTCAGATAAAGTAAGCAGCTCAGATAGAGTATTGTTATGATTTGGTTCAAACAAGTTGAATACCCCTTTGGTTCAAGCAAGTTGAAAACCCCTGTGAAATGTGTGACCAATCAGCTGTTGAGAGGGGAAATTAGTTCGGTGTTTTTAATCATAGAGTGAGCTACAGGTATCGAATCTCGATTTCTCTCGAATTTTCTGAGCGGAATGTGCTGGAGTGTTCTCGCTCTTTTATGTGAGATATATAATGGTAGCACGGTGGTTGTGCGAGTTAGTTGAAATACTGAGATTGTGCGAGTTATTTGAATTCGAGATTGTGCGATATCGCGATATTAGTGATTTGTAGTGCGATAGTAGTTCCGCGGATAGTACAGTAGTTTTTCCAGAGTATATTCGTAAGTGATAAGAGACAGTTTAAGCGTGCGTTAAGAGTCAGTTTAAGCATTTGACTTTGTGTTACGTGATAGTAGAACTGTTATAAGACATTTTGTACTTTACGAGATTTTATTATTTTCATAATAAACTTACTTTTATTTTTTTATTTAATAGTAATTCAAGTGCGTTTTAAACTTTAATCCCCCGAACCCGTTGCGCGTAACAGTGGTGTCAGAAGTGGGATTAAAGTTTTATTTTGTCAATATTATTATAATTATTATTATTTATTTAAGTTCTACTTTCCGGTTTTCCGCGCGCTCGTGTCGGTCATTTTATTTAATTTATTTTTACATCGTTATTTTGCGTGTGAAGTGTTTTCTTTCGCAATGCCAGTAAAGAATTTCAGCGAGTTGACCTGCAAAGAACTTTCAGCCCAGCTAAGGAGCCGAGGGCTATCGACTTCTGGAAACAAGTCAGACCTGAGTTCCCGGTTAGCAGCGGCCTTAAGTCAAGAGGCCATAGACATATCAGAGGTAACATTTGATGTGCCGGATGGCACAGATGAAGGTAAGCCTGAAGACGAAAGTATCGGAAATTCAGACAGTAATAATTTAGCCATGATGTTTGCTAGTCTGACCCAGACCATAGACTCTAAATATACAAACCGCTCAACAAATAAATTCGGTAACTGAGCAAATTGAGGCTGCTAACGAAAAGACTAATAGCCGTAATCTTGATTTACAGACCAGCTTAGAGTCTAAGATGGATTTGTTTCAGTCGGAAGTGGACAAAATCAAGCAGGATGTCTCTCAATTAGGCAATAGCGTGGTCGAGATGGAAAGGAGAATTGAAGATCGGGACAAAGAGTTCGAAAGAAAATTAGCCGAGGTGAGGAGCATCATAACCCTACCTGTTTCATCTGTTCCGGCTGTTTCGTGTGTCCCCACGGTGTCACCTGCCTATCCTGTTGAGCGAGCTAACCCGATTAAGATGAAACCTCCCGAATTTGATGGCAAGATGGCGTGGTCTATTTTTAAGAGACAGTTCGAGGCGGCGTGTGCAAGCAACTTATGGGGCGCGAGCGAAAAAGCGACTGCTCTCATGTTGGCGCTCCGTGGACCCGCGGCAGACCTCATCCAGACGCTTCCAACCGACAGCCAAGTTACCTATGACGAGTTGGTTCGTGCCATAGAGCTCCGGTTTGGTGATGAACACATGCACCAAGTCTACCGAATCCAGCTACGGAACCGAATGCAGAAAGTTTTTGTAATTTGTAATTTGTAAATATTTAGCATCTTTATTTATTAAATAATACATAGACAGCATACAAGTAGACACATAGAAATATAGACAGTATGGGTTCCAAGTTCTAACTTATGATAAGAATAGTATACAATAAAAGATTGAACAAATATGAAGATTAGGAGCTATTTATTATTATGTGCCTATAATGTAGCCAATAATGGAGTTGCCTTCTACTCACACTAAGAGATTAGAATCTCTTGTTTTGTGAGTAAGGGTTGTGTTATCAGTCTAGAAAGGTGTAAAAAAATAATTACAATTGAAAAAATAAAAGTAATAATAAAAACTAACAATTTAATATCAAGTAACCATTTCATTGAGATTCTCAAATTCTCATAAGCATAATAATATTGTTCTATATTTTTTTTTCTTATTACTTATTTTCGATGTAGGTACCTATGTGATTTTGTCTTGAAATCACATCATGTTACAGAAAAAAATAATAATATGTATTTTAATAATAAAAATAATAATAATATGTATAAAAAAATAATACTAAGTTCTTTATGTATTTTCTAAGAGATATAATTAATCACTTTGCATTTGATTTAGCGCTTTAAAGAAAAAAGGAAATGTTATTAAAATTATTAGTCTGGAAAGTCATTTTTGCATAACCAATCCTTGAGCTTTAACTTAAATAGTTTGACTTTTTTTTCTCTTCTGATTTCTTGAGGAATTTTGTCATAAATCCCGACCCCCTTGAACTTGATGGTATTTTGCCCCTTAGATGTATTACACTTAGGTTTTTCAATTATGTCTTTTTTTCTTAGAGAGTATGGGACTTCTTTATATATGATGATTTCATTTTTATAGGTGTGAATGTGAGAACAGATATTTTTTGCATACAATTTTTTAAAATCTAGTATTTTTAAATCATGGTAAAGGTCCTTAGTTGGAAACCGTCTTTCTTTTTTGTAAATTAATTTTAAGAGTAAATTTTGTACGGTTTTGAGTTTTATTAGAATAGTTTCATCTGCCCTGCCATATGCACAAATGCCGTACTCAAGTGCGGATTGTACAAGCGCGTAATAAACTTCTTTAAGAGTAGGAAGACCTAAGAATTTTCGTAGTGAGAAGAAAGGGTAGATGAGCCTCCTTAAGCGTTTAATTAAACAAGTTATGTGGTTTTCCCACCTTAAATGACTGTCAATTTCCAGTCCCAAATATTTTGCACTATGAACAATTTCAAAGGAGCTACATGAACACGTAATAGGGCAGTTTGGAGACTCGTGAATTTTAAGACTAGTATCAATGGGAAGGGTGGTTTTATTCAAACAAAATGGGAGTATTTTCGTTTTTTCGACATTCAGGAATAAATTGTGCTCAGAGAACCATTTTTTAACAATTAGCATGTCTTCTTGAATTGTTTGAAAAACTTCATCCTAGGAGCTTCCTTTGACTAATAATGCAGTGTCATCAGCAAATGATACTAATTTTCCTTTCAAAGCTAATCTGTATATCTCACTAACATATAAGTTATAAGGGAGACTTGTAAATTAGGGTTTTTAAAAATGCTTTATTTTTTTATTGAAGAAACTTAAGTCTACTTATAACAATATAAGATTTAAGATTATAAAATATAATAGAATAATGTAAATGGAATTGATTAACTTGGAATCGAAATAATTCACTTTTAGATTAAATAATAAAAACTGAAAGATACTTTGATCTTGAAACTGATACTTAATGGTAAAATAATAAGAAATAATTAATTAATAAAAATCCGATTGACGTCGTATGCGCCGACAATCAATACGGAACACTTGTTCTGCTCTCAGAGAGGTCTAATCAGGAACTGCCGACTTGGATCAGCAGATCGTACCATTTTCCTCACAAGTCCAGCTGACTCAGCTGTTATGGGGCACATAACTCCTCCCCCCTTGATTAGATCCCCCCTTGAGATGAAATTATTGATGTCACCTCCGGGTACAATTTTGGTTGAGAAGGGTTAACAGTATTTACCTTCTCTAAAACAATGTCTTTGTCTGGTTCACATACCTTTTCCAGGTGGAAAATCTGAAATAACTTCATAATAATTCTGTATGATGATAAACATACTACTATTGCTAGAGTCAAAATACTTAAAACATGCCAATAAATTTGACTGTTTTCAACGTCAAGAACTTGGGGTTCCCACTGATTAATGTTAATATCATTAATTCTTGGATTATGTAACTTTATTTTATGTGGGGAAATTAAGGTCTTATTTGGTACTACACTAATATCACTTAATATAATTGGTTTTCCGTGAGATTCAAGTTCATAATTGATCTTTTCGTTCCTAAAAATGAGGTTATCTCTATCTAGCTCAACTAAGTAAATCCCTTGGAGTTCTTTGATTTCAGTTTGATATTCAGATTCAAACCTCAAGGTTTCTTTAAAAGGAAATACAACAAGATATTGATTAATTTCAGGAATAAGTTGTACATAGTTTTCTGTTATCTCTAATAATGTCTGTTGACAAGCTGATGTATTTTCATGTAGTAAGGTGTTCAATTCACAATTACTTATTTTAGGATCTAAATTTCTTTGATAGCATTGAAAGGGATTACCTAGTTCGCATGCACTATTTAAAGGTTTCACTGTGGTATTTGATCTTAAAAAATATCGATTTTTAGGAATAATGGTTGTGATTCCATTGTTATTGAATGATGGAATTGATAAGAGTAAATACATTTTATAAAGTGTTTCATAATTAACAGGGAAGGATAAGAAATATATAATTTTATTACTTTCAATTTTACATTTGACTGTGATCAAACTTTGTATTTCAGATAGACTATAAAAGTTCAAGGGTATTTTTGTATTTACACTAACATGTTTGAGAATTGAGATCAAGTCATTTGATTTGAGGATGCTTGGGTGATAGATACCCATTCTACAAAATGTGAGTGAGTTCTCGATATCTTGTAGAATACTTACTAAAGTTGAGTAAAGAATAATAATTTGATTGAAGAGTTCTTTAGTGACAATTAATTGAGACATAGTAACAGTGCCTTCCGTTATATTAGCTAATTGATCTATTCTAGCCTTTAATACAATCTCATTATGTTCAATTTTTCGTACTGTGTCCTCAAATTTTCTTACCGATTCTTTGTTGAAGGTATATTGGAGGTTCATTTGATACTGTAAGTTATTTGCGTTTGTTGTTAAGTCCTTCAATATCCTATCATAACGTTCTCCATCTCCTGCGTCTAAATTTCCTGTAAATCCTTTGATAAATGTCCCAGCTTCATTGTATAAAGATCGTTTAGGACGATTTGTTTTCTCTCCTAAATTTATAGAAGCTAATTTTTCATCAATTGAGTCTCTAAGGTGTAAAATAATATTGTTATAGTTTTCTACCTCTCTTTTCATTGTTGGTCTTGAACTAATCGCTTCTTTTAAACGGTAATGTTGTCCTTGTAGATCTTTTAATTCTTCCAAGATGGGTGTGATGTTGTAATAGTGGACAATAGTATGCGTATCTCTTTGTAATCTCGCCTCACCCAACTCTATAGGTAGTACTCCTGGGTTAGAAGTCATCATGTGGAGGGTGGCTCCTTCGAGGGCCCTGCAACACATTTCGGACGTTTTATGTTAGAAAGATGTATAATTTCTGAAGTGTTTGGGTGTGACTTTTCTATCTTTGCTGTCTTTAATTCTTGGTTAAGTTCAACTATTCTTTCTTGTTTGTATTTGTTTTTTGTTTTGGATTGTTTTTGCTTATTTGCAACGTATACCTTTTCCGGTATACGAGGTATGGTTTCTCTTGATTTATTTATTTTTGTAATCACTTTTTCTTTATTCGACTCAATGTCTTCACTTATCTGTTTATATAGCATTTTCATTTTGTCTCTATGCGAATTTATATAATTTGAGGCCAATTTTTGATCTATTTCAGCTACAATCGGTTCCTTACTATCAAAGTGTCCTGTTATGACTTGAATTGGACGGAGCTTAGTCACTGTGTGAATGGAATGGTTGTACGCTAATATTGCATACTTTACTTTTGTGGAAATAGGTTCCGATTTGAATTCATCCCGGTTGTTGAAGACTCTGATATGTTCCACAAGGGTTGAGTGGAATCTTTCAATGATTCCATTAGATTCTGGATGTTGAGATGAATTAAAATGAAGGTCTATCTTATGAAACGATAGAAGTTCTTGTATTATTACATTTTTGAATTCTCTACCATTATCTGTAATTATCAATGTTGGTAGCCCATGATGAGAAAATGCTTCCAATAGTTTGTCTGCGATGTCTATTGCTTGAGCTGATGGTAGTGAGTAAGCCTGAGCAAACTTTGAAAAAGAATCTACCATTGTTAAAAATTTAGTATTTTCAATAGTGATCGTGTCTAGATGCACGATTTCAAATGGTTTTGATGCCGTTGGTGTTTTATTAAGAAACGGTTTTAGAGGTTTCCGATCGTATTTCGTTACTTGACATACTTCACATCCGTTTATATACAGTTGAATACTTCCTGCCATGTCAGGCCAGTAGAATTTTTCTTTCATTTGATTGTAGGTTTCTTTTATTCCACGGTGATTGGTCATTCCTTCATGTTGTTCTCGGATCAGTTCAGTTTTCCTTCTGTCATTCGTTATGTCTTCTAATATTTTGTTAGATTTTACAATGTTCATTTTTGATCCTCTAAAATTTTTCTGCAAGGTTCTTGAAAGTATTTCATAAAGTTCCGGTGTCTCAAAGAAAACATAATATTTTAATTCTGGTGCTACATACTTTTTTATAATATCTACAAGGTACTCTTCAGTTTTCGTTTTTGGTACTTCTACAATTAACCTGTGTTTATTTTTATGCAAAATAAGAGTTTTTACTGGTTTTGGTGTAATTTCAACTAGCTTCCAAATGATCTGATTTTTAGCGATATTTAAAGGAGAATCTGAAATAGGGATTCCGATTATGGGGTTTTCACTACTTGAATGAACTGTATTAATCTCTGTTTCATCCTCTGGTAGTTGCTCTGGGCTTTGATCAATTTGTATTGATTCCTTAATTTCAGGCATTTGATCCTCTTCCTGAAAAATTTCTTGAGCAAAGTTGTTGTAATAAGATGCTAGGTCCTGATTTTCTTCTGTAGGGACGAAGGGTCCGACGTAGGGGTCACAAATAAACTCTTCGTATTTCTGATTAATAAACGCATCTAGGTCTTGGATATCTTCTGGACTCTGATCTTCATCCGGTTGTCCTATCATTGAGGCGTTTTCTAGTTCGTCTCTACGTTCTCGCTCCATTTCTTCCTTTGTCTTTTTGATGAACTTTTGTATTTCGCTCAGTTCGTTTGCGTTTAATTCTACTCGCGAAAGAGCATCTGCATTTGTGTTTAACGTTCCCTTTTTATATACAATTTCGTAATTGTATTCTTCCAGTTGTAGTCGCCATCTGACGAGCTTCGAGCTTGGTTCTTTGATCGAAAAGATCCATTGTAGGGGCCTGTGATCCGTGATAATCTTGAATTTTCTGCCATACAAATACGGACGAAAGTATTTGGTCGCCCAAACAATTGCCAACAGTTCTTTCTCTATGGTACTATAATTTCTTTCATAATCATTAAGCGTTCTACTTGCATACGCTACGGGTTTGTCCTGACCAATAGTACCTTGTGATAACACTGCTCCTAGCGCCACGTTGCTAGCGTCGGTTGTTAAATTGAAGGTTTTTGAGAAATCTGGGTATTGTAGAATAGGTTCTTCTAATAAAATATTTTTGCATCGTTCAAAACTTTCTTTATATTCAGAATCATTGATGTTTATCATGGCATTTTTCTTCAAGCACTTTGTCATTGGTTTTGTAATTTTTGCGAAATCTCGAATAAATCTACGATAGTATCCAAGTAGTCCTAGGAATGCTTTAATTTGCTTGACTGTTTTTGGAATAGGATATACTCTGATAGCTTCAATTTTGTTGGGATTAGGTTTTACACCGTCTTGGGTCACTACATGACCTAGATATTCCACTTCCTTACGGAGAAATTCCGATTTATCTAATTGAATTTTGAAATTGCAATCTCTGATTCTTGTAAATACTTTCTTCAAATTTATAAGGTGTTGGTGAAGGGATGGTCCAAAAATAATAATGTCGTCCAAATAAACGAGGCAACACTCGTTTACCAGTCCTCTAAGAATGTCATCCATCACTCGTTGGAATGTGGATGGCGAATTTTTGAGACCCATCGGCATTCTCAGGTATTCATAGTGACCTGAATCTACTGTGAATGCTGTTTTCGCAATACTGTCTTCTTCCATTTCGATTTGAAGGTAGCCGCTGGCTAGATCCAAAGTTGTAAAGTATTGGGCTCTACCTAATTTATCCAGTAAATCTGTTATGTTCGGGATAGGGTATTTGTCAGAGATGGTCTTGTCATTTAACTTACTGTAATCTATTACAATACGCCACTTTTTCTTTCCCGAAGCATCTTTTTTCTTAGGCACAATCCACAATGGCGATGACCATGGGGAGTGAGAGTTTTGAATGATATTCTGTTCTAACATTGATGCTATTTGTTTTCGCACTTCATCTTTAAGGAATTCTGGGTAGCGGTATGGCTTTGTGTATACCGGTACCTCATCAAAAGTATGAATCTTGTGTTTTACTTCTGTTGAATATGTGAGGGGATTTCCATCAACATGGAAGATTTCGTTGAACTCTTCTAGTAAGTCCTTTAATTTTTCTTTCTCCTCTTCGTTCATGTGTTCCTTTCTAATCATGTTGAAATCAAATTTTGATAGTGCTTTTTGTTCTACGTTGATATGGTTCAAGTTAGGTGATGGGGATATATCATAGTGAGAGATTTCTTCAACTACGATGGGTGTAGTTGTGAGTGTCATTTGTTGATCCGTTGGGTTGATCACTGTACATATAGCTTTTCCATTATGTACCTGTATAATGCCTTCATTGATGAAACAGGGGCCAAAGGTTCGTTTACGAATCAAACCTTTTCCATTCTGCAAGTTTTTCACATCGAGCTGTATGACTTGTTCGCATTCCGGGTATAGCTCGATTTTGTTCATGCTACTAGAAGTTTCTTGAAGGTGTAACTTCAAAGACACATTTTCATTTCGGAGAGTTTTATTTTTAAAATCAATACAAAATTCTAATTTGTTTAAAATGTCGACGCCAATTAGGCAATCAAAATGTCCGTGAAAGTCAAATAAATGAAACTTTAATTTTTCTGAGCTTTTAAAGATTTTAAAAGATGGTATCACTGCACTAAAATTTTCTACACTTTTTCCGTGTGCCGTACGAATTTCAAAAGTATCCTTACGAATATTTTTGTTAAAATATTTTTTTGCAATTGTTGGTTTCATAAAAGAGTTCGTGCTAGCGGTATCTACTAAAACACGTAAACCTAAAGCGGGTTCAATGAAGTAGGGTAGTTTGTGTGAATTGTTGCTTAGGTTGAGTAATATTCCTGGGTTCCCGAGGCTTCGCATCGAAAATCCTGGTTATGGAAGTTGTCGTCTTCTTCGTACTCTTCTTGTACTTGGCGTTCCTCTTCTGAGACAGATGGGTTGAAATCGTCTTCTGTTTGCACGGGGTTCAGCTCCACATTGTGTAGGTTACTTCGCAAGGTCTGCGCACTCATAGCAGTTGGTTTTGGAAGATTTGTTTCCGTCTTGTTCCAGACATTTTGTCGTTGATTTCCTGAAGAAGTTTGGGGCTGTCTCCAGTTAGTGCTGTTGCTGTTGTTATTAAAGTTGTTTTTTGTTTGGAAATTTCTATTCCAATTCGGGTTTTGTTGGTTGCCTTGTCGCTGGAATGTATTTCCTGTATTCTGGTTATTTGCGTGTGAAGTTGATGGTTGTTGATTGAATTTGTTAGAGAAATTCTGTTGTTTGTAGGTAAACTTCATGTCGGGTCGTTTTTGTGTGTTTGGAAGAGTGTGGTTTCTTCCAGTTAAACTGTCGATTTGAAAATCGTTGGTTAAGATATTCAACGCGTCCGATAAATTTTTAGGGTCGCGTGTACGCATTAGAGGTCCGACAGGCTCTCGGAGGCCTCGAAGTAGGACTCTCAGTCCTAAGTCTCGAGCAAATGATTGCATTGTAGCACGTGAATCGGCTTGAACTTTCGTTGCGATATACGCGGACTGAAGGTTTAAATTTTGCATGATACGATTGTAAAAATCAAAAGAACTTTCTGATGATTTTTGACTCAGCTGCGTGAGCTCAATGGTCAAGGTGAATATGTCACGCTTGTCTGCATAGGTTGCCAAAAGGGCTGTTTTTAAATCTTGCCAACTATTAATTACGCAATTAGAAATTTGTATCTGAGCGTCATCTTTTATTTTTGCCATCAAACTACAAAGTAGATATTCATTCTGGAAATCTGCTGGGTCTTGAGCATTATAAAATCGCCCAACCAATTTGTCACCAACCGAAATAAATCTCGGCAACTGTTCTACATCTCCTCGAAAATCGGGGATGATGTTTAGGAAATCTTTTTGTAACACGGGTACTGCCATGTTTTCTTCTTCTACAATTGAAAAATTTGAAAATAGATTTATTAAAGAATATTCTAAAAATGGGTCGTAACTAAAATCGTTACCAGACCACAAATCACTATTGGAGCTAACTGTACTCAAAGTACACTCGCTCTCGGATGAATCCGTTTTGAAACTAATATCGTAATCAAAATAAAAACGTAATGTAAAAATAAAATTAATAGAAAATAAGAATCGAAGTAATAAAAGTTCAGTGAAACCTTTGAATAATGAGATATTGATAACTTACGGCAATAATATAGAAATCAATAGTATGATGAACATTCTGGACGGGATTCGCTGCTCAACTTGGCAAGTCCGCCGCACTGCTCTGATTCTCCGCACTCCGACGTCACTCTGCTTGGCTAGCTGATTTGTACTCTGCGTAGCACTGCACTGCTGATTGAGGTCGAGCCGTGGGATTGAGATAACTATAGCTGAATAGCTATTACGTTGCACACTGCACAATAATTCTTCTTCTCAGTAGTTTATTTTTATTCTTTAAAATTCACAAGAAAATAGGTTCTAGATGTCCCAAGGAAATTTTCGCTTTCCCAAAAGAACATCCACACCGTACTGCGCCAGTAATAAGGGAGACTTGTAAATTAGGGTTTTTAAAAATGCTTTATTTTTTTATTGAAGAAACTTAAGTCTACTTATAACAATATAAGATTTAAGATTATAAAATATAATAGAATAATGTAAATGGAATTGATTAACTTGGAATCGAAATAATTCACTTTTAGATTAAATAATAAAAACTGAAAGATACTTTGATCTTGAAACTGATACTTAATGGTAAAATAATAAGAAATAATTAATTAATAAAAATCCGATTGACGTCGTATGCGCCGACAATCAATACGGAACACTTGTTCTGCTCTCAGAGAGGTCTAATCAGGAACTGCCGACTTGGATCAGCAGATCGTACCATTTTCCTCACAAGTCCAGCTGACTCAGCTGTTATGGGGCACATAACTTATATATTATAAAGGATAGGGGACAGGACAGTACCTTGGGGTACTGAGAAGGGGTTATTTTGGAGCACTCCGCTTATTTTGGGTTCTAACTTTAACCTGTTATAATTTTTACTTTGATTAGTATTTTTTGAATTGTGATCTTGATCATTATTTATTTGTGTATCGGTATACCCTAGTAGTTTTACTCGCTGTGTCCTATTCTGGAGGTAGCTTTCAAATAATTTAAGTGGGGTCCCTGCCATTCCTGTTTTTGATAGAATATGAATTAGCTTTTCGTGGTCAACGGTTTCGAAAGCCCGCGATAAGTCCATTAGGACTGTTGCACATTTTTGTCCCTTATCTAACACTGGGTAAATTTCATCTACAACTTCAAGAATAGCATCATTGGTACTCTTGTTCTTACGGAAGCCAAATTGGTATTTACTTAGAATATTATTTTCGTCAAGAAAGTTTACTAAGCGCTTCTTTATACAGCGTTCTAAAATTTTTGAAAAAGCGGCGAGACTCTACAAGAACTTCAATCAGATGTTGAGAGGCTAGCTCATCTGTCCTATTCTAATGGAAATCCCGAGTTTCTCAGTGAGGTGGCTACTGAGGCTTTCGTCAACGCCATCGCCGATCGTGAGATACAGCAAGCTGTTCGCCTGGCTGGAAAGAAAACTACAGCGGAGGCCCTAGCTTATGCTCTCGCCTTTGAATCAGCGAAGCAAGCATCCCGTAACGCCTTGCGGATCCGTCAAGTGACAGTAGCAGATAAGATTGACCACTATTCTTCATCTACCCAGCGGCGCTTGAACACCGAGATCCGTTGTTGGAATTGTAATACTCCAGGACACACTCAGCGGGATTGTAAGAAGAGAAAACAACCCTTGAACTCATTACTGTGCTGGTCCTGTGGCGAGAAAGGTCATCTACAAAGTGATTGCACTAAGCGCCGCCGATCAGAAAGAACTCGCTCACGGTCCCCCTACACGAGGGGAGAACAAGAAAAATTCAACCGGCGATCTAAGTCACCAGAGGTGCGGCACAACTACACGGATGGCGCACCATCGAAGGCGGAAAACCAGAAAGAGCCAACCCTGAGGGGCGAGGGCTGGTTCGACCTTCCGGCAGCCCCGGGAATTTAATCCAAGTGTCTAGTATGCGTCGCAGCCATGACAGTCTCATAATTCATGGAAAAATAGATCAACGCAACTGCAATATTCTTGTCGACACTGCAGCCGCCAAATTAATCCTGAAACGTACGACTGAATAATAGGACACTGAAGAATCCTGACAAATATACCATAGCGTGTCGATTAATAAATGTGGAAACGAGCCCCAGTTTCGTGGACACGCCACATAGCGCGACACCATCGCCTCAGACTAAATATTTCTCGCGGGCTGTCTCGATAGCTTCATAACGTGTTATTAATTCATTACTATGGGATGATACGATGGCTCGGTGGCTAAGGCGGCACTCTCAACATCCCAGAATTCGCGATTCAGGCGGGACACGAGTAGAATTTTTATTTTACGTTGGACTTATTGTTTGAATAATGGTACATGATAGTCCTAATCGAGCACTATAAACACGACAGTATTACTGTTTTTTTTAAGATGGGAATATCGTTTCCCTTATTTAGGTAAATTAGAAAGTTCAAAACTCTGTTAACCTGAAGTATAAATGGTTTATAAAGGAAATTTCAAAAACTTCTGTGTAATATTCCTCAATGAGAAATAAGCCACACAACATAGGTAACTAATTAATTAATAGGCATCAGGTAAGTAGGTAACTGTTACCTACTCAATTATTTTATCTGAATGGTAACAAACGGTAGGGTTCAAATCCCGATTGACACGTACATTTTTCCTCAATAAAAAATGCACAATTTTAACATGTTGTACATACATATACCCAATACCTCCTATTACAAAATACTAACAATATGATTTACGAGCGATACCAAGTAATAGTTTTCCTTTGTGTCTCTTTAAAGTAATTAATTTATTATTTTATTAGGGTGTCTCGAGACAACATCCAACTAATAAAGAAGTTGCTAAAGAGATTACTGCACTTCTTGATATCTATTATTCTATGGGAAGAATTAGTTGTAATCGTGGCTGAGTGAGTAGCATACTAGGCTTGCATACACAGTGACCTGCATTCGATACCCAGTGAGACAATAATTTTTCTCTCTATAATTGAATGCCTGGGGTCCACTCATATACCTTGTGAGATAAAAATAAATAGATGCTTTGATGTGAGTACTGTGAGCAGACACCATTGGTGGAATTATGGTCAAATCAAGCTATTGTATATTAAAAGATAACTTGTGCAAGTTCTTTAGTTCCATGCTACCCACTGAAATAGTGATATAATAACACAAAGAAACTTATTTACTATTCTACTAATAATTATGTACTGTAGTGGAGGTAATTGTACTCTTATTGCTCTGGGGCCCACACAGCCCATATGAACCAAAGTAAATTTAATAATGATACTAACTATAATGTGCCTAAACCTTCCTGCAAACTTTATCAAATAGAAAAGATATAATTAATATTATCATGTTTATACACAAATGTAACATACTTATATTATCATTATTTTGTTGATCAACTTAAAATAAGCAAAGTATAAGAAATTAGATACGAATATACATATACATTCTCTAGCACAGTCCAGGGAACACACGCAATTTTTTTTGTTTTGTATAAAATAAATTAGATTAAGGATTTACACTCAATACAGGAAAAATTATTACAACTTATGGCAACAAAAATGTAAACTTGCAAAACAAAATATTTTAGAAAAAAAGTAACATCCTTAATGTATTGTTTCTTAAGGCCAAAGTTAATATTTAAAAAAAATTGTAATACCTCTTGAACACTAAGTCTAGATTTGCGTATTACTTAGCATAGGATAACCAATGCTGAAGTCATCAATGTCTATTAATTTCACCCTAAATATTTCCATTTTTTCCCTTGCTTCTTAAGTCTACAGACTTAGAAAGAACAAAAATCATGACTTAATTTTCATGACACTTTTCTTGAAAAAAGAAAGCCAGCTTTGATGAGAGTTAGATCCTTCCAACCCAGTGGTTTCTCATACAGAAAACATCCAGGTTGGAAGGAAAGAAAACTGATGTCCCACCAATCCTTTTGTATTATTAGTGTGTTTTATTAGAGTTTAATGTCATATTTCAACTTCATGGTCAGTTATGACAGAGGTTCGACCCTCCACTCGCAGGAAACTAACAAACCTGTTACCCACATTAACCTCACCCAGCCTGGGTTGCACCGAGAATAGCCAGCATCCAAGTCCTAATCTCGCTGGACGTTGCCTAACTTTGGTGGTCTTAAGAGAACCGGTGTATTCAACAAGCCATCGATAGGTTTCAACTTGACGTTCTCCACTTTACTCGATCATGATGGGCATTGGGCATCCTCCTTCATTTGTTCAAATGTTCTTCCATTCAGCATGTTTGTCAGCATTCCAAATCTTCTTCTTCCTCTTGATCTTCTTCCTTCCATGATGATTCTCTGCAGAAAATCTCTCCTCAGTATGAAACCCAGCCAGCTTCTTTTTCTGTTCATGGTTTTCAATATTAATTTCTCTTTTCTCTCCAACTCTTCTAAATACTTCTTCATTTCTGGCTTTATCTGACCACTTGATTCCTTCTAGTCTTCTCCACGCCCACATCTCGCAGCTCTCCAGATATTTTTCTTCCTTCTTTCTCATCGTCCACGTCTCTGCTCCATACAGCACCACACGTAACACTTTTCAAATCTCTTCCTCGGTATCCTTTTTGCGATTAAGCTTAACAGTTACATAATAATATCAAACAGTTAAAAAGGTACTGACAACTAATTTAGAAAAGATTTTTATTATAAAACCGAGCTCAAAATGCTCAAATCACAATTACTTATTGTTATTTCAGCAAAAATGCCGAAACTATCTCGATCTTGAAACAAATTGAACTTTTTATGTTTATGTTTACATTTGTACCGGGAAGAAATTTTGTGAGGGGCGAGGAGAGGATTAGTCTCAGGCGATACAAGCGCTGTCTAGTGCTGAGGACGCGAAGATGTAGGCCGGCGGGGGATGGTTTCCACACTTCTTAATCTACACGTTATGAATATACCTTGAGAACGGCAACCGGAGAGGAGGCTCGTGTATATGGTGAGGTCGAGTTGCAGATACAGCTAGGAGAAGTTGAGTTGAGCCATACCTTTGTCGTTGCCGATATTATTGATGACCGTATTCTCGGACTTGACTTCATGTCGCAGCATTACGTCGAAATAAACTTCGGAGACCTCGTAATGACACTCGGGAATGTTGGGATTCCAATGACCTTGGGAAGTACAGAGTCGTGCAGAGCACTGAGAACTTTGGTCTATGAAAATGTGACCCTTCCCCCTCTGTCTGAATCTATCGTATGGGCTCGTGTGTTAGCGCGCGATTAGCTCAGTGGTTAAGCACTCGCTTGCCATGCGGAAGGTCCCGGGTTCGAACCCCCGCGCCGACAAAAATTTGTATTCTTAATTTGGTTACAGTTGTTTGTAAGGGATACCTTCCGGTGCGCTCGTGTTGACCCAGCACCTAATTGGGAAGTATTGTGTCACTTCTCGCCCATCAGAGGGGAGGCATACTAAGGGATGGGCAGGCTACAACACAGACCACAAGCGTCTACAGTAGCTCCTGTTTCATGGCTACGAAATAAAAACACTCATCTTTAAAAAAAAAAAAAAAAAATGTGCAACTATTTCATTGTAGAACCAGAGCTGAACAATAGCGAAGTGATTGCTGCCCGAACACTTGTTAGAGTAGCTGAAAAGAACATGGTACCTGTACGTGTTATGAACACCTCGACAAGTGAAGTTCAACTCAAGGAAGATGAATTACTTGGTAACTGCGAACCTGTCGCAGAAGTTATTTCGTTAGACAGCGTTACCCCACGAGTATCAACAGACAATATGGAGCGGCCAGGCTTAAGCAAGGAGTTGCTTAAAGGATGCAAGCTGGAGCCAGAGAACTGGCGGAGAGCCAGGTCCCTCATCGGTGAGTTTAGCGATGTGTTCGCTGTTGACGATGATGACTGCGGAAGGACTGGCCTCGTTAAACATCGAATCGACACTGGAGACTCCAGACCGATTCGTCAACCGCCGCGGCGTTTAGCCCTCGCCAAGCAGACGGAAGTAGCCGGAATGATTAACACTATGAAGAAACAAGGAGTGATTGAAGAATCTTCAAGCCCGTGGTCATCGCCCGTTGTACTCGTGAAGAAGAATGACGGAGCAACCCGATTCTGTGTGAATTATCGGAGACTGAATGACGTGACGTCACAAGGAAGGACAGTTATCCCCTACCCAGGATTCAAGACACTTTGGATACTCTCTCAGGAGCCAAGTGGTTTTCAACTTTGGATTTAAAGAGCGGGTATTGGCAGGTGGAACTGCATCCTGATGATAAGGAGAAGACGGCGTTCTCAGTCGGTTCCGGACTCTGGCATTTCAACGTCCTTCCCTTCGGACTATGTAATGCACCTGCTACGTTTGAGAGACTAATGGACTGTATCCTGAAGGGACTAACATGGAAGACATGTTTAGTTTACCTTGATGACATCATCGTTATCGGAAAAACCTTTCAAGAACAACTCGACAACCTACGTGCTGTTTTTCTGAGACTGAGGAATGCTAATTTGAAACTAAGCCCGAAGAAATGTAATCTCTTCCGTACCGAAGTCCAGTACCTAGGCCATGTTGTATCATCTGAAGGAGTTAGTACTGACCCGAAAAAGATCGAAGCTGTCAAGTCATGGCCCATTCCTAAGGATAAGCATGAAGTTAGAAGTTTTCTCGGACTTGCGACGTACTATAGACGATTCATCAAGGGGTTTGCTGACATCGCCAAGAGCTTACACCGACTCTCCGAGAAAGGAAAACCTTTTGCATGGACACAAGAGTTTAACCTCAGCTTCGAGACTTTGAAAGCAGCACTTTATAAGGCACCGATCTTGCGCTACCCCGAGGTTGGGAAACTTTTTATTTTAGATACAGATGACAGCCAGTCAACAATCGGGGATGTGTTAAGTCAAGTGACAGATGGAATGGAGGCGCCTGTAGCCTACTTCAGCAAGGTCCTCTCGAAGCCAGAGCGGAATTATTGTGTAACAAGAAAAGCAGTTGTGTCATCAACGAAGCATTTCCACAAATATTTATACGGACAACGTTTCCTGCTTCGTACCGACCATGCAGCTTTGAAATGGCTTTTGAACTTTAAGAATCCTGAAGGACAAGTGGCACGATGGATTGAGCTACTTCAGACTTATGACTTCGAAATCCAGCATAGAAGCGGTAAATCTCACGGAAATGCCGATGCCCTGTCCCGACGTCCCTGTAATCCTGACTGTAAGCACTGTACACGTATGGAAGAGAAGCAAGTTGTCACCGAAGTGCGACTTATTACTGTTAGTCCGGACCCTGGCTGGACCACTGAGGAGTTGCGGAAAGATCATCTTGAAGACAGCGATATCTCTCCCGTCATCACTTGGAAGGAGCGCGACGTGAAGCCCCAATGGAAAGACATATCCGACAAGAGTGTAGTAACCAAGAGCTATCTGACGCAGTGGGACTCTTTAGTCCTTGAGTCTGGGATTCTCAAGAGGAAGTGGGAGTCAATCAATAGAAGATCCTGTCGACTGCAGATAATATTACCCCAGTCCCGTGTTAAGGAAGTACTCGAAGAGTTACATGGAGGAGCATCCGGAGGTCACCTCGGCGTAAATAAGACTCTCGATAAGCTACGAGAAAGATTTTACTGGCTACATATGAGACAAGATGTTGACGACTGGATTCGCCGATGTTCCTGTTGTGCAGGATCTAAAGGTCCGCGTACCCGAAGCCGTGGTGAATTACAGAAGTATGTCGTCGGGGCCCCATTTGAACGTGTAGCCATAGATGTTGCTGGACCGTTTCCTGTAACTAACAATGGGAACCGCTACATTCTTGTAGTGATGGACTATTTCAGCAAATGGCCCGAAGCATTTGCTATACCCAACCAAGAAGCAACCACTGTAGCAGACTGCCTTGTCAACCATTGGATTAGCAGATTTGGGAGTTCCCCTTGAACTTCATTCAGACCAGGGGAGAAATTTCGAATCCCAAATTTTACAGCAAGTCTGCTCCACACTTGGAATCAAGAAAACTAGGACAACCCCTCTTCACCCACAGTCAGACGGAATGGTCGAGCGGTTTAATCGTACGCTCCTTGAACACCTGCGAAAAGTGGTTGATGATCATCAACGAGAGTGGGACAAGCATATACCGCTGTTCCTGATGGCCTACCGTTCTGCGACGCACAATAGCACTGGCCAATCACCTGCACTGGTCATCTTTGGCAAGGAGATTCGTTTGCCCAGTGAACTTAGATTTGGATCTTCACCCAGCGAGGACAGAATTGAGACTAATGACTATGTGGCGGACCTTCGTCAAGACCTCAAGGAGATCCACGCCCGCACCCGTGACAGATTGAATTTATCAAGCAACAGAATGAAAACTCGATATGACCAATTATGTAATTCTGTAGGTTTTTAGGTAGGAGATTTCGTATCTTCTTAATATATAAATGTCAAAGACACTCACTGACCACTGACCACTGACTGATCATCGCTCTACAGCCCAAACCGTAAGTCCTAGGAAGCTGAAATTTAGTAGGTAGCTTTGTCTTATAGTCTAGATGTGCAATAAGACGGGATTTTTCGAAACTCCCACTACAACACCTGCCATTGGCGAAAAAGGATTTTTTGCTTTCACGGCCATGCCTCGGCCCGCAAAGCGGGCGACAACCCGCTAGTGGTTGTATAATCCCAAACGACGAAAGGGTCGTTGCCCCAAGTTACAGCAAAATTGGGAAGGCCCTTATCATGTAATAACTAGGATAAATGATGTAGTTTATAGGATTCAGAAAGGAACTAGAGGCAAGTTTAAAGTTATTCATCTAGATAGATTAGCTCCCTATTTAGAACCTGAGTTGTCCCAAGATTAGCAAGTTACTGTTCGGGACGAACAATTTTTAAGGAGGGGATAGTGTTATGATTTGGTTCAAGCAAGTTGAATACCCCTTTGGTTCAAGCAAGTTGAAAACCCCTGTGAAATGTGTGACCAATCAGCTGTTGAGAGGGGAAATTAGTTCGGTGTTTTTAATCATAGAGTGAGCTACAGGTATCGAATCTCGATTTCTCTCGAATTTTCTGAGCGGAATGTGCTGGAGTGTTCTCGCTCTTTTATGTGAGATATATAATGGTAGCACGGTGGTTGTGCGAGTTAGTTGAAATACTGAGATTGTGCGAGTTATTTGAATTCGAGATTGTGCGATATCGCGATATTAGTGATTTGTAGTGCGACAGTAGTTCCACGGATAGTACAGTAGTTTTTCCAGAGTGTATTCGTAAGTGATAAGAGACAGTTTAAGCGTGCGTTAAGAGTCAGTTTAAGCATTAGACTTTGTGTTACGTGATAGTAGAACTGTTATAAGACATTTTGTACTTTACGAGATTTTATTATTTTCATAATAAACTTACTTTTATATTTTTAATTAATAGTAATTCAAGTGCGTTTTAAACTTTAATCCCCCGAACCCGTAGCGCGTAACAGTATGTATGGAACTGTGGACCAAAATGACAACTGAAAAATAGAATTTGTCCACTTGCTAGCTAAGTTTAGTGTAAAGGTAGTAATTTCCCTTCAAATTCAGCTACTCATATCTTTTAATAAAATGAGTTTCATTTTCTTATGTTGCCTTTTATAATATGGCAGCTAATTTTTTCTATTTCTCAAAACGTGTTTTCAATGATTTATGATTTAATAATCGCGTTGCAGTGAGACCTGCGCCACGTGTGACTTTACCTGTCTTTGTTTAACTATTATGTACAGTAAGAAAAATTCTGACCGCAACATGGCTATTAAATAATAAATCATAGACAACACGTTTTGAAAAACAGGGGAAAATTTAGCTGCACTATTAGAAAAGGTGACATGAGAAAATGAAACTCATTTAATTAAAAGATATGAGTTGCTGGATTTGAAGGGAAAGTACTACCTTTGCACTTAAAGCGAACAAGTGGACTATTTTTATTTTTCAATTCAGTCATTCTGGTCTCTGACTCAGTCGAAAAAAAGTTCTCGTATAAACTGCATACTCTATCTGGAGAATTTCATTTTATCAAAAACCTTATTATTCCCAACTATCATTCTTCATACCCTCTACCAATTTCGATATCCTCTACAATCTCTACCACCCTTTAGTTCAGCAGTCTTCTTCATTATGCCATCACTTATTTTCATCAACTCTCTATTCCATTACACTATAATACTAACATTACTAACTCATGATCCATTTTTTTTTTAATATCTCTAACTCAATGCTTATTATTTTCTACGAGCTCTCTTTTCTCTTTTTATCTAGATTTCTTATACTTAGAGATGAGACTTTTCTTTTTCCCTTCCTTTTTAGCTTTTTTCATAGCTACAAAATGTATAGATACAGATATTTTTAGACTTGCATTTTTACTTCTTTATGTTCTGCTTCTAGCTCAGACTCTGACACATGTTTGTCTTCAGACAACAGGTTTAGGACAGCATTATCTTTTACAGTCAGCTCTTCAAACCTGGCCCTCATACACTCTATCAGCCCAGACAGTATGCTGGTGTCTGCTTTATTGCTGATCTTCTTCTGGACTTTGGTCAGAGATGTTCTTAGATACCCTCTGAGACTTTTTGAATTACTCAGTTCAGCCATGATAATGCTGTCTAAGTACTTACAGTAAACTGGAGTTGAGACTTTCTGCATGCACAAGACTGGTACGTTAGGTTGTCATGTCACTTACAACTTGTCTTGTCACTACGGTCGCCAAATGTCGCGTAGAATCTCGGCTGTTCTACACGTATTATATAAAGTAAGAAACAACACAGTTTACGTCAATGTAAGATCTTATATTAAATTTAAAAAAAAAACAGATTGTTCACAGAAAATCTAGGAAGGGGCTCGTGGTTACTAGTTAACAGTCTCCTGGCAACCAATAAACAATATCAACAGGTGTTAATTTTCTTGCTAAGGTCTCAAAAAGGAGGGAAAATAAGGTCTACTTTCAAATTCAAATTATTCACGATTCTCAACAGGAGCTGTAGCCAGCCTTCGTGGGGGAAAATCTTGTTTTAAAATAACTATCGGTCAGCTGATAAAATCTATGGGTCGGCTTATATTTACTAATCCTTTTTCATAATGCGTCCCCTAGAGTCCCTAGACACTCCTAAATAAGAATCAGAACAAAGGCCGACGATTTTTTGTTGTTGTTGTACTTTTAAAGTAATAGTAGTTACAAAAAAATACCTTTTATAATTAAGCCTATTTAAGGTAATCAACTGTGGACTTTTACAAAAAAACTATTCTTAATACAATAGCACCTACTAAACAACTTTCTTTCTTGCAAGAGTAACTGTCATAAAATTAATGAAAGAAAAAGCTGCCCTTAACACTTTGATGAAAAATTCATAGTTGAAAACAATAGTACCATTAAAAGCAGTTAAGTATTTTGTGTCCTGTGCATTTCTCAGTAGTAGACAGATATCTTGTCTCAGCTGAGGACTACAGTGGTACCACTGACTCTGATACAAAGCATTCCGTATAATGACATTGCATTTGTTCATGCTCTCTGACTTGGCCAGGAAAGTGGAGAAGATACGAACCAGTAATACAAAACTGATAATACATTTGATCCGATCGAAGAGTAGCAGATGCTTTAAGAATGCCAGATGATAGAAAAGCATGATCCAAAATAAGAAATATGGAATGAATATGTAGTTCTTGACGAAAATTTGCAATCGTGTGTACTGAAAAAGAGATTTTTTTAAATAAATACATTCATAGCTATACAGAAAAATAGGTTGTTTTTTTATGAACCTTCCCACCCTTAAAAACTGTACAACGGTGTGAAGTTCAGAAAGACACTTTCTTTGTTTATAACTGCATAATATTTCAAAACGCAACTATTCAATCTAAATCACAATTGAATTTAGGGTACGGGACCCATATATCTGTGTAGTTATAAAGAAGAAAAAAAAACGTAGTTCTTTTGTCAACCCAGCTACGATTTGTCTTTAATATACAGGGTGTCCCGTATACAGATGCAAATATTTTGAGGGTAGGTTCAGCCCACCGTGGACTATCATATGAGCGAAACTTGCAGTGGGCATTTTGTTTCGTTTAAGAGTTATGGCCAAATCCCTGTTTTTCCCACAGGTCCAGAGGTCACTTGGATCAATGCACGTTTTTAAAGAAATGATAGCCAGTAAATAATTTTTGACTTCATGTATGGATAGTCATGCATATTTCCCTTTAAATGCAGTTGGTTGCATAAAAAAATATTGAAAGACCAGAGAGATATTTAATCATAAGTTCAATACTTTTCTAAAATTTGATTTTCCCCTTTTCTCCCTTTCGTGAATTTAAAGTACTTCTACAATTACAATTCTGCATATCACTAGTTAAAAAAATACCCTATTATGTTTAGTTTTAGAAAAAAGAAATCTCATTTATATTACTCTAAAGATCATGGAACGCAGTACACACAAAGCTCAAAAAACACTTCTGAATCATGATGGAAAATTCAAAGTTCTCTGAATTTTAACAGAATTGGCGCGTAATTTGAGAAATAAATACACTGCTCTGGGATGTTTAACAGAGGGAAATTGATCATTCACAGTGGTCGGTCGGTGTGAACTTTTATGTAAATGGGGTTACGGGGTTACACGCTTATCATGAGGAAAAATGAGAGAGGTTGCAACGAAAGCAGCAACCAGTGGTGTAATTATGGAAAAAGAATACACATGGAGAAAGACTCTGCGCTAACAACAAAAATTGTGATATTCTTTTTAGAAGTAAAATTAAAAATATCATTTTTGTGTTTATCACAATCATGATATCAAAAACATAACAAATAGTGCCGAAAATTAACCATGGGTAAAACTCGAACATCCAACCTTCAGGTTACTATTATTATTAATACTTTATTGATAAACTACAAACATGATACATTTTGCAACACAGGACATGAAATGAAAGGAACCCAAAAGAATATGTATCGAACCGAGCGAGGGCGAGGTTAAAGCTTGTAGCTTTCTCTTCCACGGAACAAATTGATCGCCTTGTTATTTTAACTACTAGATTTGATTGATATAGTTGGTTAATAGAACTATTTGTCCTCAGAAAATTTTCATTTATAACACTTGCAGTTGGCACAAAAATGGTCACACAGACCGCTTCAGGCATCGAGTGTTCTTCAAAATGCAATAGCGCCCAGATTCAAAATTTGAAAGATGTGTTTCTCTCCTTCTGGTGCCGTTTAATAAGGCTTATCTCATTCGTTCTTTCACGCGTCTGAAAGAACTTTGTATTAATTGAAACAAAATAGCAAAGGGTATTTTTTTATCTAGTGATACGCAGAATTGCAATTGTAGAAGTACTCTAAATTCACGAAAGGGAAAAAAGGGAAAAATTGAATTTTAGAAAAATATTGAACTTATGATTAAATATCTCTCTGGTCTTTCAATATTTTTTTATGCAACCAACTGCATTTCAAGGGAAATATGCATGACTATCCATACATGAAGTCAAAAATTACTTACTGGCTACCATTTCTTTAAAAACGTGCATCGATCCAAGTGACCGCTAGACCTGTGGGAAAAACAGGGATTTGGCCATTACTCTTTAACGAAGCAAAATGCCCCACTGCAAGTTTCGCTCATATGATAGTCCACGGTGGGCTGAACCTACCCTCAAAATATTTGCATCTGTATACGGGACACCCTGTATATAACTAGCCGCGTTGCTGCTAGGTCTGCGGCGAGATATGGCCGTGCTGGTGAAAGAACATTTCGTAGATATGTATTGAAAGTTGATTTGATACAATACTGTTTCTCACTTCATACTTCATAATGACCATAAAATACACAAATATGTATGATGCTTATGCCATCATCTCTTTGTTGCGACACGAAATTCGCCCTATTTTAACTCTATAGGTTGAATTGAAAATAATCACGAATACATCCTCTTTTTACTTTCCTTATCCTATAATAAGGAAAGTATTGTATTCGTCGAAAATTTGACCTACCCAGTTCTTCACATTTCTGGACGAATCATAGCCTCAGGATACCAAAACAGTTGTTTTCAGCCATTGGTCCGTGCGTCTGTCTGTGTGTCTGTGTGTCTGTATGTCTGTGTGTCTGTGTGTAAACAGGATATCTCAAGAACAGTAAGAGCTACAGACTTGAAATTTGGTATACAAATTGATTTTATACACCGGACGAACCACGAAACTTTTGGTTGAAATCGGCCTCAAGATGCGGCCACAGGGCCGCAAATATTGGCCGCAACCGCCGCTTCTTTGAATTGGTTAAAGATACAAAAAAAGTTAGAGAACATCATTTTCTCGGATTAAAAAAATAATAGGGGTTTACTCTGATCATTTTTTTGATATCTTGAACTTTTTGGAACCCGGCCCCAATTTACCGGGATTTTGGGGGACCCGCTTGGACTAACTTTTTTATTATTCACCCTATATGGGGTTGCGACATATCAAATCCAATGATTTTGAGGTGCTGATTACGAATTAGGCACTGATTTTTAACTATCTGTTACCCTTTAGTCACCAGTGGCGGAATTCGACTTCTTTTTGGGGATAAGGAAAGTCGTGTGATGTTTACACCAGATTTTTTTAATTTGAGACCCTTCTTCACTGTCTTAATTTGCGAAGGATATAAACAATGAAAAAATGGTCAAACAAATCGATCTCTCTTTTGTTTTATAGCACGTGGGGACGAAGAAATATTTGTGGAAGGTTAAAAATGCAGAAAGGATCAGTTCTAGGATTTCTAATTCCAGAAATCTATTGAAATAGTGAAATTGCATACTTTAGTCATGAAGTTGTTCAATTCTTGATATCTCTTCACAATTAATCTGAAATAGAATTATTGGTATCTCATTTTCATCCAGTTTCTCGATGGATTTGCTCGTAGGGCATCACCTGTGTTACTTTTGAACATATTACTTTTTGAGTTATTGACATTTTTTGGAAGAGGTCTTGAACGTCTGAAAATATAGAATTTTTTTACCCCTTTCACTTAATTTTTTTACTCTTTCACAAGTTTAGGTACTAAAAAACGTGTACTCATTTCCATGTTTTACTTCCTAATATTAGATAATTTCTACTATTAGAATTTTATTTCTAGTATTTGTTTTTGTAAAAATAATGGAAAGTCGAAAACTATGATTGTATTTCACGAGAAAGTTTTGTGTTCATAATTGGCAGTTTTAAAACAAATCTTGGAATGATTCAAAGATTGAAATTAATCATGTTCAGATTGTTACTACCTAATGTATAAATAAATACCAGGCCCTCTTAGCAAATTATATTATATTCATTATTTGAAATTTAGAATATTTTGACATTTTCATGTCTTTGCTCTGGCACATAACCAAAATTATGTAACGAAATTAAGTAACGAAATTATGTAACGAAATTATGTAACGAAATTATGTGACGAAATTATGTAACGAAATATTAAATTGACATTTTCATGTCTTTGCTCTGGCACATAACCAAAATTATGTAACGAAATTATGTGACGAAATTATGTAACGAAATTATGTAACGAAATATTAAATTATAAAAAGAGAGAAGAGAAAAAGTATGTGTCATGCGCACAATACGAAATTTGGTCAGTTAAGTTTTAGACCTTGAATAGTAAAGATGAAAATGTCCCAATGGTTGCAGACTCGTATGCAAGCGTTTTTTGACATTTTCATGTCTTTGCTCTGGCACATAACCAAAATTATGTAACGAAATTAAGTAACGAAATTAGGTACCGAAATTATGTAACGAAATTATGTGACGAAATTATGTAACGAAATATTAAATTGACATTTTCATGTCTTTGCTCTGGCACATAACCAAAATTATGTAACGAAATTATGTGACGAAATTATGTGACGAAATTATGTAACGAAATTATGTAACGAAATATTAAATTATAAAAAGAGAGAAGAGAAAAAGTATGTGTCATGCGCACAATACGAAATTTGGTCAGTTAAGTTTTAGACCTTGAATAGTAAAGATGAAAATGTCCCAATGGTTGCAGACTCGTATGCAAGCGTTTTTTCCTTCAGATTTGGACTCCTCGTTGAATTTTTATTTAGAATTTACTTCTCGCAAAGTGAATAAATTAAGCCTTACACCTAGAAAATATCAATTCTAGACATATTGAAGTTAGGACTCTAAATATTGAGTTTTGTTATTTATTACCTTTTGTTCATTACTGGTGATTCAGAAAATGTCTTATACGAGTATCTACCATCGGCAACATCAGTATAGAAAATTGTACGACCTAGATTATCTACATGGTTGACTCCAATCCGTTTCATGAATTCTCCCAGCATTTGATACTGCGCCTCGAGAGGTGTCAAAAATAGAATTTCCAGTGTATTAATTGCAAAGTAGATACCAATAAGCAGACATGACCCTACGATCTCAAGTAACACTATAATAATGAACTGATTTAGCTCACTTGTATCGAAAGAACGTGGTGTCCATACAATTATAGGCAAAACTCTGTTTGGATATTTGTGTCCATAAATATTTTTCTTCAGTTGTTCACTATTGTTTGATGAAGCAAGCAGAGGAAAAGCAAGAAATGAACCCTGAACAATAAGAAATAATGTGATCAAGATTTTCAATTCCAATTTTTCTTGAGAGATGTAGAGACGCTGAATTTTAGAATTAGACACTTTGAACAATTTTTCCTGAAGATTGAAGAGCTCCAGGACTTGATTTAATCGAAATGTGATAGGCAATAGTTGAGCTACAAACAGAACAAACAAAATTAAATCCCGGAACCGAAGGAAAAACTCAAACATATCATGAAAAGCCACTAGAAGCAAATTCAGAATGATCAGCTTCGTCACAAGAAAAACTACACAGTATAAAAATGTACGAAAAATGTATTTGTGAATTTTTTCCATCCAGGCTTTGCGGTAAAAGTTGGGCAGACAGATACTACCAGCAATATGCAGTGGAAGGAGGCACACGTAGCGTCTTGCTTTTGTATAATCCATGTTGACAATGTGAGACGTGTACTCTCAACTGCATAGGGAACTATGGTGGTGGTCATCATTATCCAAATTTCGAAGAAAATGACTAAGCATTAAAAACAAAATTCCCCTTGTGGTGAATTATGATGACGAAATTATAATGCTGTGTAGCTATAATTAGAAAGCTTAGATTAAAAGGATCCGTTCCGAGACTTTTCGTTCACATATCCATTCCTTATCAAATTCAATTCAATTCAATTTTATTTTTATTGTACATGAAATACATAAATGTTTAAATACAACGTCACAATTAGATATACAGGGTGTAACAGACTAAATGTAAAATCTCTTAAGGGGTGGTAGTATAGATCATTTCCAACCATTAATGTTCTATAACACTTTTGATTTAACTCAGTGGTTCTCGAGATATTATTTTTTTGAATTATTTTTACAAGTCCCCTGCCGCTCTACAAAGAATGGCATCTAACTCCGTAAATACAGTAGATGAAGCAATAGATTTAACTTTTTCCATAAGATAACAATATTTCACTATTATTTAGACTAGATTTATTCTTAAAAGTGCACACGTACTGAAAAAAATCGGCAGCAGCGGAAAATTTATCGCGAACATGAAATCCACCTGAAACTTCAGCCGCCATTTTTTCAAAATACTGCCCACACAAAGTATTGGTTTCATTTATGTAAAAACTTGCTTGAAGTCTTATCTTTCAGAAAATATGACACACTTGATATAAAACTTTCATTTTTTATTGGAACCAAGAGAAACTAAAAAAAAGTCAGTCAGTACTACTAACTGTACCTACTAGGCTACCATCCTACTTTTACCTAGGGAACTAATTTTTTTCTTCAATTTGACAAATTATGGTTGTCATTTACTTTCCAACGGCCCCAAAAGTTAGCCTCAGTCGATTCATTGATAAGGCTGCGGACTCTTAACTTGGAGGTCACTGGTTCGAGTCTCAAGTATGGCAAATATTTAGTAAGACGAGTTTGAGCTATTGTGACACCACGATCGTGATTAATTGACCTTAATATTTTAGTATGTATGTATGGTTTTATTTGTGGTGAAGCACAAGGCCTCTTCACATTTTTTGTGTGTAGCGCAGCATTACTAAGAGCCTCCTTTACTTTTCGAATTATTCTATTACATTAATTTCTTTTTACTCTGGTAATGCCGCCACTGGTCGTTACTCATACAAGTAACTACTCATTTTTCCTCACGAGGTATGAGTGGACCCCGAACATCCAAGTACAGAGCAGAAAAACTCCTGTCCCGCTGGGGATCGAACCCAGGTCACCATGCGTGCAACGCCTAGCACGCTAACTCACTCTGCCACGGTGACTACTAATTGACCTTAATATTTTAGTATTCTATGTGTTTTATTAAAATTCGGTACCTACTAACATAATAATTTGTACCTCTATGTACCAACTTATGAATGTTCAGTATTTACCGTACCACCTTTACCTGTGGGTGTTAACTATGTAGGTACATTGTTATGTTTCATTTCATTCAAACCATTTTATCATTGAGACCCTTTCCTCTTATGAACAAATGAACAATTACGATTAATATTGATTTCTGAAGCACCACAGCTAAAAGTATCATACATGGATACGTACATACTAATTTGCCACACTTGAGACTCGAACCAGTGACCTCCAAGTTAAGAGTCTACTGAGGCAAACTTTTGGGCCGTTGGAAAATAAATGGCAACCATAATTTGTCCAATTGAAGAAAAAAATTAGTTCCCTAGGTAAAAGTAGGATGGTAGCTTAGTAGGTACAGTTAGTATTACTGACTGACTTTTTTTTTATTTCTCTTGGTTTCAATAAAAAATGAAAGTTTTATATCAAGTGTGTCATATTTTCTGAAAGATAAGACTTCAAGTAAGTTTTTACATAAATGAAACCAATACTTTATGAGGGCAGTATTTTGAGAAAATGGCGGCTGAAGTTTCAGGTGGATTTCATGTTCGCGATAAATTTTCCGCTGCTGCCAATTTTTTTCAGTACGTGTGCATTTTTTAAGAATAAATCTAGTCTAAATAATAGTGAAATATTGTTATCTTATGGAAAAAGTTAAATCTATTGCTTCATCTACTGTATTTACGGAGTTAGATGCCATTCTTTGTCGAGCGGCAGGGGACTTGTAAAAATAATTCAAAAAAATAATATCTCGAGAACCACTAAGTTAAATCAAAAGTGTTATAGAACAATAATGGTTGGAAATGATCTATACTACCACCCCTTAAGAGATTTTACATTTAGTCTGTTACACCCTGTATAGTAGTAAAAGAAATAAAGAAAAAGGTTAGAGATAAATAAAAAAAAATATAAGTAAGTAAATCAAAAGATATTAATATGTAAAATAAAAGCTAAATTGATATCCCTCGAAAATAAGTCAAATAACTACATTTTATTTATTTTTCTAAATTATATATATTTTGGATCATTTTTATAATGACATGAAAATACATTACAATAAGTACGTTTTACGCCTACAATAACATGGTTCTTACTTTAACACAAAATACCCAAAGATGGATCGATAAGATTCCGCTGGTTTTTTTTTTTGCTCCATGCAAATCTTTGGGTACATAATTACATATAAAGCAAAAAATATTAGAATAAAGTTGATTCAAAGAACTATTTTTTCTTCTCATGTACATTCTAAATTAGAGCAGGGTTAGACTGAGTAGAGTGAGTAGTTACTCGGAATACTCGGCCAGCCTAACCACTAATTTTCACTCTGTCAAACCTAAGCTAAGACCATTATCCAAACGTCAGACCATTTCTTTCAATTTAAATATTTCATTTCGTTAACTTTACCTAAACACTAATTTCAATTTATTAAAAGCCAATAGCCATTATAGAAGTTTGGTCACAGTGGTCATCATAGATTTAACGGTTAGCAAAATTTAACAGGCCGAATTATGAAACAGGATTAATCTTAGTGTATACTATCCCTCGAATTTCAATTTGACAACAACTGTAGAGGTCATACGAGTATACGAGAACCAGTATTAGGTATCTAAGCTTTATAGTATCTCTGTGGCGTAACGGAGCTGTAGCCAGCCTTCGTGGGGAATCTTGTTTTAAAATACCTATCGGTCAGCTGATAAAATCTATGGGTCGGCTTATATTTACTAATCCTTTTTCATAATACGTCCCCTAGACACTCCTAAATAAGAATCAGAACGAAGGCCGACAAAGAGATTTACCTATTTTTAAATTAATCATCATAGGGTGGCGTCATCGTGAACGATGGTACCCAGACAGTGGAGGAATGACACAGCATTTCTACCACTGTCTTTACAAGGAGGATAATAATTGACAAGGCCCCCAGAACCAAGCCAATGTTGGTCAACTCCCTGTTGATAGTCCCCCAGCCAGACTTGAAATTAATAGTAATTAAAAATAATACCTTTTTCGATTAAGTCTATTCAAGGTATTTAACTGCGCAATTTTACAAAAATAAATATACTATTCTTAATAGTATAGAATAAAATATACCTTGTTTATACTGTCGAGGTAAGACTGAAAAGTCCCTATACTCCAGCAGTCAATAGTACCTACTTTGTTGCTAGAGTAATTGACATGAAATTAATGAAAGAAAAAGCTGCCCTTAACACTTTGATGAAAAATTCATAGTTGAAAACAATAGTACCATTAAAAGCAGTTAAGTATTTTGTGTCCTGTGCATTTCTCAGTAGTAGACAGATATCTTGTCTCAGCTGAGGACTACAGAGGTACCACTGACTCTGATACAAAGCATTCCGTATAATGACATTGCATTTGTTCATGCTCTCTGACTTGGCCAGCAAAGTGGAGAAGATATGAACCAGTATTACAAAACTAATAATACATTTGATCCGTTCGCCGAGTAGTAGATGCTTTAAGAATGCCAGATGATAGAAAAGTATGATCCAATATAAGAAAAATGGCATGAATATGTAGTTCTTCATGTAAATTTGTAATCTTGTGTACTGAAAAAGAGAATTATAAGAATACATTCATAGCTATACATAAAAAACTGGTTGTTTTTTTTTTAATCTTTTCACCCTCAAAAACTTAACTTAACAAAAAACAAAAGTGTGAAGTTCAGAGTTAATGAATTGTTAATGAATTTAAAATGGGAACATATACACATCTACAAAATGTCTCCTGTGTACAAAATTGCGTCAAAATTCGTTAAGTAGTTTGCGCTTTACAAGGAATGCTGTCAACAGACGGACAGACAGACCGACAGAGAGACACAAAACCAAATATGCTCAGGAGGTTATGAAACGCCCAGAAATATGAAAACATTGAAATCGGAGCAAACCAGACAAGGAAAAAACGCTTGCATACCAGTCTGCAACCATTGGGACATTTTCATGTTTTTTTTTCGTTACATAATTTCGTTACATAATTTCGTCACATAATTTCGTTACATAATTTCGTCACATAATTTCGTTACATAATTTCGTTACTTAATTTCGTTACATAATTTTGGTTATGTGCCAGAGCAAAGACATGAAAATGTCAAAAAAATATTTTTACAAATACATACAAACACAAAACTTTCGATTTCTAAAATTAGAAGTTTCTCGGAAGTAGTATACGTGATTTAAATACAATCTATCTTATTTGTTTTTGACATTTTCATGTCTTTGCTCTGGCACATAACCAAAATTATGTAACGAAATTAAGTAACGAAATTATGTAACGAAATTATGTGACGAAATTATGTAACGAAATTATGTGACGAAATTATGTAACGAAAAAAAAACATGAAAATGTCCCAATGGTTGCAGACTCGTATGCAAGCGTTTTTCCTTGTCTGGTTTAACCCACTAGCACTAGCCATTAGAAATAGGTCTGTTACCCACTGACGTCATCACTCAACATCTCATCGCATCGGTCCCGTCCTATAGGGACCGTCAGGGACGATTTAAGAATATAATCTTTCAAACTCTTGAATAGGATTGACTTATGGCTTTATCCTTTGAAAACAAGTCTGTTACCCACTCAAAATTATTTTTTAATATATTACTTCTTTTTTTTAAACAATTTTTTATAGATGTATTTTACTACAAGGTTTATAACGTCATAATATTACTTTTATTTCCGTTAGGATTGCATTTTGATATGATTTCACCATACACCTCTCATTCATTCACTCCGCCACGCCATCAGGAATCGCTCAGGGATCAAAGCTAAGCCTCCTATTCATCTTGACGTACGACGACCTTAAATATCATAATATATTATCACATTCACAGTACAAACTCTACGCTGACGACTTAACCTCTTCGCGCCCAACACCATTTTTTGTTTTGTAGTACAAAGTGACCGGTGTCCTCAACCGAGGACAAACATTTTATACTACTTGGTAGTATAAAATTTAAGCTTGGGCACTTAGGACCATAAAATAAATGTCCTCTTACGAGGACATAGGGCGCGAAGAGGTTAAAACTTTAAAAAACAATAAACAATACATCTGACTGTGACCTAATTCAAAATAACCTGGACAATTTACACCACTGGCTCCACTCTATCGGTCTCCATTTGCATCCTAATAAATGTGCCAATATGTCCTACACATACCCAAGGGAAAAAGTAAGCTATACATTCAGGGTCGATAATATTCCAACTCAAGAGGTTTTATCATCCACCAAAGATCTTGGTATAACCTTTTGTAATAACTTGAACTAGGATGAATACATCGCAGCAACTACCAAAAAAGCGCTTCCTATCTTAGGCTGTATTTTAAGGCACCGCTCTCCCATTGACGATGTAGATGCAATACTTTTAGTTTATAAATCCTTAGTCCGTTCAGTGCTTGAATACGGTTCGGTTGTATGGTGCCCCCAAACTCAGATTGATAAGGGAAGGATAGAAAGAATCCAAAAAAAATTGTTAGATACCTTTTACATAAATTAAATGGTTTTTACCCTTTGTATCCTAACTACATCAATTATGAGACACTCAGAGAAAATCTTCCCATAGACTCAGTAAACACAAGATTTAACCAGACCCTGATAAATCTTATTAAAAAAAATACTAAATAATGAAATAGACAGCTCATATCTTGTATCTAACATTAACATAAAAGTGCCTATCCCTGAACTGCGTAACAATTCATCCACTTTCTTTGCTCTGCCAAACTCTCGAAATAATCACTATCTCAAATCACCCATTTATGCAGCAATGAATCACTTTAACAAATTAGATACAAAACCTGATATCTTTTAAAACATTTCAGTAATTGCTATTTTATAATTAATTAGAATTATAAATATAGTGTTGAAATTATGTAAAAAAAAAACCATTAAATAATAGATATTGCATACTTTAGTCATGAAATTGTTCAATTCTTGATATCTTTTCACAATTAATCTGAAATAGAATGATTGATATCTCATTTTCGCCCTGTTTCTCAATTTATTTGCACGTAAGGCAGCATCTGTGTTACTTTTACACATTTTACTTTGTGAATTATTGACATTTTTTGGAAGAGATCTTGAACATCTGAAAATGTAAAAAAATTAACTGCTTTCACTTGAATTTTTGGAGGCGAAATGAGGCGAATCAGGCTGACAAGTGTAGTTACTAAAAAAGTGTACTCATTTCCATGTTTTACTGCCTAATATTCAAATTAATATTAGAAATCGGAGTATTTGTTTTTCTAAAAATAAACAAAAAAACTACCGTTAAGAAAGGGCCAAGTTCCAGAACTTCCATCCAAAAAGGTTTAGATAATGAATGCAGTGATATCTTGTTTGCGGCCAAGTTATCTTGGTACTAAACGATTTTTTTTATTTTCTTTTTTTATTAATACCCGTTTTCTGAGTTCCTCATTTTGTATGTTTTTAACTGCAAACTATCCTGTAACTAGGCCAATTTCGCTCTTTGTGGTGGTTATATTATCATTTAGTATACCTACATATTGTTGTAATATTTCATATAACCGATGGAATAAAACTGGCCAAGTTAGAGGATAGTTTGCAGTTAAAAACATACAAAATGAGGAACTCAGAAAACGGGTTTTAATAAAAAGAAATCGTGCCAAGATAACTTTCTTTTATTTTTTTTTCCCCGTTTAAAGCCGGTTTTCTGAGTTCCTCATTTTGTATGTTTTTAACTTCAAACCATCCTCTGACTTGGCCAGTTTATGCCATCGGTTGTATGGAATATTACGACTACATGTATAAAAAATGACAGTATAACCATCACAAGGAGCAAAACTGGCCAAGTTGGACTATAGTTTGCAGTTAAAACATACAAAATGAGGAACTCAGAAAACGGGTTTTAATATAGTTTAGTACCAAGATAATTTGGCCGCAAACAAGATATCACTGCATTCATTGGCTAAACCTTTTTGGATAGGAGTTCTGGAACTTGGCCCTTTCTTAACGGTAGTTTTTTTGTGGGATATCATTACTTTTTGTAAATGGTTTGTTTCATAAACATTCATAGCTCAGTGTACATGCAGTTTCATTATTTTTATTAAAAAATTCAGAATTCTTCTCTTTAATATAAGTATGAAAGTTCCGGTTTTCAGATTTTTCCCTGTATTTTCACAGTAAAGCCTACCACCATGCAAAATTTCACCTTTTTAGGTAGTGGGCAAGTGCCTCATAATTTTTATGCATAATCGAGTATTTATCTACCTAAAACTACACCGTTTAACAGTTTTCAGAACTTTTTCAGATTTTTCCCTGTACTTTTACAATAAACCCTAGCACCTTAAAAAATTTCAGCTTTCTAGGTAGTAGGGAAGTGCCTGATAATTTATATCCATAATCGATTATATATTTCCTCCCGAAAAAAACACCGTTTAACAGCATGATAAGTGCAAAAGTTCCGGTTTATAGATTTTTTCCTGTATTTTTACAATAAACCCTACCATCATGCAAAATTTCAGCTTTTTAAGTAGTAGGGAAGTGCCACATAATTTAGATCCATAATCGATTATATATTTTCTCCTTAAAGCGACACCGTTTAACAGCATGATAAGTGCAAGAGTTCCGGTTTTCAGATTTTTCCCTATACTTTTACAATAAACCCTACGATCATGCAAAATTTCAGCTTCCTAGGTAGTCGGAAAGTGCCTTATAATTTTGATGATCTGTCAGTATCAAAATTGTAAATTTCAAAATTACATTCCTCTGAATTTTTTTTATATAGACTCTCGAAATTTGCATTGTATTTTTAATGATATCAGAACAATCTTTGTTCCAAATTTCATATGTGTATGATCAATTGAACCGAAGATATGAGGGTGTGATAAACCGGGTGAATCGGTTCGTGTAAAGATACACCGCCGTGCTTGCTGGAACTTGGCCTGGCGTACTGCCGTGCGCTCAGATAATATTTTCTTTTGATCCGATTTCAATTTTTTTCTAGACGTTTTAGATCCGGTCTGGCTGGGCATGGACCAACTTTAAAATGAAATGGTACGTTGTGTGGCATATTGTATTTAAGATCTCAGCGAGAGAAGTTTATTGCAAAAAACTTCAGTGAATTACAACTTACCGTTCTCGAGATACAGGGTCTGACGTCCTGGGTAATATCTATAAAATTTGACCTATAACTTGTTAACCGTTAGTTTCAGAAGGATGAATTTTTTTAAATAATAATTCCTAATGGTAAGACCTTTTGAACAAGTTATAACTTGCTTTATTTTTTCCTTAAAACTCTTCCGGCTGTTTGTCCGGCTGGCTGACGAAACCGATAAAAAACTAACATCAACAGAAAAGCTTGTACAGAATATTCGAAAGGTCTTGCTATAAGGAGTTATAATAAACAAATTTCATCTTTCTGGGACTTATGGTTAACGAGTTATACGTAAAAATATATGGATATTACCCAGGACGTCCGACCCTGTATCTCGAGAACGGTAGGTTGAAACTCACTGACATTTGTTGCAATTATCTTCTCCGATGATACCTTTAAAACAATATGCCACACGACGTACCATTCCATTTAAGATTTTAAAGTTGGTCCATGCCCAGTTGCCCAGCCTGACTGGGGGCGTGTAGGCAAAAAAATTCTGTAAATGAATCCCCCTAAAAATAAATTAATACGGGTTTTTGCGCTTTCTTGATATTTAGAGTCATTTTTGAGAAACCCTGAGTTGGGACGAGAGCATCACGAAGTCATTATATCTCGCTGGACGTAGCTTAACTTTTGTGACCCTACGAAAATCGTTGCATTCAATGCGCCATTGACGCTGTCTTCTCATAATATCAGAGATTTTCAACTAATCAGAACAACAGTAAAAATCAAAACAAATGAAAGATGTAAACAACTTCTGCCGAATCTATTGTAATGCAAGGTTTATATTTCAGGAGTAAATAAATTTATTTTCAGAAACCAAAAAACTCCGCATTCCGCGAATTTCGCAGAGTGCGTTGTGCGGATTGCGGAGTGCAATGTTTTCTTTCGGGAACAAGGCCCTTGGTGAGACTTTATGGAAGCCCTGTACCTTTATGCTTATGCTTATCAGCGTTTTACATATTATTTTTACTATCGATAAATTTCTAATATTGGAAATCGGAAGTATTGTGTTCGTTTTTGTAAAAAAAAAAAAATTCAGATTTTTTTTATAGGTGTTTCTGGACGTTTCATAATTTCCTGAGTAACTTTGATTGTGTGTCTATCTGTCGGTCTGTGAAATACATTCCTTGTAACGGGCTAATCCCAGAAACCACTAAACAGATTTTTACGAAATTTTGAACACATATAAAAGACATTTTGTAGATGGTCCCACTTTAAATTCATCAACTTCGCGGTACTGGTTTTTGGTGATAGAGACCATGTGCCTGACCTCTAACTTTGCACGTAAACGCTTATATCTCGTGAAAGGTACACCCGATTTTGTTGGCAGTGTATTTTTTATTGAAAACATTATTTTTGAGCTCTGATATTTAAGAAATTACCAAAAATAGGATGTTTTGTATCTATGTTTTAATATTTTCTACCATATGAAATTTTAAGAGAATTGGTAGAGAAATTTTGGAGATACAAGTGATATAGTAAAACATCTCAGAATCTCACAATAATAGAAAGTCGAGAAGTATGATTGTATTTCAAGAGAAAATACTGCGTCCATAATTAGCAGTTAATTTTTTTATATACGGAGGTCAGTTATTACACCTAAAAATTAATTTAAAACAAATCTTGGACTGATTCAAAGATTGACATTAATCATGTTATGATTATTACTACTTAAAGTATAAATAAATACCAGGCACTCCTAGCAAATATAATAATTCTTCGAAAATGTTTATAATTTTTATTGGGAATTTACTTCTCGCAAAGTGAATAAAATAAGCCTTACACCTAGAAACATCAATTCTAGACTTTTTGAAGTTAGGACTCTAAATATTGAGTTTTGTTATTTCCTACCTTTTGATCATTACTGGTGAATCAGTAAAGTTCTTGTACGAGTATGTACCATCGACAACATCAGTATAGAAAATTGTACTACCCAGATTATCAACATGGTTGACTCCAATCCGTTTCATGAATTCTCCCAGCATTTGATACTGTGCCTCGAGAGGTGTCAAAAATAGAATTTCCAGTGTATTAACTGAAAAGAAGTTACCAAGCATCAGAAATGACCCCATGATCTGCAATGATAGTATAATAATGAAGTGATCTAGCTCACTTGTATCAAAAGAACGTGGTGTCCATACAATTATAGGCAAAACTCTGTTTGGATATTTGAGTCCATAAATATTTTTCTTCGGATTTTCACTATTATTTGATGCAGCAAATAGAGGTACAGCAAGATATGAACCCAGACCAAAAAGATATAATGTGAACAAGATTTTCACTTCTAATTTTTCTTGAGAGATGTAGAGACGCTGAATTTTAGAATTAGACACTTTGAACAATTTATCCTGGATATCGAAGAGCTCCAAGATATGTTTTAATCGAAATTTGATGGGCAATATTTGAGCAAAAAACAAAACAAACAATATTAACTCCCGGAACCGAGGAAAAAACTCAAACAAATCCTGAACAGCTACTAAAAACACATTCAGAATCACCAGAATCATTACAAAAAAAGCAACACAGAATGCGATGATCTGAAAAATGTATTTGTGAATTTTTTCCACCCAGGCTTTGCGGTAAAAGTTGGGCAGACAGATACCACCCAACACATGCAGTGGAAGGAGGCACACGGAGCGTCTTGCTTTTGTATAATCCATGTTGACAATGTGAGACTTGTTCTCTCAACTGCATAGAAAACTATGGTGGTGGTCATCATTATCCAAATTTCGAAGAAAATGACAAAGCATTAAAAACAACATTCTAATTGTGGTGAATTATGATGACGAAATTATAATGCTGTGTAGCTATAATTAGAAAGCTTAGTTTGAAAGGATACCTAGTATATTACTGAAATAATAGCACTGAGACATGTGATTTTGAAAATATTTGAGTCAGAAGCAATGCAGTCTTATTGTATGGGGCTTCTGACGACAGGGTCGCAGAGATAATTCTTTTTCTATTTCTTATTCATCATCATAGGGTAGCGTCATCGTGAACGATGGTAGCCAGACAGCGGAGGAATGACTCATCACTTCTACCACTGTCTGTACAAGGAGGCTAATAATTGTTATTTACGTAGGAAAGGACATTCTCCCATCATGGGTTTTGACTCAGCCCTTGTGGTCTCTTTCACAACATTCAACAAATTTTGTTATATTTTATTTTGTAATTATGTGCAAAGGTATTATAATAATTAAAACTTTTCTCTAGATCTTGCCTTAAATAGTGAGGAATTTTAGATGTAATTTGTATTGGAAATTTTTTTTCGGAATACGTAAAATTACTTATGATGGGCTTGATACCATTGATTTAAAATAGAAGTATAATTTAAAATTACTAAAGACATAGGTACCATATAATTATGAAGGGAATATTCAATTTACTTTCTGAGCCTACCAAATTTAACGAGAGTATCGTGTGTTTGCCAAAAACAGTCAAATTTGATACTCTCTTTTACGTCTTTCGCTATTATTTTCAAAACCAAGAATCCTAATTAGTAGCTTTTTTAATTGTATTAATATTGACCATTGAATGAAAATTTAAATGGTTTGATTAAGATTACTAGGCATAGGGGAAAATTCCATGGAAAGTTACTTTTTGTTGAGTTTTTTTTTTTTTTTTTTAACACATAGGTACCACTAACATAGAATGCGCGTAAAGGTGTTTAATAAAAATTAATTTGACTCCTGGAAGGACTCTGATACAAAGCATTCCGTATAATGACATTGCATTTGTTCATGCTCTCTGACTTGGTCAGGAAAGTGGAGAAGATACGAACCAGTAATACAAAACTGGTAATACATTTGATCCGATCGAAGAGTAGCAGATGCTTTAAGAATGCCAGATGATAGAAAAGCATGATCCAAAATAAGAAATATGGAATGAATATGTAGTTCTTGAAGAAAATTTGCAATTTTGTGTACTGAAAAAGAGTGAAAAAATAATACAGGTAAGTAAACAAAAAATTGATATGTCACAACCCCCTTCAAGAATGAATGATAAAAAATCTGGTGTAAACATCACACGACTTTCCTTATCTCCCAAAAAGGAGTCGAATTCCGCCACTGGTGACTGAACGGTAACAGATAACTAAAAATCAATGCCAAATTCGTGATCAGCACTTCAAAATCATTTAATTTGATATGTCACAACCCCCATCTAGGATGAATAATAAAAAAGTTAGTCCAATCGGGTCCCCCTACAATACCGGTAAATTGGGGCCGGTTTCCAAAAAGTTAAAGATATCAAAAAAATGATCAGAGTGAACCCCTATTATTTTTTTAATCTGAGAAAATGTTGTTCTCGAACTTTTTTTGTATCTTTAACCAATTCAAAGAAGCGGTGCTTGCGGCCAATATTTGCGGCCCTGCGGCCGCAGAATGCGGCCGATTTCAACCAAAAGTTTCATGGTTCGTCTGGTGTATAAAATTAATTATCATACCAAATTTCAAGTCTCTAGCTCTTACCGTTCTTGAGATATCCTGTTCACACACACACAGACACACAGACAGACACACAGACAGACACACAGACAGACGCACGGACCAATGGCTGAAAACCACTTTTTTGGTATCCTGAGGCTATGATTCGTCCAGAAATGTGAAAAGCTGGGTAGGTCAAATTTTCGACGAATACAATACTTTCCTTATTATAGGATAAGGAAAGTAAAAAGTAAGTTAGTAGGGACCCTCGAAAATAACGGTAATTTGGGCCGGGTTCCAAAAAGTTCAAGATATCAAAAAACACACACACACGCGTATGTGTGTGTGTTTGTGTTTGTATGTGTGCACACACACACACACATAAAAAAACACCCCCACACAACATTATCAAAATCTGCTCTTGTTTGTTGATGTAGGTTTTTGCAATAAATTGCAATTTGCAATAAATTTGCAAAAAAAAAAGCATTTACATTTATTAAATTGCATACTTTACTATTAGTAGGTATAGCATTTTGATTTTACCATGAAATAGTAGAAATTGCATACTTTAGTCATGAAATTGTTCAGTTCTTGATATCTCTTCACAATTAATCTGAAATAGAATGATTGATACTTCATTTTCGTCCACTTTCTTAATTTATTTGTACGTACGGTTTCTTCTGTGTTACTTTTGAACATTTTATTTTTTGAACTATTGACATTTTTTGAATGAAATCTTGATTGTCTGAAAAGTAGAATTCATATTTCTTCACTTAAATTTTTACTTTCGTAAAATTTCTAATATTAGAAATCGGAAGTACCTATTCGTTTTTGTAAAAAAAAAAAAAAATACTATTCTGCTCCGATTTCAATTTTTTTTATTCATCTGGACATTTCATAACTCTCTGAGCAACTTTGGTTTTGTTTAAGTCTGTCGGTCTGTTAAGTACATTCCTTGTATGTAACGCGCAAATTTCAGAAACTACTAAGAGGATATGGAAGAAATTTTGCACAAATATATGTTGAAGACGTACTGTCCGATTTTAAATTCATCAGCTTCGCACTAGCTATTCTTGGTGATAGCCACCATCGCCTGACCAATAATTGTTTACTTAATCTTAATATATAAATGTCAAAGTCACTGACTGACTGATCATCGCTCTACAGCCCAAACCGTAATACCTAGCGAGCTGAAATTTGGTAGGTAGCTTTGTCTTATAGTCTAGATGTGCAATAAGATTTTTCGAAACTCCCACTACAACACCTGCCATTGGCGAAAAAGGATTTTTTGCTTTCACGGCCATGCCTCGGCCCGCAAAGCGGGCGACAGCCCGCTAGTCGCTTATTTCTCGTGAACAGTACTCCCGATTTTGACGAAATTTTGTTTATACGTATTTTTATTTATTTATTTATTTTTTATTTATTTTTACAAGTCAACGGGAATATCCCAAGTGTACAATTTCTTAATACTAAGATTGTGCAGCGTTTCCCAACCTTGAAATACGATGTATTGGAGAATTTGCGCTGATATTGCAAAGTGCAACTTGGGGAGCAAATAGGTCAGTGTTCCTTGTATTTCGAGAATTGACCCGGATATTAATTTGGTGAAGAAGGTCGGGGCAGTCAATGATGTAATTTAGTAATTTGTATAGAAATATTATGTCTTGTATGTTGCGTCTTTGTTCAAGAGTTAAGATTTGAAGTGAAGCAAGTATGGGATTATAATCATGGTTCTGGATTTGAGATTTTTGTTTGAAGGCTAAGTGTCTAAGGAATTTTCTCTGTACAGATTCAATTTTGTAGATTTGATTAGAGTAATGTGGGGACCAGATATTTGTGGCAAACTCGAGGATGGGGCGAACCAGGGAACGATAAAGTGTGAGTAGAGTGTTAGGGTTTTTGAAGTCTCGAGTGTTGCGTATGATGCAGCCAAGTGTTCTAAGGGATTTATTTCTAGTGTTTTCTGTGTGTGTATTAAACTTTAAGTTTTGCTGGAAAGTTACTCCAAGGTCCTTAATGGTGGTTAATCTGACAAGGGGGACATTATTAGTGTTTTAAATAGGGCATTTGTAATTTTGTTTTAAAATAAATTATGATTTAGGTCTGATATTTAAGAAAATCCAAAATGTACAAAAAAAGTGCAAAAGAGGTCTACGACTTGCCGATACAGAATTTTTTTTACAGAATATAGTATGTAGGAAAAACAACTCTCTAGCGTAAAACGGTAAATTCGAAGAGATTGGTTGAGAATTTTTGTAAGGGATTCAGTAAAAAATTTGATTCTAGCGACAATAAAATTTGTTGTTGTAGCAGTGACATCTTACCTTCTAAGGCATTAACTTCGCCCCGGATTACAAAACAATTGTAATAAAAATTAATATTTCTTTTTGTACATATTTCTAAGTTTTTTATTTAATTTATTGTTATATTTTTTGCTGTCGTTGATGATTGTTTTGTAAAAAAAATAAAGTGTAAATAAATAAATAAAATAAAAAATGACAGCAGATCCGCACTCCTCTCCGAATTCTCTCCCAAATGGAAAATTCAGGAATTGAGCAACCTGGACAGGATTGTTCCACTAAAGAGTGTTATTATTAATTATTACACCTACTTATTTTCAAGAACCGACCTCAATAGCTTGATCGATAAGGTGGCGGACTTACAATCTGGAGGTCAGTGGTTCAAGTCCCGGCTTCAGCGTAGATTTAGTAAAGCGAGTTTGAGTAATTATGATATCACGACAGTAATTAACACAAATAAGATAACTTTCTCTCTTTCTTTCTTTCTACTTATTTTCAAGATTGGAAAAAACTCATAAAGCGTTTCAAAGAAGAAAAAAAAAAATCATTTTCATATTATTATTACTAAATTGTAAAAACATTTCAGTCCTAGCAAATACAAAAATCTTTTATATTTTTATTTACTTCTTTGCTACAGTAATATTATTAACCAAATAAATAACCACGTAGTACATCAAATAATATAGGTATTTGAAAAAATCGATTCTAGAATAATTGAGGTGAGGACACTCATATAATGAGTTATATCTTACCTTCTCTTCTGCACTAGAGACTCAAAAAAGTTCTTGTACGTGTATGTACCATCGGCAACATCAGTATAGAAAATTGTACGACCTAGATTATCAACATGGTTGACTCCAATCCGTTTCACGAATTCTCCCAGCATTTGATACTGTGCCTCGAGAGGTGTTACAAATAGAATTTCCAGTGTATTAAGTGCAAAGAAGCTACCAAGCAACAGACATGCGCCTACGATCTCAAATGATAATAAAATTATAAAGTGATCTAGCTCACTTGTATCAAAAGAACGTGGTGTCCATAGAATTATAGGCAAAACTCGGTTGGGATATTTGTGTCCATAAATATTTTTCTTCAGTTGTTCACTATTCTTTGATGCAGCAAACAGAGGGACAGCAAGATATGAACCCAGACCAAAAAGATATAATGTGAACAAGATTTTCAATTCTAATTTTTCTTGAGAGATGTAGAAACGTTGAATTTTAGAATTAGACACTTTGAATATTTTTTCTTGAAGATTGAAAAGCTCCAAGACTTGTTTAAATCGAACTATGAGGGGGAATAGTTCAGATAAAAACAGAGTAAACATGACTAACTCCTGGAACCGTGGAAAAAACTCAAACAAATCCTGAACAGCTACTAAAAACACATTCAGAATGATCAGAGTCATCGCAAGAAAAAATGCACCATATCCGATGATCTGAAAAATGTATTTGTGTATTCTTTCCATCCAGGCTTTGCTGTAGAACTTGGGCAGACAGATACTACCAGCAATATGCAGTGGAAGGAGGCACACGTAGCGTCTTGCTTTTGTATAGTCCATGCTTGTGGCGGGACGTCAGCTCTCTACTGAAATGGAGGACTATGGAGCTGCGTATCCCAACAGTAATTTTTAATCGCCATCATTATCAAATTTTAGAACAAAACAACAAGCGTTGAACAGAACGTTCAAATTATGGTGAATTATGATTACAAAATTATAATGTTGTGTAATATAATTTGAAACTTTTGTCCGTGTAAGTTGCGTATCTCTTTGTTTACGATACCTTGGATGACGCAAAATATAAGGAAAGTCTTGACTTTTGATATTATGTCAGGTTTGGCGAAAGAACGCGACAGGTGTTTTAAATTACTAGATAGTCGAATTTTTACAACAAATCGGGTGAGTCGATTCGCAATGCTTAAAATATTTGGTTTTGGAGAAAAATAAATGAACGACTTTCCTTATTACACGAAAATAAGTCAAAATCCAGCACTGGTAACTTAACAGTAACAATATGCTAAAAATGATCAGCACCTCAACTCCCATCCAATTATGTACCTAAAGGATTAAATAACAAGATTAATAGTATTAAAGTTAGCCAAGTCCCGCTCTGACCGACAGACAGACACAAAACCAAAGTTGCTCAAGAAACGCCTAGAAATATGAAAAAAAAAAAAAAAAAAAAAAAAAATGAAATTGGAGCAGTAATATTTGTCCAAAATTTCGGATTTTCTTAAATGTCAGAGCTCAATCATATTTAGGGCGGAATTAATATACGTTTTTGTAATACCTCTGTGGCGCTAAGTCACGGATTGCGTACTGCGTAAGATAGGGAAAATCGACACATACTAACGAGTTAAGTTTTTGATGTTGTCTATTAATTCCGCCCGTAATTAAAAATTAATTACAAATGCACTATGTAAAACACTAATATGTTAGGTACCCGGCCCATTTATCGCCACCTTAAGCTTCTTTCATTTTTGAAATTTTTTGTGTTATAGTTTTTTCTGTAAGGATTAAAGTAAAACCTAGAATATTTAGTTGTTTCTTAAATCCAAAGATTATTTAAAGCAAAATTAATCCTGAAACCTAAGGAAACATTTTTTCTCAGACCTCCAACTTTGGTGATGTTAGGGTACAGAGTATCCTAATATCGCCAACTAGGTGGCGATTTTAGGACAGATTAATAATAGAGTAAACCTTAAAGCACAGATTAATAATAAAGAGTAAACCCAAAAGAAACAATTAAAGACACTCACATGCAAGTGGTAACCAAAAAACTGAATTAATTCAAATTTGCTTACCTTGCAATATTTTAAAAGCCCTTGTTGAAAATGAAATTGATTTTTTTTTTTTTTTTTTTTCACGGGCACTCACGGTTGTTTTGAAAACAACGAGTAAACATTTAAAGATAATTACACAAGATGCTCATAATGAATGGCGCCAATTTTAAATATCTACTGAGATAAGGTGGGATGGCGAAATTAGGACCATGGCGATAAATGGGCCGGGTACCTTATTGTCGTGTTAATAAATAGTCTTTAGTTGCGTATACATTTAACACATTGAATCTTTATTTAATAAAAGCTTAGGTACAGAAAACACACATTTATAAAACATTAACAGTGACAAAATTATATTACAAAGGTTCGCCATGAGAGCTGTACTACGTCTATGTTTTGAGGACACCAGTGTTGCCTATAATATACGAGTATGACATCCCCTTTTTTCCCAAAAGTCTCTTCTCACAAGATAGATGTTTCATTTGCATAAAACAACAAATTACATAATAGGATAAAAACAGTGAACCTTAAAGGGTTAATTATCTCAAACATGTCATAGTCACTTCAACAACAAAATTACATAATAGGTTAAACTGAACCTCATGGGGTCAATAATGTCAAACATGTATTGGTTACTAACATCAACAATAAAATTACATCTTAATAACAATGGGTTAAAAACATTGAACGTCAAAGGGTTAATCATGTCAAACATAGGTTCTTATTTTCTTAATTTTATAACAATAACTATGTAAATGACCTGAATGGTTACATGGTACATAAAATCTTATTATTTAATTGTTTATTTATTTTCCTTTAAAAAAAAAAACCATTATACATTATGATACACTAGGTGAAATACCTTGACGGTTTTACAATACTTCTACCAGATTTAGTTGTTATTATGTTTGCATAACTGTGGTCATTATCAACAGAGGTTTTAGATGGAGTATTTTCAATGGATCGAAAGCTTCCCTCACTGTCAGCATCAGATTCCAACAGGGCAGTATCCAACATTGTGCTTTCATCACTCTCATTTGACTGAGAGGTGCCCAAAGAAGAAATGTCCAAACTGATGTCACCAGGAATTTGAATTTCCTGTGCTCTATTATCTAGCCCCAATTGGGCTTCAGAAACTTCATCAAAGTTATTAGAATAAGTAGGGATTACAGGACCTGATTTATTCTGCCTAATTCTAAACTGATCAGTGTTACATACAAAATGTTTCAGGAAACTAGAGTTTCTTCTATAAGTTTTACCATTTTCCATTTTTACAATGTATGATCTAGGATACTTAGTTAGATCCACTACTACTCCTTTGGCCCATCTATTTCCCTCTTTTATAAGTACTTTTTCTCCTTTCCTAAACGGAAGTTCTATTTTACTTAATTTGTTATAATAAAATTTATTTTTATTTTGATTTTCTCTGAGTTTTGTTTTTACTTCTTTTTGCATTTTACCCAAATTTTTTACTGGTTTTAAATTGGTGGGATTAATAATTAATTTAGTTTTCATCAACCTTCCCATGAGTAGTTCACTAGGTGAGTATCCTAAACTAGGAATTGGTGTAGCACGATACTCCATTAGCAACTCTGCATAATCCGTCCGCAGACCACTAGCTTTTCTTAAGATATTTTTACAAGTTTGTATGGCTCGTTCACTCTGACCATTGCTTTTTGGATAATTGGGACTGCTAGTAATCCAGACAACATTATACATTTTTGCAAATGATTGTATTTCATGAGAACCAAATGGACTATTATCACTGACAATACTGTCTGGAATACCAAAAATTGAGAACAAACTTTTTAACTTAGATATTATTTCATTTGAATTTTTAGAGGCAAGTTTGTACATTTCTATCCATTTAGAGTAGCTATCAAAAACAACCAAATATTCTTTGTGTTCATAATACATAATATCTACATGTAATCTCTGAAATGGTCTTTCTGGTAACTCGAAAGACAGCAATGGTTCTTTGATTTTGGAGCCACTGTGTTCTTGACAGTTGTAACAACCTTTAATGAAATTTTCTACATCTTGATTTATGTTTACCCAGTAATATAACTGTTTTGCTCGCAAAATTGTTTTTGTTATTCCAAGATGACCAATGTGCAATGATTTCAATGCTATTTCTTTCAACTTTGAAGGAACAATTATTCGATTATTATAATACAGAATATTATCATTAACCAAAATATCATTTTTAATTTTGTAAAAGTGTCTTACAATTTCATTTTTAGACAAATTTGATTTATTTGTTGGCCATCCCTAAATATAGTATTTACTAACTTGATTCAGATTTGGATCCTTAATAGTTTCTAAACGTACTGTTTTAAAATCCAAAAGAGCTCCAGGTTTGTAGATGCTATGCACAACACCTGTAATGTCAATTTCTTTTTCATAGGTTTCAGGACTAACATTCCTTGAAAACAGATCTGCAATGAACATTTGTTTGCCTGGTAGGTAATTTATTGAAAGATCATACTTGAATAGACTAAGACGTATCTTTACAATTCTTTCAGAAAGGATATCTGATAGATTTTTGTTAAAAATAGACACCAATGGTAAATGGTCTGTTTGGACTAAAATCTTTTTACCATAGATGTAATTGTGAAATTTTCGGCAAGCAAATTTTATCGCAAGAGCCTCCTTCTCAATCTGAGGATATTTTTTTTCTGTGTCAGTCAGGCTCTTAGATGCAAATGCAACTGGCCTCCCTCCTTGAAGGATACAACACCCTATCCCAAACTGGGATGAATCAGTTTGCACCAATACGTCCTCATTTGGGTCAAAGTTTTTTAAAACTGGAGGATTAGAAATAATTGTTTTAAGTTGGTCAAAAGATTTTTGTTGTTCACTTGTCCAGTGCCAAACAATTGACTTTTTTAACAAAATTCTCAATGGGGCTGTTAGTTCTGCCATATTAGGAATAAATTCTCTCATGTATCGAAATAATTTGGAGATAGAAAACACTTGGCTTTTTTTGTTTTACTTAATTATTTATTTTCAGATGGCCATTTCGCCAGTTACGGCATCGTCAGTGAACTAAAGACTCTTTAGACTCTTTGAGTCTTTAGTTCACTGACGATGCCGTAACTGGCGAAATGGCCATCTGAAAATAAATAATTAAGTAAAACAAAAAAAGCCAAGTGTTTTCTATCTCCAAATTATTTCGATGTTTATTTGTTTTACCAAGAGTTGTGTATAACTACACTTGAGAGCAACAAAAGCAAATCAAACTTTTTCCTCCACCAAATCTGCAATATTTTCGAAATTACTATTTCTATCGAGTCGTAAGATATCTCAAAATGCTGTAAATTTTCTTTTCTACAATTTTATAATTTGATTGTTAAAAAAAACACCTACCAGAAGCCGTAAAATTCAAATTTTCCTACAGGGTGTCAAAAAAGATGAAAAACATGATTTTTTTATGTTTAACAAAAGAAGTTATAACATGAGAAATCAACAAGATTCATTCGTAACAATGGTGAATCAGTATTTTGTGTTGTCTCCTCGAGTTCTAATCACAGCATTCATTCGATTTGGCATTGACTGGATCAAAATAACCACAATATCTTGGGGCAACCTCTACCATTCTTCGGTGAGGGTGATCTTGAGCTCTGCTACAATCTGGGGAGCCGGTATTCTGCCTCAAACACTTCGTTTGAGTCGGTCTCAAAGATCTTCGATCGGGTTGAGGTCGGGACTAAGAGAGGGCCAGTCCAAAGTGTCAATATTCTCCTCACCCAAGAACTCCCGAATACAGTTAGCCGCATGTGGGCGGGCATTGTCGTGCATGAGGAGGAACTGGTCGCCCATACTTTGAGCGAGAGGAACAACATGGGTTTGCAGGATGTTATCAATGTATCTCTGACAGTTCAGGTCACCTCCCGCACCGCATGTGGTGAAAACCAATTCAGTCTTTCTTTCAGTTGAAATCCTACCCCGCACCATACAGGAACCACCACCGAAACTGACAGTTTCTGTGATGCATCACTCAGCATACCTTTCTCCCGCTCTTTTATAGACTCTTTTCCTTCTGTCATTACCAAACAAACACACTCGGCATTCATCAGTGAAGAGAACAGAGGGCCATTGCTGGGGTATCTAATCCACGTGTTCTACGGCGAATCTGAGCCTCCTTTCCCTGTGCTCTCTGGAGAGTTTGGGTCCATTTGAAGCTCTCTTTGGTTGAATTCCACCTTCTCGAAGTCCTGCAGACCCATGTGGTTCCTCTCGCTCAAAGTATGGGCGACCAGTTCCTCCTCGAGCACGACAATGACCGCCCACATGCGGCTAATTGTGTTCGGGAGTTCCTGGATGAGGAGAATATTGACATTTTGGACTGGCCCTCTCTTAGTCCCGACCTCAACCCGATCGAGGATCTTTGAGACCGACTCAAACGAAGTGTTTGAGGCAGAATACCGGCTCCCCGGACTGTAGCAGAGCTCAAGATCACCCTCACCGAAGAATGGTAGAGGTTGCCCCAAGATATTGTGGTTATTTTGATCCAGTCAATGCCAAATCGAATGAATGCTGTGATTAGAACTCGGGGAGACAACACAAAATACTGATTCACCATTGTTACGAATGAATCTTGTTGATTTCTCATGTTATAACTTCTTTTGTTAAAAATAAAAAAATCATGTTTTTCTGCTTTTTTGACACCCTGTAGGAAAATTTGAATTTTACGGCTTCTGGTAGGTTTTTTTTAACAATCAAATTATGAAATTGTAGAAAACAAAATTTACAGCATTTTGAGATATCTTACGACTCGATAGGAATAGTAATTTCGAAGATATCGCATATTTGGTGGAAGAAAAAGTTTGATTCGCTTTTGTTGCTCTCAAGTGTATAAGTTTTTCCCAAGAACTTATAAATTTCATCTCTCATGTAGTTGTACATACCCAATAGAGATTGCAACTCTTTGACATTGATTGGCTCTTTTAGATTTTTCACAGCTTCCACACGATTTGTATCGAGCTGGCATCCTTCTTTATTGAACATATGACCTAAGTATTTAATATTTGACTTTTTCAGTTGTATCTTATTTTTGTTAAATTTAATGTTTAACTCTAATGCTCGCTGAAACACTTCATTCAATGCCTTATCATGACTTTCTAGATCCTCAGTAGCTATGAGTAGATCATCGAAATAAATAATTAAATTTTCAATGTCCTTGAAACATTCATTATTATATTTTTGAAAAACTTCAGGTGCTGACTTTAAACCAAATGGCATTCTGAGATACCTGTAAAATCCAAATGGTGTTGAGAAACAACACAAGTCTTTGGATTCATTGACCAGTGCAACTTGATGAAACCCATCTTTAAGGTCTAAGACCGAGAAGTATTTCTTGCCTGACAATTTGATCTTAATTTCATCTAACGTTGGAATTAGAAAAAATTCCCGTTCAATACACTGATTCAAGTCAACAGGGTCAAGGCAAAGCCTTAAGTCACCTGATAATTTTCTCTTACGACTAGGTTACTACACCAGGATTTTGGCTGATCAACTTTTTCTATAACTTTATTTACAGTCATGTTATGCAAAGTATCTTTAAGCTTATCTAATAAAGAATAGGCTACTCTTCTAGGAGGTTTAATGGTAGGATTGAATTCATCCTTCACCCGGATTTTGTATTTCCTTGGAAACTCTCCTAAACCTACAAATACTTGACTGTATTTATCAAGAAGTTTATCATCATTAAACTCACCAGTTTGGTCCAATTGGTTTACTCTATGAATTAAACCTAGTGATTCACATGCTTCATGTCCCAGAATAGGCACTATACCTTTCTGATCAGGCATTATAATCACATCTGCTAAATGAGATTTTTCTTTGTTTACAAATTTGAGTTTTACAATACCTAGGGTTTTGAGTTGATATCCACCAAAAGCTTCACATTTAGTTGTAGACTTTCCTATTGTCTCCTTCAATCTGGGGTTAATTTGTAGTAACACTGACAAGGGCAGTACATTCACATCCGCTCCTGTGTCCAATTTGAATTGAATCTGCACACCATTGAAATTAAATTTCTGAAACCACTGGTTGGTCACCTTCAGACTGGAAATCACATCAATGATGCTGCCACATGCATCCTCGATACAGTTCCCATAATCACTTTGATCCTGTTGCTCCAGTGAACTGACCTTCCTTTGATGAAACTGGGGTTTTTTCCCACACACATTGGAAAAGTGGTTGAAGCCGCTACACTTGAAACATTGTTTTCCCCAGGCTGGACAATTTCTTTTACCATGATTTGACAAACACTTTTTGCAATCATAAGTCCTTTCACTATTAGCATTCTTCTGATAGTTCTTTGTATTCCCAAAAACATGGTGTTGTTTCTGGTGGTACTGGGGTTTCACATATTTATGTTGATTTTGAAAGTGAAAGTTTGACTGAGGGCTGTTGTTTTGTTTTTTGAATTGTCTTCTCTTGTGAATAGCTTGAAGTGCAGCATCTCCGTTTTCATGACCGTTACCATTTTTGATGATTATTTCTTCTGATTTTGCTTAAGCGTCTTCAGTAGAACGGCAGTAGCTAACAACTTCTTTAAGTTTTAACTCTGGATTTCTCAGTAATCTTTCTTGAAGAGCCGGGCATTTAATACCATACACAATTTTAGCTTTAAGATTTGATTCTAGCTGGTCTCCAAATTCACAATTGTTTGCAATATTCATCAAATCAATGTAATAGTCATTGAATGATTCACTTTCCATTTGAGATCTCCCAAAGAACCGATGTCTCTCATGACTGATGTTGGATTTTGGTGCCAATTCAATTGTTAGTTTCTCAAAAAACCTTTGCCACTGTTATATTTTGTAAGTTGAAACTGTCAATAAGGTCATTTAGCCTATCATCCAGGGCAAGTCGCAAGTCGCAAGTGAGCCACTTTAGTAGCTTCTGATTTTTCGTCCAATTCATGGGCAGTGATGTAGTGCTTAAAACGTCTGTAGTAGTCGTTTATTTCTTTACTTGTGAATCTTTCACCTGTGAACTTCGGTACCTGGCTTCCTGACATATTTAATGTTTGAATGCTTAGGTTTGATTTTAATGCTTTGGCACAATAACTTACAGCTTCGATTGGTTCACAGTATTACAGCACTCACATCAGTTTTACACTTTCTCGCATCGCGCTACCGATTCTTTATCACTGATTATCTATCCGATCCTCGTCGCCATGTCGTATTAATAAATAGTCTTTTGTTTAGTACTAAAAACCAGTTCCCCTTTATCCTATCGTACCTATCGCGTTCAACACCGTGTGTCGGCGACTTAACTTATTAATCACCCCGTGTGTCGTCGACCTTCGCCTTCTACCGAAGTGCAACTTGCATTCGGAGCTCGTTAGCAAGTTTGTGGTACCTACTGCATGAGGTACCTAACGCAAGGAGGCGAACAGTCTGTCATAATTCGTCATCGTGTAAGTCAGCGACGGCCAAACAGTCGACCGCGGTCCACCGGTGGACCGCCTAACATTTTCTGGTGGACCGCAAGCAAATTTCGAAAAAAAAAAGTGTCTACTAATTAAAAAAAAAGCAGAAAACTGGATAAAAAAGTAGAAGCGGGGAAAAAATATGTACCTACATTTTAAAAAGTATAGGTAGGTAGATTGTAGGCTATACAAAGGTATGAATTTTGTTGTCTAAAGAGAAAATATATTACTATACCTACTTGTTACTAATGGGCATTACTTGAACCTGCAGGTGTGTTAAGCTTTACTTGTTACTAATGATTTCGGAAAGAAAGAGAGATTGAGAGTGTGTGTAAATTTTATTGTAACCCTTTGATAGTACCGCCGCCGGCGCCAATTCTCTCGCTTATGCTTTCTTGTCTAGTTTACTTTATTACTAATGTGTCTACTCAAGTCTACTGTTTAGTCCCGTTCCCCCTCTCTAAATCTAAGTGCGTCTGATTATTTAACGTAATATTTTGATTTCGTCCGCATTCTTTTCTGTCTAATTTTTGGAAAGTTGTCGGTTTAATTTTTTAAAAACATAACAGTTTTTAGTGTTTTTCTTTTATTGGTGTGATGTTTTAGTTTAAAATTAACTATGTTTTAGTTCAAAATTTAATAGTAACTCATGAATTCGGTATGATCTGCCTGCGTCTTGGACATTACATGCGTAGGTATTTAGTTACTACTAAATTATAAACTTCCCCATGAAACACTGAAGTTAAGCAACGTCGCGCATGTATGGTATTTGGATGGGACCCATCCAGGTATCACCCATGTAATGCTGGCCGTCCCGGCCCCACTCAGGCTGGGTGAGGTAAATGTGAGTAGCTAGGTTTGTTTAGCCTAGCGAATGGAGGGTAAAACCCCCGTCGTGATATGACCATAGCAGTTGAAAGCGACGTGTAGCTCAAATAAATAATAAAATTATAAACTAAAACATAGTAAACAACACACCAATAAAAGAAAAACACTAGAAACTGTTGTGATTTAAAAAACATCAATTACCTACACATGGTAGTAGGTACTTAGGTACCTACCTACTTATTATTCCCTAATGAAGTTTTAGGTTCAGTTTTTTATTTCTTCAGTTTAATAAAAGTGTGAATGTGAATATTTCTAAAATGGACGCTAAGAAAGCCAAGAATTATCATTTTAATAGAGAATGGCAAAATGAGTTTTTGTTTCACATGGTAAAGGACAAGTGTGTTTGTCTTATTTGTAATTCTACTGTTGCCCTGCCTAAGAAAGGCAATGTTGAGAGACATTTTAGATCCATGCACAAAGGATTTAATGACGAGTTTCCTTTGGGGAGCGAGATAAGAAAAGTGAAAGTTGAAGAAATGATGAGAAGCACTTCCACACAACAATTGTTTTTCACAAGAGAAAATTCAAAAACTAAGAATGCAACTTTGGCTTCCTTTAAAGTTGCTGAGATTTTGATGAAGAACAAGAAATCTTTTGAGGATGGTGAGCTTGTTAAAGAAGCTTTTGTGAAAGCCGGTGAAGTATTATTTGCAGATTTTAAAAATAAATCAGAAATTATGTCCGCAATAAAAGATGTTCCTCTCTCTCGAAACACTATCATGAGAAGATCAGAAATGATAGGTAAGGACTTAGACGACCTCTTAAAATCTGATTTGAATAGAGCTCAATACTTGTCATTACAATTTGACGAATCAACAGATTTCACCGATATAGCACAGTTGTGTGTTTTTGTCAAGATGGTTTTTCCCGACATGACTTCTAAAGAAGAGTTTCTGACTCTTATTCCTCTCAAAGATCAAACCAGAGGTCAGGATATTTATGACGCTTTCAAGGAATATGTAAACATAAATAAGTTTCCAGTTCATAAATTAGTTTCATGACAACGGACGGAGCACCAGCTATGGTTGGAAGACATGCGGGATTTGTGGCATTATGCAAAGAAGACGAAGAAATGCCCACTTTCACTTCCTATCATTGCATCATACACCAGCAAGTTTTGACATCCAAAATATTGGACTCCAATGATGTTATGACCCCAGCTTTCAAGATTGTGAACTCAATCAGATCGAGAAGTTTAAGACGACGACAATTTCGACTTTTACTGGAAGAATGTGGTGCTCAAAATGGAGACTTATTGTTACACACGGATGTTCGTTGGCTTAGCCGTGCAAAGTTTCTAAAAAGATTTAGATCTCTTCTACCTAATATTAAAGAGTTTCTGACTGGAAGAAAAGAAGATTGGCCTCAGCTGGAGGATGAGTCATGGCTGATGAAGCTCGCATTTCTGTGTGACGTTACTGAATTGTTGAACGTGTTAAATTTAAATTTACAAGGTAAAAATAAAACCCTCATGGAAATGGTTAGTTTGGTCAATCACTTCAAGGAAAAGATCAATCATCTGGCTGCACAATTAAGAAGTAAAAATTTCAATGGCTTCGAGTGTTTGTTAAAGGAAAGTGAAAATGTGGACGTTGAAAATATTGATTGGAACCGCTTTGCTGATCAACTTGTTGACCTATCCATGGAGTTTGAAAATCGCTTCAATGATTTTAAACAGCTTGAAAACATTTTAATCTACTTGGCAAATCCGTTCAAGGAAATACAAGTTGATGAAGTCAATGTTCTTGCACAGAAAATATCGTCATTGGTGGACGGAGAAGATAGTGAAATAGAAGATGAAATTCTCAAAATAAGGTGTGATTTACATTTGAAAGCACAAGCTACAGTCAACAATTGTTGCGAGTACTGGAACTTCTTGGCAGAAGAGAAATACCCTTACCTCAGAAAGCTATGTATGTACATAACAGCTTTCTTTGGTAGCACTTATCTTTGTGAAGCGACATTTTCGACGATGAATTCCGTCAAAACCAAGTTCAGGAACAAGATCACTGATGCCCACTTACTAGACTGCATCAGAATTGCTGTCACCTCGTATGAAGTAGACCACAAGAAGTTGACAGATGGTCTCCAATGTCAAAAGAAATGAAGGAGGAGGAGAATGGTAAGCAATATTTTTCCAATTTTTTTTCACAGTGCATGAGTGGGGAGGGGGGGGGGGCTAGTGTGGTGGACCGCCAGTAATTTTAAAAATATCAAAGTAGACCGCATGCTAAAAAGGTTGGCCACCCCTGGTGTAAGTGATCCCCATTTCTCTCATCTTGTGTAATCTTTATCTCGTGTAATCAAATCATCTATTTGAACATCTTTAGTGAAAACCGCGAAAGGTAACCTTTGAGCGTCAACGCATCCTACTAAAGTCCCAACATAACTGGTTCGTTCGGTCCGGAAGCCTTTAAAATCTTTTTGTTTGGGTTTTTTTTTAATTTTTAAAACTTTTGTCAGTGAACCTTCTGTTCATTGAAGTGTCGCGTTACGCGTTCGTGGTAACTTTCAAAGTTTTGTGATCTCATTTTATCTTGTGTATGGAGCTCAATTCTCTTTGCGGTGTTCTTTCTTCAGCTAGAGGAAATCTCCTTATCTAGTTTCATCATCCTGTGTGTGAAAACTGGATCTGTATCAGATAAGTTTGGCTTTTAAGTTTTACTTATTATTTATATCCAAAATGGCGATCTGAAAGCCTAGTCGGCATCTCTCTTTGGTTGCTATCTTTATCATGTGTTATTTATCTCCCTTACCAAATTTCAAACTAAAACAGAAGTTGCGATAGAACAGCATTGTGGGCTGATCGGTAAACAATATAATTTTATTTTGCTTTAATCAAAACAATTATTTGATTTTTATTGTTTAATTTATTTTTATCGCGATCTCTCAGCATTTTTATTAATCACTTAAGTGACCATTAATTTAACTTTTTTTCATTGTGCTGTGAATTAAATAATCTAAGTATTTTAATTCAAATTGTGATTATTTTTAATTCAGTGAGATTGAATACCATCAACTTACTTTTGATTTCGGATTCTCATTAGGAGATACCTACAACGCTTACCTACTGATAACAAAGTGTTCTTTTATAGTCTACTTTATACCATTTTTCTATAGTTTATACTTACTTAGTTAAATTTGGTATATAATTGATTTTTTTTTTAAATTTATTTAACTATTTACATTTAAAATTAAATCTTTTTGGTGACTTATCTTTTATCATAATTTGTGAAGAAATAGTGAAAAAATTTCTTCATTTTTGGCAAAACTTAATTTTACTTGTGTTTTGTTAATCTTTTTTATTTAAATCCCTTTTGACCTGATTTTGAAGTGTTAAACTTTTTAAATAATTAATCATTTTTACTTTTCCTTTTGGAAACCTTTATTTTCACGTGTGTTTTAATTTGATCTTTTCATTACTTTTTTGAATATGGTGTAAGTTATCTATTGTATATATAAAATCCATTTACATTCATTCATAATCAACGCAGAGCCTAAACGGCTGGGCCGATTGACTTGAAATTTTGCAGGAAGCTTCCCCTTATGATGTAGGGGCGTACTAAGAACGGATTTTTTGAAGGAAACAGGGGTTCTCAACTTATGGCCAAAAATTAACATTTATTCATAATCAACGCAGAGCCTAAACGGCTGGGCCGATTGACTTGAAATTTTGCAGGAAGCTCCCCCTTATGATGTAGGGGCGTACTAAGAACGGATTTTTTTAAAAAGGAAACAGGGGTTCTCAACTTATGGCCAAAAATTAACATTTATTGATAATCAACGCAGAGCCTAAACGGCTGGGCCGATTGACTTGAAATTTTGCAGGGAGCTTTTCCTTTTGATGTAGGGGCGTAGTAAGAACGAATTTTTTGAAGGAAACAGGGTTTCTCAACTTCTGGCCAAAAATTAACATTTATTCATAATCAACGCAGAGCCTAAACGGTTGGGCCGATTGACTTGAAATTTTGCAGGAAGCTTCCCCTTATGATGTAGGGGCGTACTAAGAAACAGGTGTTCTCAACTTATGGTCAAAATTAGTCATTTTTAGAGTGTTGTCAGATTCTCAAAAGGGTTGTGCTGAATGACTTGGAATTAGGCAGAAAACTTCTTTCAGTGATGAAGAAGCTTACTATGAAAGGATTTTTCAAAGATAACAGGGGTCCTCAACTTATGGACAAAAGTACACATTTTAGCGTCTTGTAAGATTCTCAAAACGGTTGAGCCGAATGACTTGAAATTTGGCAGACAGCTTTTTTTGTGATGTAGAGGAATAATAAGAAACAAATTTTAAAAGAAAATAGGGGTTCTCAACTTATGGTCAAGCTGGATGGCGAATACTATGTTTTTCGACTCATGAAAGAGACTCTCCTGTCATACATTTGGCCGTACACTTTGAAAATGGACAAAGGGTAGTTTTTACAACCGAAAATGTCCAACAGAGAATTGACAACCCTCCTAAAACAACATTAATGGCGTTTTTCCAACTATGCAACCAAGATGAATTTGCAAAGACTCTTTTTTATAATGAAGTACCAGTATTTTATGTGTGGAAAAACAACATGTTCCAAAGAAGGAAAAAAAGATCAATTGTTCCAGGACATCCGGGTGTAAAAAAAGACCAGGTTCTTGGTAAAATTTATACCGTACATCCAAATGACTCAGAATGTTTCTACCTACGATTACTTCTACATAAAGTGCGAGGACCTACTTCATTCAGAAGCATCAAAATGGTAGGCGGCATTGAATACCCTACGTTCCATGCTGCTTGCCTACTGCCTAGCCATGGGTTTGTTACTTGATGATGCGCAAGCAATGTGAACATTATTACCAACAGAACTTATTTGGCAGAAATTTCATACAACACGTTTCAAATGAGGTCTTTCGTCTCTGAAAAAGTGCCATTACTCAATAGTGAACAGAGATACGTGTATGAAACTGTACTTCAGAGCGTCACTTTATCTCTTGATTCTGTAGGTAATAATTTGTTCTTCCTAGATGCTCCAGGTGGAACTGGAAAAACATTCTTAATAAACCTTTTGTTAGCTACAATACGCAAAGATGGAAATATTGCCATTGCTGTTGCATCGTCCGGTATTGCCGCCACACTGATATTAGAAGGAGGCCGCACTGCTCATTCTGCTTTGAAATTGCCGCTCAATTTAAATTCAGTAGATACACCAAGCTGTATTATTGGAAAGCAAAGTGATATGGCCAAAGTCCTCAGGGATTTCAAGTTGATCGTATATGATGAATGTACAATGACTCATAAAACTGGCTTAGAGACACTGGACCGTACTCTAATACAAGACATTCGTGGTGTTAAAAATCTTATGGGTGGTAAAACTGTGCTACTGTCTGGAGATTTTAGACAAACTTTACCCGTTGTTCCACGTGGAACAAGAGCTGACGAAGTGAAGGCATGTTTAAAATCATCCATTTTGTGGCCACAGATAACTGTTCTTTCTTTAAAGTTGAATATGCGTGTACACCTTCACGTTGATCAAAATGCAGATGTTTTTTTGAAGCTTTTGCTTCGGATAGGTGATGGACAGTTACCTGAACAAAATGAAAAAATTGTATTTCCTACCGAACACTGTCAGTTATTAGTCGATTACAACACCTTCCTAGACACTATCTACCCCAATCTAGATGAACCAAGTGTTGTTGTCCCTGTGTGGCTAAAGAATAAGGGCCATGCTAACACCAAAGAATGATAATGCTCTGGAAATTAATAATGACTTATTAAAAAGAATGCCTTCTGAACTATCAACTTACGAATCCGTAGACACTGTTGTGGAAGAGGAAGAAGCCATCCATTACCCAACCGAATTTCTTAATACACTAAATCCTCCTGGCTTGCCACCCCATCGGCTATGCCTTGAGGTTAGAGCACCAATAATATTACTAAGAAATCTGAGACCCCCGAAATTGTGTAACGGCACGCGGCTTCAAATTACATCCTTAAAAAAAACATTATCGAAGCAGTTATATTCACAGGGGCTGGTGCAGGTGAAACGGTATATGTACACAGGATTATTTTTGTCGGCGCGGGGGTTCGAACCCGGGACCTTCCGCATCGTAAGCGAGTGCTTAACCACTGAGCTATTTGTGTGCTCATTTAATCTGTTCATTAGCAACTATGCACTTGGGTTCTTTTTTTTTAATGGAAGGCAGGAAAAATTCTTTCAAAGACACCCAGATCCTGCCTGGGGTGTGGGATTTCCACCCACTAAAAACCCACCTTCTCTAAAAGCTAACCGCACTTGGAACCGAAAAATATCATTACTTCAAGTGCGGCGCTGTAGGGCACCTACTGATTTCGTTGTAGTACCCTCCCATCTCTCTCTTGGGTTCTAATGTGATTTCCGACTACCACTTTAATTTCAAAAGAGTTCAATTCCCCAGTAAACTATGTTTTGCCATGACGATAAATAAGGCACAGGGGCAAACTCTTGAGCTAGCTGGAATTGACCTTAGAACGATTGCTTCTCTCACGGTCAGCTCTATGTTGCTTTTTCAAGAGTAAGGTCTGCCAAGTCCCTCATTGTGTTACAGCCAGATGGTATAAGTGCTTCAAATAACCATAAAACTTATGCAGCGGCGGTGGCCATGCCTTAAGTAAAATGTGGCCATGCCTTGGCCACGCGAAGCGGGTGTAGACCGCTAGTTTTAAATATATTTCAAACTAGTGATTTATGATTTTGTAAATAATTTCAATTGTTTACTTATTTTGGATTTTCCTGTGTTATTTGACCATTTATTTTTTTTTCTCGTGATTTTATCTTTCTTTTGAAAAGTTTATCGTCAATTGGGATTTTTGACTTTTTTTGTGGCTTGATTGATTTCCATTAATAAGCCAAATTTCCTCCTGCTGAGGAGATATCGTGAAAAATGATAGTGTGACGTGTGTTTGATCATTTCAAAATTTATCTTATTTCTAAAATTAATTTCTTTATTTTTATATTTTGGAATTAATTATTTTGAATATCTTCCTAACCGTGCAGTATCTTTATCTTGTGTGTGATATCTATATGCACACCGTGTGACGTGTGTAAGTATTTACTATTCAGTGAATTAAAATATTTTATTTAAATTTTCACTTTGGATCTTTTATGATTTATATCTGTGTAAGGTAAGTTTGTTATTACTTTTTTTGACAAGTTGGTATTTTTTGTCGTGTTATAATTTCTCTTAAAATGTCTCTTACTAAAGCTCAACAAATGGAGCAGTTTATCAAGGCGCGTGAGAGATATCAAACCAGAGTGCAAGATTGTGTGGATCTCATAGGCAAGAATGATAAACAACAGATCTTTCGTGTCAGGTGTGAAAATCTTGGAAGCACATGGGATAAATTCGAGTATGTGACAGATCAGATTCACATCCTCAACGCCCAGCTCAAATCAACAGAGGAACCTACGTCTACTGTGGAGGAGACCAAGAAGTTTGAGGAGTTGTTCTTTCAGGTGAAGGCTCATCTTGCCCAACTGAATCAAGAAGCTGCAGAGGCTGAGGCTGCTGCTGCATCCAGTTTTCGTGCCTCAACGTCACGTGACTCTACCAACCCTTCAACTTCATTCAAGCTTAAGCTACCCACCATTTCTATCCCTATCTTCTCGGGTGACATAACAGCATTTTTTTTTTTTTTTTCAATATAAATCCCACGTTGGGCATTTATTGATACATTACAATCTAGATTAAATCTAATAAGCAATTTTATTCTAAAAAGGTTATAGTAAAAAGTAAAATATATGTACATAAACATAAATATTCTTAAGTCTAGTTGAGGTGGTTACATTTTGCGCTGTACCGTTACGAAGTATAAAAGTAATTTATACTAAATCAAATGGTTTCTTCCTCTTTAATCTTCTAACTAGGTCTGAAACATTGAGAAGATGGACGGCCTCAATATTTTCATGTACCTCTAGCCTCTGTTGATGTTTTGAGGCATAAATTTGCATTGTTTCTCTAACTGACTCAACGCCCAAGTCGCGGTGCAGTAAGTTGTTCCTAATGTACCATGGGGCATTGACAATGTCCCTTAGCACTTTGTTCTGAAATCTCTCTATAATGAGTCTGTTGGATGCGCTGGTACAGCCCCAAAGCTGGATACCATAGGTCCAAACTGGTTTCAGGACCTGGTTGTATAGTAAAAGTTTATTCTCGATGGGAAGTGGAGAGTAGCGTCCCATTAGCCATTTCATCTTGTTGTACTTCATATCAAGTTGAGTTCTTTTCTTCTTTACGTGTTCTTTCCATTTCAGTTTTGCATCGAGAGTCATTCCCAAGTATTTCGCTTGATTCGAGAAGGGAATGATTTTGTTATTGATGTAAATCGGTATGTAGGGCTGATTTCTGTTGGTAAAATCCACATGAACCGACTTACTATCATTTAGTCTTATTCTCCATTTTGAAGTCCACCTTTGAAATCTGGAGAGGGTTTGGTTGAGTTCTGATGATGTTTCTTCGGTATTATCTCCAACTACCAAAAATGCTGTGTCATCAGCAAATGTGGCAATAGTGTTTTCTTCTTCCTCGGGCATGTCACTTGTGTACAATAGATACAAGACTGGTCCAAGTACGCTTCCTTGGGGAACGCCTGCACATATTTCTTGTAGTTCAGAATATGCATCTTCATGTTTAATTCTAAAATACCGATTTGAGAGGTATGATTCAAGAATTTTGGCAAGTTTTTCTGGCAACATTTTTTTCAACTTGAATTTCAAGCCTTCATGCCATACTTTATCAAAAGCTTTAGTTACATCTAGAAATACTGCGGAGCATACTTTCTTTTCTTCTATTGATTTTTCTATCAGATGAACAAGTCTGTGCACTTGTTCTATGGTAGAATGTTTTTTTCTGAACCCAAACTGATGGTCTGGTATGAGTTTCTTGTCAAAAATGACTGATGTTAAGCGCTTGTATAAAAGTTTTTCGAACAATTTTGATAGCACAGGGAGCAGAGAGATGGGTCTATAAGACTTCAGCTCCTCGGGTTGTTGTCCTGGTTTCTGAATCATGATTACTTCAGCAATTTTCCATAATTGCGGCACATATTGTATCTTGAAAGCTGCGTTTATTATTTGTGTTATCCTAACGCAAGCTTTCCGAGGGAGTTCCTTGAGGACTTGACCTGTTATTAAGTCATATCCAGGGGATTTTTTCGGATTAATTTCTTTATCAATTGTTCTCTGTAGCTCTCTTACTGTTATGCAAGGGATATAGTAATCCTCTTCTTGATATAGCATATGTGGAAGAGGTTGTTCATTTGAATCTGGTTCGTTAGGATTAAATATTTTTGATAAATATTTAGCAAATAGTTGACATTTATTATTATTATCACGGATCCATTTACCCTCCGAGTCTCTCAATGGTGGAGATTGATTAATGGGTCTTTTGAGTGGTTTAATGGCTTTCCATAATGAGTAGTCTGAATTTTGATCTGGGGAAAGCTCACTAAGAAAGGTATTAATCGATTCCTTTTTTAAATCTTGTATTTCTTTACGCACCTTTTCTGATAACTTATTGTAAATTGTTTTATACAGAGGGTAGCGACTGTTCTGCCACTTCTTCCGTGCTCTCCTTTTTTCTTTTATGAGTGTAACAATTTCTTTGGGGTAATTTATTCCATGAAGTTTCTTGGAAACTTGAGGTGTATTGTCCCACGCAGACTTTTGTATAGCATCAACAAGATCTTCAAGAGCTTGATCGATTTGGTCTTCCGTTTCCAGAGGAGAATTTAAGGTTATTCTCTTTGATAGATTTATTTTGAAGCTGTCCCAATCAGTTCTTTTGTTGACCAGAACTGGATTGTTTGGTTTTGTGATAATATTTTCGCTGATGGTAAGAACAATAGCCGAGTGATCAGAGCACAAGTCAAGATGTTCATCAATCTTCATGTAGTTAGCAGAAATATTTTTGTAGATAAAAAAATCTATTAGATCTGGTATTTTTTGAGGGTCTGTTGGCCAGTAAGTGGGTTTTCCTGTGGATACATAGTCTCCATTATTTTCTTTCAAAGTCTTAAAAAGAATTTTTCCTCTTTCAGTTGTCATGCGAGAGCCCCAATGTAGATGCTTTGCATTGAAATCTCCGCCTATGATGAATCTATTGCCAATTTCTTTGAAAATTTGATTGAGATCATTTTCTGTTAATCTTTTCCCAGGAGGACAGTAGATACTTGCAATTGTTATTGGAGCCTGCATTGTATGGACTGCAATAGATGCCAGTTGTATGCTTTCGGTTTGAAACTTGAGGTCTTCATGATGTTTTAGGTGTTCTTTAATGAATATACCACTACCCCCACGAGCATTATTACTTGGATGGATGGTATGATAAAATGTATAACCCTTTATTTGGCAAAAGTGTTGATCTGTCATGTGTGTTTCACTGATGAGGCACACGTCAATATTATTTAGTTCTAGTATCACTTGGAGCTCATTTTTTCTTGCTATGAGTCCATTAGCATTCCAGGCAAGAATAGATATACTCTTCATGATTTTTTAGGTTTTGGGCCCGGTTTTGACCGGTTTTCAATTTTTTCTACTCTTTCTTTCATATTAAGTATTTCTATCTTTAGGTCTTTTATACCAGCCAAGATTAGTTGAATATCACTTTGGCTGGTTTGTGATCCTACTACCTTTGCGTACGAAACTCCTCTTTGTACTGCTCTGAGGGGTTCTTTTTGACCTTGAGGAGGTCTTACAATGTTTTCTTGTTTACTTGGCAAGAAACTTGCCCGGATATTTTTGGATTGCATATTTTTTCTTTTTTGCAGTTCTCTGGCAACCATGCAGCCTCTATAGCTGGCTGGATGGTCACCACCGCAGTTGGCACATTTGGCACGTGCCTCACTGGATTTATTGCAATGTGCGGTCAGATGACCTTGTGCACATTTAACACAGCGAGGTTTTTTATTACAGTGATTTTTAGTATGGCTAAATTCCTGACAATTTTTACATTGAGGAATTATTTTGCTACCTTTCATAGGGCATATCTGTACAATCTGTCTGAGGATTTCTGGAATCCTGTAGATGCTGTCTATATTTTCGCTATTATCAAAGGATAATATAAACATATTTAAGGGTTTTTTCTCTTTTGCTGAGAATTTAGCATCAGCTTTTATTATTTTGAACCCCTTTCTTGTCAGGTATTCAATAATTTCCTCTGGCTCGGTTGTGTAGTCAAGTCCTTTGGCCATGACTCTAATCGGGCGAGTTTGTTTGTTCTCATAAGTATGAAACATGAGATTTTCTTTCTGGAGAATTTGCACCGTTTTACGGTAACTCTCTCCGTCCTCAAGATTTATTTTGACTTTGTTGTTATCAACTATTTTTAGTGGTATAGTTCTCAGGTCCTATTTCAGTATTCACGATATTAGTAAGACTAGAGATCTTACCTGGCTTATCGACAAATATTGGTGGGGGCTTTCGGTCTTCAGGTCGAGTCCAATTTTTGCCTTTTTTGTTGGCGTTTTGTTGTCCTGAGGTTCTTTTCTTCTGTTTCCTCTCTTGAAGAATCCAGTTGGTCTCTGTGTGCAACTCCTCTTCGTCAGTCTCGTAGAGAGGTTTGACAGTTACTTGAGATGACTTGGATTCTGTACTCAAGGTAGCTACAGCTACCACTTTTTCTGACATGCAATTTTCAAATGATTGCAATAACTGCCTGATTGCTTGCTGCAGTGGTTCACTACCAGGCGGGAATGTCCAGGCATTAAAGAAGCTTCTTAGCGCTTCTAGTGCCTGGGCATGGCTGGTATTTGCTGCTGCCTGGGAATTCGCTTCATTTGACGGTCCACCAATTGCTTCCATGGTGTGGTCCGGCATATGGTTGCGTGTAAGGCTCTGACAGGTCAGTACGCGCCTACGTGACGGCCCTGATATCAGATCTTGCACATAACTAACACTCACTTAGTACAGTTGAAATTTACATTGTTTATAATAATCTGCTGTCACTAGAACGGATTGTTTGATGTTACACATTCCTTTATCACTACGTCACTCTGACATTGGACTAGATAAATTATTGTTTACTTTTGCAAAATAATACGAAAGTGAAAACTAGAGTATGCACGGCACGACCGTACTCTATCACTGCTGACTCGAGACTAACAGCATTTCCATCGTGGAAATCTCTGTACGACGAGATCGTACACACGTGTAATCAACTTAGTGACATACAAAAATTTTCTTACTTGAAGCAATACCTACAGGGTCCTGCTTTATCCACCATTGAAAATGTATCATTTTCTGCTGCCAATTACCCATTGGCTTATCGTACCTTGTGTGATCGGTTTTCTAAAAAACGAATCATTGCTGCTTGTCATTTAAATAAAATCCTACTGTTTCAACCTCTGACTAAAGATACAGTAACCAGTCTTTCATCTTATCTTGATGAATTCTGTACAACTGTTGAATCTCTGCGAGGTCTTAATCTACCTGACTTCCGTGAATTTGTTTTGGTTCATCATTGCTTACGAGCATTGGACCCAAAAACTCGAATGGAGTTTGAAACCGAAAAAGCAAATGTGGCTTTTCCAAATTATGACGATGTGGTAAGTTTCGTGAAAGCAAAACGATCTGTGCTTGAAGTTTACTCAGTCGAGTCAACTTCAACTTCTCATCAGAGTGTTGTGAAATCTAAACCCCAGACCACATCTAAGATGCTTGTAGCTACCAATGTGGAGCCCGAAAATAAGGCTCACTTATCTAAACCTTTCAATTCTAACCGAGAATACATCTCCGCTAGAAAGTGTTCTGCATGTGATCACGTGGGTCACATGCTATCAAAGTGTTACAAGTTCTTGAAGATGGATCCATCTCAGAGGTTCACTGTGGTGAAACAAGCCAAATTGTGTTTTGGTTGTTTTGGATCAACCCATTCTTCATTGAACTGTCAATCAAAGTATAAGTGTCGTGTGTGTAATAGTTCCTCACATAACACTTTATTACATCCTGTGTCTAGTGATCAGAAGCCCTCGACTTCTACTAATCTACCTATCAGTGGTGTTATGCAATCTAGTTTGCAATCGTGTTCCAGTATTCTTCTGGGTACGGCTATCGTGAAAGTGCAAGACTACATGGGGGCCTGGATTCCGGTGCGCTGTGTTATCGATCCCGGAAGTCAAATTTCTGCTGTGACGGAGAAGTTGGCGCAAACCCTCAAACTACTAAGAGGACGTTCAACCATCCAGATATCAGGAATTGGATCCGCGAATCCAATTCAATCCAGGGGAGAGGTCAAGTGTGAAGTTTCTCCTCACTTGGAGTCCAGCTGTGAGCCCTTATGTGTTCATGCCGTGGTTTTGCCAAGAATCGCTGCTGACTTGCCGTCATCCATCCCAACATCTGTGCTGCAACGTTTTGCTCATTTGCAACTTGCAGATTCATCTTATCTTCACAAACAAGTCTCAACGTGTATTGACATGTTGATTGGTGCTGAGCATTACGCTCATATCGTGTTATCAAATATGCCGATCATTACAGGATTTCCATCCGCAATTCCAAGCAAGTTTGGGTGGCTTCTCATGGGTAGTGTTCAGGAAGATGGTGTTTATTCTTCCACCAACCAACCCAAATGTACATCGCTCTTTATATCCAGCATTAAAGATCCCATCTCCACTCAACTTCAACGCTTCTGGGAGATGGAGAATGTAAGTGACATTCCTCCCGTGGAAAATCCTGAAGATCTCGCATGTGAAGAACATTTCGTGAGAACTCACTGCCGTGATCCATCTGGTACGTATGTTGTAAGCTTGCCATTTCGCAACAATCAACCTCCTAATCTGGTAACTAATAAATCTCAAGCGGTAAGTCGTCTTTCTAGCTTAAAGAAAAGATTAGACAAGAACCCCAAATTAAAAGATCTCTATGCTGATAATCTGAATGACTATCTGATCAATGGTCATATGGTTCCTAGTAATGTGTCGTCTGATTATCTCCTCGTTCATCATGGTGTACATAAAGAGAGTTCTAGTACTACCAAACTCCGTGTTGTTTTTGACCCTAATGTGAAGGGTTCTAATCAGTTGAGCTTAGCCGAGTCTCTCATGGTAGGCCCCAAATTGCAGAAGGATATTGGCGACCTTCTAACTACATTCAGACTCAATGCAGTGGCATTGACTTGTGACATTCAAGCTATGTATCGGTCTATCTGGGTGACAGAGGCTGATCGAAAGTATCAACATATTTTATGGATGGAAAAAGATAATCCGGAATTAAAAGAATTTGAATTAACAACCGTGACTTTTGGGCTTCCTCCAAGCCCTTTTCAAGCTCAGAGGGTGCTTAAGCAACTCGTGCTAGATGAAGGATCTAACTATCCCTGTGCTGCTCCCGTCGTGTTAGATGACATCTATGTTGATGATGTCGTCACCGGGAGTCAGAGTGTATCAGAGGTCATCGACCTCAGAGATCAGCTTATCGCATTGCTTCGTGTTGGAGGCTTCAGTGTGCGTAAGTTTGCCAGTTTTCATCCAGATGTGCTGGATGATCTGCCACCAGAGGCATGTGAGCTGTCTCATAATCTTGGATCTGACGACTCAATCAAACTTTTGGGTATGAAGTGGAATCCAACAAGTGATGTCTTCTTTTACTCGATCATTCCTCCTGAATCAACTGAAATGACGAAGAGAAAAATCTTGAGCAGTGTGGCATCCATTTATGATCTGAATGGATATCTTAGCCCCATTACCATTTGGATGAAGATATTCTTACAAAAGATGTGGCTTGACAGCAATCTTTCGTGGATACTCCTCTCTCCGAACATCTTCAGGAGAAATGGAAGACATTCACTGCAGAATTGCCATTGGTGAGTGACATCAAAATATCTCGTTACATTCCATCGGCTAATTCCAAATCCATCAGTCTGGTTGGATTTGCTGATGCGTCCATTTCTGCGTACTCATGTGTTGTGTATCTTCGTGTTTGTGATCCTGACGATGATGTCAGAACCTATCTAATCCGTGCGAAAAGTAAAGTTGCACCTTTGAAAGTGCAAACTATCAATCGTCTTGAGCTCAATGCAGCTTACTTGCTTGTAAAGACAGTCAAATCATTGAAATTTTTATCTCAAAAACTATCGATAGATAATGTGTATTTATTTTCAGATAGCGCTGTGGTCCTTTCGTGGTTGAAAACTCCACCATATCTCTTGAAAATCTATGTGGGAAATCGCGTGACTCAAATTCTCGAGTCATCTGAACCAAGTCAATGGCGACACGTCACCACTGACAAAAATAGTGCGGATCGTGCTAGTAGAGGCTTGATGCCATCTCAACTTGTGAGCAATGGATTGTGGTTTAAAGGCCCATCATTCCTCAAGCAATCGCCGGAAGCGTGGCCAACACCGTTGGCTACTGTGCAACAACCTATTCCCGAGTTGAGACCTTCTACTACACTTGTGATCAAAACGGAAGATAACTATTTGATGAAAACTATTGAAAAGTTTTCTTCCCTTACCAAAGTGAAACGTGTCATAGCGTTTGTGTTACGCTTCATCGACAACTGTCGAAATCGTGCATCATCGATAGTGTCATCGGATCTAACTTTATCAGAACTGGATCGTGCTCTAACTCAGTGCATCCGTATCACTCAACAGTGTCACATGAATGATGAGTTGAAATCAGTCAGTCTTGGTCAACCGTGTGCTGCTCATCTGCGAAATCTCTCGCCGATCATCAACTCAACGGGGATTCTTGCTGTGGGGGGGAGGCTCTCTCGTGCTCCCATTCCTGAAGGATCGAAGCATCCAATACTTCTTTCCGCTAAAGCGTATTTGACCAAGCTGCTCATTGAATCATATCATCAACTAACTCTTCATGGTGGACCAAAAGTTGTGCAATCCTTGCTCCAGCGGAAATACTGGATTATTGGAGCACGAAATCAGATTCGCAGTATCTTATCCAAGTGTGTTAAATGTGTAAAAATGAAACCTCTGTTTCATCAACCTGTGATGGCAGACCTGCCTGTGTCCCGTTTTGCGCAAGGACGCGCATTCATCAATGTGGGAGTGGATCTTGCGGGTCCTTTTTCTCTCAAGTCCGGACCTCGTCGGAATTCTCCCATTGTGAAGGCGTACTTCGCAATCTTCATATGTATGGCGACTAAAGCAATTCATTTGGAGCTTCTTTCATCTCTCTCTACTCCGTGCTTCTTAGCGTCATTGGATCGCGTTATCGGAAGACGTGGTCTTCCTTCGTCAATCTACTCTGACAATGGCACCAATTTCCAGGGAGCTGCTCGCCATATATCTGAAACTTATCAGTTCCTTTTGAACTCTCATGATCAAATTGCATCTCATCTCCTTCTGAAGGAGATATCCTGGATCTTCAACCCTCCATCGGCTCCCAATTTCGGTGGATTGTGAGAGGCAGGAGTAAAATCTGTGAAAGGACATTTGAAGCATGTGATAAGTGATCATTCCTTCAATTATGAAGAGTTTAATACTCTGCTTGTCCAGATCGAGGCGATTTTGAATAGTCGTCCTCTGTGTGCTCTTGGAGCAAATCCCAATGATGGTGTGGACATCCTCACTCCAGGTCATTTCTTGACTGGAGCTCCACTTCTGGCGCGGCCTGAGAGTGATGTGTCTCAAACCTACATTCCACCCTTGAAGCGTTGGCTTCTCATTGTTCAAGCATCTCAGTGTTTCTGGAAAAGATGGAGATCAGATTATCTCAACACTCTTATCCAGAGAAACAAGTGGACATCATCCTCCAATAGTCTGAAGATCAATGACGTTGTTATAATCCAGAGTCAATCTTCTTCACCTCAACAATGGCCGTTGGGTGTAGTTACCAAGGTGATGCCTGGCGAGGACAATGTGGTCCGTGTGGTGACTGTGAGGACAGCCAACGGTGAGCTGATCCGTTCTGTGTCCAAACTGGCGGTGCTACCTGTGAGTGCTCCGCAACAGTGATCAAGCCTGTGGGCTTCATTCTTTTTTGTAAATACTTGGTGATTTTATCTTGTTTTTTTTTTTTTCTTTTTCTTAATTTTTGATCAATAAAATTAACCTTAAATTGTGGTGGTGGAATCTTTTGCTGAGAGATCATGCGAATATTTTTTGTGTATTTTATTAGAAATCAAGTGGATTTCTGATAACCAGTTTCTTTTTTCTTTTTTTACTTATCTTGTGTTTTGGAAATCAAGTGGATTTCTGAGTATCAAATGAACTTATCTTTCATGAGACCCCAGTTTTCTCATATTGCCTATCTTCCTCATGATTCCAATTAGTCTAAAGGAAGAACAGTGCAGTGGGAAAATAGCATCCTATTTTGTGGGGGGGAATGTTTAGTACTAAAAACCAGTTCCCCTTTATCCTATCGTACCCATCGCGTTCAACACCGTGTGTCGGCGACTTAACTTATTAATCACCCCGTGTGTCGTCGACCTTCGCCTTCTACCGAAGTGCAACTTGCATTCGGAGCTCGTTAGCAAGTTTGTGGTACCTACTGCATGAGGTACCTAACGCAAGGAGGCGAACAGTCTGTCATAATTCGTCATCGTGTAAGTGATCCCCATTTCTCTCATCTTGTGTAATCTTTATCTCGTGTAATCAAATCATCTATTTGAACATCTTTAGTGAAAACCGCGAAAGGTAACCTTTGAGCGTCAACGCATCCTACTAAAGTCCCAACATCTTTAGTTGCGGATACATTTAACACATTGAATCTTTATTTAATAAAAGCTCAGGTACAGAAAACACACATTTATAAAACATTAACAGTGACAAAATTATATTACAAAGGTTCGCCATGAGAGCTGTACTACGTCTATGTTTTGAGGACACCAGTGTTGCCAATAATATACGAGTATGACACTTATATACAATTATACATACGAAATACTATCTTGGTTGAAAGCCCAAGGACAAATGTCTATAATAAGAGCAGTTGGTTTGAGAATAAGAGGAGCAAGGAGGCTAATGAGAAGCATACCCTATGAAGACGGAGCGGGAATGCCTCATTTTTATATATGATTATTTATTTATTTATTTTTAATTTATGAGACTGGAATAATGAATTTGTAGTCGGACAGTATAAATAAGGCAATTTTCAATAAAAAAAAACCGTTCACGAGATAATATATAAGCGTATAAGAAAAATTCAGAAACTATTAGTGCAAAGCTGATGAATTTAAAATGGAACCATCTGCAATACTTCTCCTATATGTGTGCAATATTTTGTTGAAATCCGTTCAGTGGTTTTTGAGATTTGCGCGTTACAAGGAATGTATTTAAGACCGACAGACAGACACAAAACCAAAGTTGCTCAGGAGGTTATGAAACGTACAGAAATAGGAACTAATTGAACTCGGAGCAAAAAAACTATTTTTTTTTTTTACAAAATCGAACACAACACTTCTGATTTCTAACAATAGAAATCTATCGGAAGTAAAATGTCACATAGGTTTGTAAACTAGTCAACTTAGGTATGTGAATTTCCTAATAAACTATACAAATTTTGGCAAGGAATTCACAATTGCAAGTCTTCGATGGTACATTAATACACCACTTCCCGTAAGATTCCCCGCAGTTAAGCAACACATAGTGAGATGAAGACTTGGTAGTTGAAAATTCGTTATGCTAGTTATAGACCCATTTATTCGGCACCTTGTAGATTTTTTTGCCCTTGGACGGTTAGATCTTTGGTCCTGATTGCTGGAGAAAAAAGGTAGTTCTTTTGAAAAGGAACTTTGAATTAGTGATAAAAAAAGACAATGGTGATGTGTTTTATGTTTTTTTTTTTAATTGATAGAGTGAAATAATCCAAGAGTGAAAAAAAAAAAAAAAAAAAAAAAAAAAAATATTTTAGGTAGGAATATTGTATTTTTAATTTTTAGGTGGGAATATTGTAAGTGTGTCACGCAGGGAGGAATTCTCCTTGTGACCTTAATGTTAAAGAGTCATGAAGTTAAAATTAATAAAATAAAAATGCAGAAACTATCACCGTTAGAAGATTTTACTATCTCCAATATCTCCATTCCCGTCAACTATCCCAAGAGCTGCAGATGTGGACGCCAAAGAATGCGTTGCAAATTTCAATTGTGAAGCAAAAATGTGGAATGAATTTAAAATGAAAAGTTTGGACGGAAAAATGAAAAATGTGAAGAAGAATTTTAAATATCCTTTTGTGTTAAAAATGCTCATCTTTGTTCCTTTTAGGGAAGTCTGATTATTTCTGATGATTTGAAGGTTCGTTGGAGTTGGCGTTTTCAAGTGGCGTTCTTACGTGAATTTTTTTTTAATTTCTTATAACACCTTAAACCGGAAAAAAAATGTGAAAGAGGTTAGGTATACTCTGAAGTTCTCCACTAAACAAAAGCTGATTAGTTTAAGAAAAAAAAAAAAAAAAAAAAACAAACAAACAATATTCTACATTTTTTTGGACCTAAAAAATATCTTTTTAGATACGACCTCCTTTTTTTTAATCTAGCTTTCCTTAACCAGCTTTTTTTATTTTATTAGTCTGTGATCTCTCTCTCCCCTTCATTTTTTGCTCTCTACAATCCATCATATTCTGTTCTTACCTGTTTCGCAGTTCTTTCCTTGCTGATTCTCTTCTTTTTGAAACCAAAAAACAAAATGTATAGGTAATAGTGCTACAAGCTTATTAGAAAAGCTTGAAAATTTATCATGGAAAATGAGGTCAGAAACGTTAAAAATAAGATGGGTTCAGAAATAAGATACCTATGTAGTAGGTAGGTACAAAAGAAACGTAAGAGTGATAAATAAAACAGAAAGGAACAGAGCTATGTTCTGGTCTAATGGTCTATCTTATATAACTTTAAAAAAAAACTATAGGTACTTTATAATTATACCTTATGGGTAATATAAAGTAAAAATCAACATGCATGATATATTTTCTTAACTCTATGGCTAGTCGACGCTCAAGAAAGTATAACCGTTCTGTAAGTCTAATCAATAATCAAGGTCAATAATTTTTAAACTTCCAGAAAGTTTAAGTGTAGAACCATAATCGTATTGATGGATGACGATAAAAATGTCTACCTACTAAATTGAAAGTAGAGAATGTTGAGTAGCATTGTTTAAATGTAAGCCACATTGCATACCTACAAAGTATTGGGGCGCGCATACAAATAATATCATCTAAAATGTATCACAGCATGAACAACAACATTGTTTTTTTACAATTTTCAATACTAAAGTGGTAGGTTATATTTGACAAAAAATAGAATTATGAGTACAATTAATTAGTGCATATAAAATTACATTTTTAGTTATTTAGTATTAAACGTTTTTTGGAGGTAAAAAAAAGTCATTCATTTTGTTTCAGAGAATATCAGTAAATTTAAATAACGGATTTGATAAGATTAAGCCGGGCATGCACGATTACACGTGCAAACATGAGTGACATGCACGCGTAAACAGAGAACGGGCTGTATAAACAAACTTATATTCATGGTATTTTTCTGCCGCACATGCGCATGCATGCATGGACGTGTTTGGCCGGCTTCAATTTACATAAAAATCCACCAACCGAAGGCAAAATATTGAATGTCGAATATACATTTCTAATGCTCATGCTGACGATGATTTGTTTATGTAGGGCAGTGAGAGCATGCTTTCAATTTCCAGGGAAAGTGGCTCCATAAATTTCCTTGATTATGCATGAAAATGTCTTTTCCCCCTCCTATCTCTTTGTCTCTGTCCGTCTCCTCTCCTTCTCCTTCTTTCATACATTTTCCTGATTGTTGAAGAAAGGAAACTTTTGCTGTGTGCCACCTGCAGCACAATACTTTCTCAATTTTATATTAATGTGCTGCGTGACTGAGTGTACGTATCAGTTAAATTAATCATGGTGTAATTAACTAATCAGCTGATTAGTGCTGTAGGTGAGTTTATCAATGGCATGATGGCAATATAAATAGTATTGAAAGTTAATCATTGTCTTATATTAAGCGTTGATTAAATAATATCAAGTGCTAAATTCCGTAATGATGAGGAATCATTTTAAAGTCCCAAATTTTTGAAATTGAATTTTTATAATGATTTTTTCTTTGATGAAATGCTAGAAAATAGAATGTCACCTATTGTAATACTTAACATTCACCGTTTGTTGATCATATAATGGAGATGTTGATCTTAATGCAGAGTGCATGAATTCAGAGCTCAAACATTCGCTCAGATACACAAAGCATTGTATCTTTTTCATATCAAATAGCATCTTTCAGTTCTTAGGGGGTTTTTTTTACCCAAATTAAGAATACAATAAATCAATGCTATACCCAAAGACATTTCAGTTAACACAATCACAGCAAGAGAGAATATCTGTATCAATTGTTATCATTCATTCCACCAAAGAAAAATTAATTTTTAAACGTCAGTTGTGAAAATATAGGCATTTCAAAATAGTTCTGGATCAATGGCGGACCTTGTATATTGTGATACTCCCTAAAACTCTTGCAAGACACTATTTACTGTTTCGGTTGCTCAGTGGTAAAGGCGGCACTCTGTGAATATAGAGATTCTTCCCATCTGGGATTTTACCACATTATAATATGTCTTGGTCTTACTGCTGGAATAATGGAGCTTAATAGTCCTAATTGGGCAGTATAAATAAGGCGATACTATTATTATTTACACGTAATGAAGAAGAATTTTTTTAAGCATGTTATATTGTACCAATCAATGTTCAAAGATGTAAGAGGATAGTAAAAAAAGGAAATTACCGACGGACTCACAACTCGGAGGTCAGAGTCTCAAGAATGATGAACTTTATTCAGGGATGGTTTGAGACTATCACCTCCTTTTCCTCATTAATTTGAGTTTGTGACCACATAACCATAAGACTCTGAGGGATAGGTGGTAGAAAATGCTTTGAGCGTTAAACTCGCCTGGTGGTTATCTTCGACTAAAGAGTATTTTCATTATAAATATAGATTTATGTCCTAATAATTATTATTTTTGAACCATATTTTCAAAATTTGTTTTTAGTAATAAAGTAAGTCATCAAACTTCATCGAAAACCTCTTTTCTTTCATTCACAAACATAACAAAGCTACTTGGTCTCGCTAACTTTCCGAGTGAGCACATTATGGAAAATAAAGCGTCTCCACTTGAAAACAAATAAATGACCTCAGATATCATTCGAAATTGTCCTCATACTTTATCTCCCTTCTGGAATGGTGTGTGAGTGCGGTGTGTTACAAAATTCTGGTGTGTGATGTGTGTGTGTATACAAATACAAAATACAATTTTATGAAAATCCGTCTTTTAGTTTTTTGGTTAGGTATATCTCGAGGAACTAGATCCTGTTGAAGTGAGAGAGCAACACACCAGAAATCATGCTGACTCAGCCGCCCTAATTCAATAGAGATGTGTTCAACAGCATATATCTGTAAATTCTGCTGATACTGTCTTGGGTATCAATTTCAATGTATTTTGTCAAAACTGTGGCGTACTTCATACATAATTTATTATACTTATTTTCCTATTCTGACATCATATGTATATTTAACTGAAAGATGTTTTTTTGGTGATACTAAATTGACTTTATTGTATTTGGAGCCAACAAAGACCGTGAGGCAACCGGTCTCCAACCCGGCGACGCTTTGTTTGAGTGGTTTCTATTTTTGGCGGACCCTGTACTTATTCAGTTACTACAAATGAAAATACAGAGTGAAATCAAAATTACAAAATAGACGTGGACGTACGTATACAAATACAAAATACAATTTTATGAAAATCCGTCTTTTAGTTTTTTGGTTATATCTCGAGGAACTAGATCCTGTTTAAACATAATAAACTTAAAGTTCAGCCTTTGAGAATATTAGATAAGCAGAGTGGCGCGTAACTTCAGCCGGGACTGTTACTTTGAAATCTTCCGCAGCGCTTTTTTGAGCGGGTTGCGGACGACCTTCTCTCCCCACACAGAAATAAACACTCGTGTATTTAGCTCATTGTCAAATTTCGTCACGTTTCGTATGGTTCCTGCCCTTCCACACACAAGTAAAAACTAACTCACAATTCAGTCAAACTTTCGGTCCTTTTCTTCTTCATCTATTTATTACAAACCTCTTTGGAGTCGGCAAATCGGCATTGTTATATCTCTTTCTCATTGTTTGGGTTGGTTGGTTCTAGAACACTCCTTCTTTTTCAAATTTGAAAAAGTACAATGAATTTTAAAAATTCTATCAAATTTTAAGAAGTATTTTTGAAATTGTCAGTTTTAGGTGCATAATTTCAACAAACGACACATACTCCATACACTACACACTGGACACGGAAGGAGCCCAGAACAATAGTTCTGGGCGTCCAAAGCGTTCACCCATATCTATCCTTCCACACATGGACATTTTACGTCTGGTTGAACTTCTTAACCCCAAACCTGATAAGGGCGCCAATTATTTGTGTAATTGTCTCTTGGCCTGACAAAGTTGGTACCGTATCCCCACGGTGAGTCACATTACTACGGGGTACGGGATTGTAAATTTCATTCGTAACCTCATCAAGCCTGGTTTGGGTCGGGAATAGCAAGCATCACGAGGGTTCGAATTTGGTCACCTACATCCAAGTCATAACCTCGCTGGACGTTGCTTTAGACGCCGTGTAAATAAAATATCCAATGAGTAAAATAAAGAAAATCGAATGAGACAGAAAATGTCTAAGTAAAACGACATTTTGGACATTTTGGACATTTTGGACATTTTGTTTCAAAGGTGGTGCTGGCGAAATGGACCCATTGAACACGGCACTGAAGAGATTGTGAAGGAGTGTGAATTGAAATGACTGAAATGAAGACTGTGGGAAAAGGATCTGAAATTGAAAATGAAAGGGGAGAGAGAGAGAGAGAGTGGAAATCTGGGAGAACAAGAGAGAGCGAGGAGGAAGGAGAGAGAAAGAGAAAGGTAAAATCTGACAGAAAAAGAGGATACACAAGGAGAGAGGAAAATCTGGAAGATAGAGGAGGTTATAGATATAGATAAAAATATAGAGTAACAGCGTCTGAGTTCCTTCATCTCTCTTTCTCTTTCTCTCTTTAACCTCACTTGGTCTGGGTGGGTCCGGAAATAACCAGCATCACAAGGATGCGAATTTGAATAGTTTACCCATCTTAGTCCTAACCTCTTGAGACATTGCTTAACTTTAGTGACAGAACGAAAACTGGTACCATCAATGAACTGTCTGATCTTTGTCTTTTTTATGCAAACGGAGGAATTTAAAAATCAAATTTTATCCCTTGGCTCAACATAAGTTAGGCACTAATCTTGCACAGGGTTACGTGGTAAAAAAATAGCACTCTGAGGGTTACATGGTAAAAAATGTTTTAAACATTGACCTCGCCAAGTCATGACCAAGTGGGTAGCGCACCAGATTAGCACGCAGAGAGACAAGGGATTGATCTCCAGCAGAGCAGGATTTTTTCTGCCCTCTATTACTTGTATGTCCGGGGTTCACTCATACCTCGTGAGGAAATATGAGCTCCTTTAGTTATGGACAAAAGTATTATACATATTGGGATATTCAAGGGAAAAAAAATCCTTTGTACTCGTATGTGAATCAGAAACGTCTTGTATTTACTAATTATATTTTAAAAAAAAAAAATATTTTTTAATTATTACTGATTAATAACACCATGATTAAATAACACCATAAATACCGGGAGCGTTTGAAATGGTATTGATTCAATTACCATTAACAGATTTCTAGACACATGTGGATTTAGAATTCATCAGAAAGCCAGTGAAAACACACAAATCAGGCGTTTCGAAGAAAAAGCTATGTAGGTAACCATTACTTGCTGTTTCCTCAAATGAATTGTGTCAGCTGGGGGCCAGTTGGTTCTGCAGAACAGAGTAGAGCTTTTATCAATTATGAAAACTGATGGGGGCAGTAGACTAACAGGGAAGTTTTCAGGAAGTGTCTGCTTTGCGCTCGGGGACATTGATTCCTGTTATGTAGTGAAGTAGATTTTCTTGTGAATTTTAATTTATTAATAGATATATATTTATTCGTATATCATGATTTTTTGTAGTGAGATTTGTGTTTATTAAAATGACAGATCAAAGTGGTGACCTTTTCTTGGTTAATGTCTAGCTCATTTAACTAATTCGGGGCGAGTATTTTAGCCTTCATTAACTTAAAACCTACCCACCCTTAAAACCTTCATCATTGTCATCATTTCATTTCAGTCATTTCTCGCCTACCTATGGCAATTTCTTCCACCCATATTAATCTCACCGACCTTCGTTGGGGCTGGGAATAGCCAACATTTGATTGTTAATCTATTTTAAATGACAAAGACCATACTTTAGGTAAGTAGGTAAGTGATATAATTTTCAAGGTATCTTCCCTCTGATGATAAACCCTGAATCCTCCCCTGTGACGACTTACCGACATTTAAAATGAATGGAATTTCAAATGGGTGTTTACTCAGTGGTTCTGTGGGTACAAAGGATACGCCGCTGGGTTCCAAGGTAGAGAGCAGTCGAAATATTCAGCTCGAGGTAATAATTAATCTACGAGGGAAATTTGAGTGGCATGTTTGGTAGAAATTTGTGTCGTGAAGAAAATCTGGGGTGAAAATTTGTTGCTCCAGTGATGTCCTAGGGTTATGCATACGGCGGTTCTTATTTTTTCACTGATGTTAAGCAAGGCCCAGCGAGGTTAAGACTTGAATGGGTGTAAATTTAAAATCGAGAACGGCTGCGATAAGATAATGTGGGTAGGTTATAGATAGTTGTTTATTAACGTATCCAGACAAGCCTATTAGATTTGTGGCCGGAGAAACTATTCCAGTCAAAATTCGATCTTTCGTTGCTTCTTCTTCTTCTTTTAATCTGTCTTATCCCGCCTAAACAGGGTTGACGTTGTCAACCTCATGGATGAGGTTGGTTGGTTTTGGCACATTTTAACGGCTGGATGCCCTTCCTAACGCCAACGATTCTATTTGATTTAACGTCCTGGATTAGGACGGTGATTTTACCCTCCATTCGCTGGGAATCGTACCAGCTACCCACATTAACTTCACCCAGTCTGAATATGGCCGGAAATGCCAGCCTCACATGCACGGAGGGAACAAAATTTTCTGTATGAGAAATCTGCTCTGACCGGGGATCGAACTCAGGATCTCTGAACTACGGGCAGTATAGTCATGGACTACGGGTAGTTGTCACAACCGTTACGCCACGGAGGCTGGCGTATGTGATTACTTAGATACATCAGAAGCATTTTCAAACGGCATTTTCAAGCCGCAGCCTATAGAAAACAACGCGGCTCAATCTCAAGTCATGATAATTACATGATACTTTTTTTTTTTTTTTTTTTTTTTTTTTTTAAAGGTAAGTGTGTCCCGGAACCGCTTTCGCATTACTTCAGGGCACTTTACCTTTACATCCATGCCATTCCGGAAACGAAAAACTCGGTTAGAATTTTCCGCTCCGGCCGGGATTCGAACCCGCAACCTCCGGGTCAGTAACCAATGCTCTGAACCACATGATATTACGCCTTAGTGAGAGAGAAAGAGAGAGAGAGGGGATTAGATTTCAATTTAAGAAGCTAATAATACAAGCCGAAGCGGATCCATATCTCACTCATCACATCCTTTTGTTTGACCCGTGACAATTACCTACATGTGTCAAGCCTTAATCAGAGAGAGAGAGACAGAGAGAGTGAGAGAGAAAGGAGAGACAAGATAAAGGCTTACCATAATGTAAGCGAGGTGTAGAATTACTGGGAGAGAGATAAAGGGTGTGTATCATGTTTTGTTTGAGGACCACATGGTGTCAATCATCACCCCCATCCCCCGTGATACAATGTCCCAGAGATAAGTCACTCCCAAAACACAAAGTGTGTAACAGTGCCGTGGGTCCTCCAAAAGTAGGATCATAATAATATAATGTTTATCATAATAATATAAAGTGGGGTGTATCTACAGTCTACACTCTACAGTACAAAGTACCTACCCGCTTTTATCAATTTAAAAATCGTTACAAAGTTAAGTTTAAAAAAGTTTTATTTTTGGTGAAGCACAAGGGCTCTTCACATTTTTTGTGGGTAGCGCTGCGCTACTCAGAGCCTCCTTCACTTTTCGAATTTTATTACATCAATTTCTATATACTCTGGTAATGCCGCCACTGTTCGTTACTCATACAAGTAACTATACAGGGTGGTCCAGAAAGTTTGCACCAAAATGATAGGGGTAATAAAAGAGACCATTTCCAACAAAAATATTCCCGGACATTTTCCTTTATTTTTTGTCGTTTTCAAAATGGCGGCCAAAATGTGTGTTTTTCAATTATGTGCGTTCAGAACCTTGACAGCCTAAATGAGCATGATCATTAAAACATTGAACGGGTTAATTTAACTTATTTTAATTAAAATTTTATTTTCAATTCAAAAATGCAATCCGTTTTTTTCTAGGTGGTACAGAAAAAATTGAAAAAATCAAAAGCCAAACCAAAGTCGGAATATTTGAAAAACACGTTTTGGCCGCCATTTTGAAAACGACAAAAAAATAAAGGAAAATGTCCGGGAATATTTTTGTTGGAAATGGTCTCTTTTATTACCCCTATCATTTTGGTGCAAACTTTCTGGACCACCCTGTATTTTCTCACGAGGCATGAGTGAACCCCAAACATCCAAGTACAGAGCAGAGAAGTCCATGCCCCGCTGGGGATTAAACCCAGGTCACCATGCGTGTCTAGTGTACTAACTCACTAGGCCACGGTGACTACCCATTTTCAAAATATTTTCATGTTAACCTCACAGTGTCATTCATGCCAAAATTTCTTCATAAGCGATACGTAGATACTTGGCGTTTAGATTTCCTATTTAGAAACGTGAGTACTGACTGAGTACCATGAATAATGAGTTTTAGGTCTTTTTCTTTCTTTCTTTTTTATTTTTACAGATGAGCGTTTATTATTTCGTAGCAATGAAACAGGGGCTACAGGCTACTACTGTAGACGCTTGTGGTCTATGTTGTAGCCTGCCCATCCCGTAGTATGACTGCCCTGATGGCCAAGAAGTGACACAATACTTCACATTTAGGTGCTGGGTTAATACGAGCGCACCCTGTATGCATCCCGTTCTTGTGAGAACATTGTGAGCAAGTAAACAGATTACCCTTCTCCTTCACAGACTAAATGACGACATAGTAGCTGCCCTGTTCATTCTTGCTGCTGATTCTTTATGTCTGGAGAAAAAAAATAATGGACATGCAGAGGCTGTATAAAGAGGAAAAAAAAAAAGAAAAGTACATTGGCATTTATGGACTCAATACTGCCTCGTGAATGGTAATCTTAATTTATAATTTTCAATTTTTCTAGAATCAGAGATTTTTTACTGAGTCACTTGTATCTTCAAAAGTTCCAAACCGATTCTTTTCAAATTTTATATGGTAGAATACTATTTTTCCTACATTCTACATCCTACACAAAATTCTGTAATTTTGCCAATTCTGAATGGAATGCATTTAAAAGACCGACAGGCAGACACAAAACTAAAGTAGCTCAGGAGGTCATGAAACGTCCAGACATATCAAAAAATTGAAATCAGAGCGTTTTTTTTTACAGAAACGAATAGCTATTAGAAAATTCCGTCTCTAATATTAGAAATTTATCGGAAGTAATAGTAATGTAGAAACTAAGGAATTAAAAAATCTCAGAACATGGGAAATAATATATAGGTACTCCGCAAAAAGTCCTCCATTCCCCATTGCGACCAAAATCCAATGCAAGCCGAAACCTCATTAATTATTCGGAGCCCCATTCATTTAGTTTTAATTAAGAGCCATTTTTTTCCAAAGTACTTAAGAAAATGTATAGAAAACCTCATTAATATTGTCATTTAGTATATTTTTAATGTACTGTTGTAACCTCAGTGTAAATGAGAGGATGGAGGGTGGGGTTCAAAATGTATTCTGATGAACACTGAATTCATAGAGCAAAGTATCAAAGTGATTTGATAGGTATTCTGGAGTGTTTCTTACCTATTTATACCTACTTACGTCCTGCGAGGTTTAGACTTGGTGGGTGCCCACTCAGGTTCTAAAGCCACAGGCAAACACGTACATGCATGCATGAATGTGCATGACAGAAAAAGACCACGAGCATAAGCTCGTTTATGGTGTCTGTTCAAGTATTCATGCATGTATAATGCATTTGCTTAACACTCACAATGCTAAAACCCGAAGCTTTTCTTGTGAATTGAGGGTAAAACTGTGATCTTGATATGACCAAGTACCGCATTAGAACATCAGTCAGGTTGTGCATGAGTTAGTCGGTAGTTGTAACCCGATTTCTTAAGAGATCGCTCTATTGCAACATTTGATCAAAGAGTATTTGTAAAATAACTCAATGGAAATAATAAAATGGGTAAAACTTTAAAACTTATTATAATGAGAATTTGATACATATTTCATATTATAATAAGTTTTTTTCAATAGAATTTCCTATTCGTATAATATCCAAGCTGTTCGCATTCTACAACTTCTGTTCACTACATAATATTTCTCATTATCAATGCTATCATATTGCACTGACTCAATGACTCCAGAATCTTCTAAAGTGATGAGTGATTTGATTGATAGAGCTTCTTAAGAAGCTGGTAACTAAAGATATCCAATATCATTCAAGGGGTCTGAACCAAGGAGCTCCTATTATCCTTTTATCCTCTAGGATCCTGGTCCTGGCACTCTTGTTATCCTGGTAACGTACACATGTCATGTGCTGCGGTGCTGCCAAGTGCATAACTTCCAGTGGCGGCTAGGTTTGATTGTTTAGTTATCTCTCTCGATTATAGTTTTTTGCCTTATGCCGGATGACATCGGTAAACCATTTTCCATATATTATTAGCCTGCATTTTTGGCGTGGATTGGGTGTAACGCTTAAAGCTTTTTCCTCAGGTAGTCAGTCAGTCTTTCGGGGCGGTTCAGCTTTTCTGTGAATTCCTACTGGGTATTCAGGGTATTCATCGAAAACGAAAAGCTTTTCCTTGAAAATTTGAAGGGATTGGTTTGTTTTGTTATTCATAAAGTTTTGAGAGCAATTGCTTTTCCTTTAAAGCAACTGCTTTTCTTTTTGGAAGTAAATGGTACATGGATATTCATGAGGCTGATTTTTTCCTTTTATTAATATCTCCTCAAACTATTTTAGAGCAATTGCTAGTAAGCAAAGGAAATTTTTGTGAGTACCAAAAGGAGCAATTGCTTTTTCTTCTACCTTTCCCTTCAAACTGTTTGCTTTTGCTCACGAGAAATTCCATGAATACGGCCCACTGTCTCGAATGATCTAAGTGAAACAGTGGTTAAGCCAAAGAAGAAAGACAATACACGAGTCTTATTTCAATAAGACCCAATGCACTCGAAAAAAAGTAATTTGGAAACCAATAAGGTTGATCCTGCCACCCGCAAATCCCGCCACTGATTGATTCCACTTCAATTTGGAGTGCATTTCAGTGTATAATTGACTTTTGTTCTATCTAATGAAATAAGATATTCAGATTTAATTGGGTTGTAAAGATGAAAGGACCGATTTGTAAGATGTAAGTAAGTATTGCATAAGTAGATATCATAATATATTTGGTTCTAATTTAAATAAAATAAAATAGGTAGAAAAGATAGACTCAAATCAAATAAAAATACCTCTAATTTGAGTTTTATACTCTTGTCTCTGTGTGGGGGGCAAGATAGAGCAGGGCTATCGCCATATGTTGGGGTGTTAGAATCACGTAACGCGAAAAACTCGGTCGCGACGCTTTGCTTCGGTAGCAATAAGAGCATAAAATAACAATAAGGGCGGATGATTAAAAACACTGCAAGTTAAATTAGTAACAACTAAAGAGAGTAGAGTTTATTGATAAAAGCACAAATAATTTATACGTGAAACTTATATGAAATTATACAAGTTGTAAGTTATGAGTTATTAAAGTGGACTGTATGATTTAGATGATGAAAAGGTCTGAGCTATGCCAAGCAACAATTGAATGGGTGAGTAGAAGAACCAGGAATGTCAAAAATCGATTTTTTTTTCTTCGTAGAATTAGAAGGAATGTACTCTTTTCTATCATCTCTGTGAATATGAAGGAGAAATACCCCTTAAAAGTATAATTTTTTTCGATTTTAAAGTGGGGGAAGCGGAAAAAAAATCTGATGTAAAACGAGGAATGTAACAAAATCACTGACCACTTTTGCTAGCGGTATTAGTACCTAGTTGTGAGAATCTTGTCGAATAACAAGGAATGTAAAATTTAATTTTATTATACTCATTAGCATCAGGAAAGCAAAAATAAGACAAATCTTATTTTGGCTTTCCTGAAAAGTCGATTTTTGACATTCCTGGTTCTTCTACTCACCCATTCAATTATCACCGAAGAAGTATCTTGGTGATTTAAACTGTATAGCACTTTAGGCAGTCAGAAACTCAAGTATCAACTGGTTCCTGTTCGCGAGAGAACTTAGAGTAATTAAAAACACAGAATGAAAACTTGAGGGAAAAAGAACTGGTAAACAAAATAACACTTTGTACCAAAAGCCGAGTTGACAGTTAATGCACAACCGGGGAGCAACTGCTGGTGAGTTGGAGTTAGTTTTACAACTGCGAGTGAGTTGGAGTGTAAAGCACAACTACGAGTGACTTGACGACTAGTTGGTGACTTCACAGCTTGTTAGTGGCTTTACGACTTATTAGTGACTGCACTACTTGTTTGTGGCTTTACAACTTATTAGTGACTGCACTACTTGTTTGTGGCTTTACAACTTTTAGTGACTGCACTACTTGTTTGTGGCTTTACAACTTATTAGTGACTGCACTACTTGTTTGTGGCTTTACAACTGACTTAGGATTTGAACTCAAGTCCTTTAAGAAGATTCCTTCTGAAGGGGAAATCGGCAGAAGTTTGTTCCGGCCTTTAGACCATAATTGGTAAAACCAATCAGAGTCAAGGAGGAGGTCCCAAAGGTTTAAATCTTGGGATTTCCCATGAGGGGAAGTTAGAGGAAAAATTGACTAAATATATGGTCCGTCCCTGATATTCTATGATCGAGACGGTATGTCTAAATCGATTAGGTAAGATTCTTAAAACAATAAAAAATAGTAACTATAAAAGGTTCTGAGGAAAAAATATGATTTATGAGGGTATGTGTCACCCAATGAACAATATTTGAGGCATTCATTTTCTGTCGCATACCGAGAAAAAGATTATAAGTAACAAATGTGAAATACCTACAAAAAGGATGCCGGAAATCGGTAATGAATGAATGGGCTATCATAAAAATATAGAAAGCGATATTAGATCCTTAAGACAAAGGACTTTTGCGAAGAAAGATCACAAGAAATATTACATTAGGTAATATTATTTCGTGGAACTTAAAATGAATCTCGTGAGAAATTATGTTTAGGAAAAAACCCAAATTGTGTTCGGTTGAAAGACTGAACAACTCTCGTTAGGGAGTTCTCAGTCCAATTGGACTGATTTCGTTATTTTCCGACATCGTGTATATTCAGATAAATTTTATTATATTACTTTGTAACAAATGAAGATTTCAATAAATAAATAAAAGTCATCATATTTTTTCCTCAACATTACCTATTTTCAATATTACCATTAATAGTTGTTGATTTGTTTTTACTTGTACATAATTATACAAGAAAATCATGCAATATCTTGTATCTTAAACGTGTTTTTTACAAACTGGAAACAAGAAAGGTTAGGTAATACACATTTCAGTCACTTGAACGTGTTGCTCATCGAACACCTGACCGACATCGACAGTCAGCTGATAAAACCTAAAATCTACAAAGTCTGTTTCATAATAATACGGCCCTAAGTCCTAATAAGATCCTTTGAGATAGTACATACAAAGATATTGTGCTAACTATAGCTGGTATAAATGAAAATAGTAAGGATAGAACAAATAGTACATAAAATAGTATGGATAGTACAAATAGTACATAAAATAGTATGGATATTTAGGTACCTACAAAAGAATATACTTTCTCAAAAAGCTTGAAAAAAAAAATTCAGAAAGCTTATTATTCTATAAACTTCTGGGTACTTTCCATGCATAAGGAAAAGTTCTGGCGGGGCTCCAAACATAGGTTTCTCTTCTTTCTAAGTAATTTTCCGTGTTGGTTTTTATTCGCCATCCGCCACAAGAGACTGCGAAATTATTTCCATGCTCACGCTTGAATTATTCCTGGCAAAACTCGTTGTAAACTAAACTCATGTATCTCGAGAAGAAGAAAATCACGAAGGGAATATAAATGCCCACGTCGAGTCCAGATACAGTGGAAATGACACTTCGTCCATCCCATGTGATGGTCGCGAGTTTGTGTCTTTTTGAATGAGCAATTTGTGTTGTTTTTTTATCCTGTTCATTTTATGTTTTATAATAATTTATTGTTAGTCCAGGAAAATCATTAAAAAATTCTTATTCTAAAATACGAGTACAATAACTCCACTGCATGTCACTTCGCCGTCTATTAGTATTCACATCAGTTTTCTAATAATTTTAAATTAACACTAATGTCGTGTACACACGATGACTTTTACAATTTGTAACTTGTCCAGTACTATTTGGTGACTCTTTTGAATGACATCATTGGGTATTTGAATGAGGTATCACAGACGGCTGAGGTGATATCAAGACGGAGCTTTACCCTCAATTAGCTGGAAACTTACCAACCAGCTAATCAATTCAACCTCACCTAGCCTGTGATTAGTCAGAATAAGTGAGTTCAAATATGTACCCATCCGAGCACTCACTTACTTAAATGGTCAGATATTCAGGAAAAGAATGTCGGTTATTGTTTAGAGTAAACGCTCCTATTTAAAAATAAACAATAGACCCCTCTCTTTTTCGCCCCCTTTTTTAGTCCCTTAAACAAACCCTTTTTTTTTGAATACTACGCTGATAATAACTACAATCTTCTGTTTCCCTGGCTCTCTATTTGGACCTCATCTCCAGCATTGTACCAAAACAAAAGAAGAGATTTCACAGTTCCACTGCAAAGGAAAAAGAGGGAGACACATAGCAGGTTTGAGGGTGGTTGGTTAGGGTTAGTGGGTTACGAATTGTATACAAAGGGGTTCAAAGGGGCCACCAAAAAGGGGCAGAGTACTCTTGAGTACGCTTTCGGAGGATTTTGGTCCCCTAGATTTGCGAGAACAGAAAAATAAAACAAATAAATCACTTGACGCGTCAGCAAAATATAATAGCTGGAGCTTTAGAGCAAAAATAATATACTTGCTGAATCCTCGGTGTGTAGAGCCTGGCGTTTTTTCTTCTTTTTTTTCGACCGCATTCGTACAGACAGAGGGGGGGGGGGGGGGGGGGGGAGGGTGGTAGAAGGTTTAAGTGTGAAACGGGGTACACACGAGAAGAGTAAGTAGACCTCTCTCCCCTTGCAGGATGTACTATAGGAAGGAAAGTGTGCCTTCAGGAGAAGGAAGTGTAGGATTTGGGGAGGGGAAAAAATGCTGCTGATTTACAGTTTACAAAAATATACAAAGAGATTATGATGATATTTATTATATTTTCGAGTGGATTACAAGATGTACAGGGTGGAATAATGCTATTGTGAACTGGAGCTTGTTGAAACGTAGGTAATAGTAGATGTCATGTACGATAGTTATGAACACGTGCACACTGCAAAAATACACGTAGGTATATAAGGGTATTTGGTGTGGTTAAGGAGCTAGAATTGTAGAATGTAAACAAGCTAGTGCATTGATCCATAAATTGGATTATCTATCACTAAAAATAACAATACATGATGATTATTCAGACTAAAACAGCAGTCAGTGTTCCTAGTCTGTCAACTATTAAATATTCAAAAATAAAAATAGATTTTAACCCTGACAGTATTTTTTTCCTTATAGGAGCAATCTCTTTAGCATTTAGGATGCAACGTTCAATTAATCAATTTTCCCATTAAATGTAAGTTGGCATAACTTTGGTTAAGACTGAGGAGATATTGGATTAATTCAATCTCTGGAAGATATTATAGAAATTGTAGGTACCAAGTACCTATGACCGACCTCAGTAGCTTGATCGATAAAGCAGTGGACTCGTAACCTGGAGGTCGGTGGTTCAAGTCCCGGATTCAGCATAAATTTAGTACAGCGAGTTTGAGTAGTTGTGATATCACGAAAGTGATGAACACAAATATGATAACTTAAAAAAAAACTTTTACCAGGTACCTATGTAAGTATGTAACAATCACGTGTGTATACACCCTGTATAACAATGCACTCCAGTATAAATTATTATTTAAACTTATTGTAAATTATGGTCACATAAATTTCATTTCATGGAGTCCTGTGACTTTGTCCCATTATCAGGAGAGGCTATTTCAGGCAGGCATAACAATTTATGTTGTTTTGCGTGCGTTACTGTAACAGATTTTGTGTATTTGCGTACTTCCACCGAACAGATTGTGTCTACCGGCGTTACGTAAGAATAAAACACCTTAGGAATCTATGGTCATATTGGTCACAAGGATTGAGTGAGTAAGAGATTAAACATGTAGGAAATTATTGAAAATGAAAGAGTGAGATATTGGAAAGAAAAGAGTGATAGAAGAGAGAAAAGGAGAGTAAAAGAGTGTAAAGTGAAGAGATAAGAATAGATTTTGTGCGTCAGAGACTGAGAGAAAATGAGATAGGTAAGGACAGAAAGTGGAAGAGAGAATCAGAGAAGGAAAGATAGTGAATGGAGAGTAAAGATAAGGAGAGGAGATAGAGGGGAGAAAGAGAGATAGAAAGTAAAAAGAAAGAGGAGTGAGTGAGGAGAAGAGAGTTCAATTGTTCAAGCAATATTGTGTAATAATGATGAGATAAGTAGAAGAAAGGAGAAAAATAGTTTGTATGAGAGAGAAAGCAAGATAAGAAGAAAATTGAGAAGAGAGAGAGAAAAAGCGAAAGAGAGAGGGAGAAAGAGAAAATGAGTGAGGAAGAGAGATAGAGAGAGAAAGAGTGAGGAAAAATGAGAGAATGAATGAGCAAGAGAGAGAGATAATGAGGGAGGTAGAGAGAGAGAGAGAAAGAGTTAATGAGTGAGGAAGATAGAGAGAGAGAAAGGGTGAGGGAGAGAGATAGAAAAAGTGAGGAAAAAAGAGTGAGAGAGAGAAAAAGGGTGAGGAAGGGAGAGAGAATGTGTGAGGAAAAGAGAGAGAGAGAGAGAGAGACAGAGTGAGGAAAAGAGAGAAAGGGTGACGAAGAAAGAGAGGGAAAAGTTGAGAGAGCAGAAGCGAAAAGAAAGCCATAATAGGCAGATCACGCACAAATATTCACAAAACAGGCAGAGAACGAAGTCAAGAAAGAAAAATAGCTCGAACCGAGTTCTCCCGATGTCTCCCCCGGGACTCAACCGCCGCTACTGAAGATGCATATTAAACACGAGATCTCTCTTGAACATCACGGACTTCTTGTGGGGGGAGATTCTACTCAGGGGGGGTGGATGGTTTGGGGGGGATTCCTCTCCTCTCCTGTTATTCACATTAATCAGGAGGGGGGGGGGATTTCCATTCTCTCTTAGAGATTCTCCCCCCTCCCCCCTAAAATGCCTAAAGGAAAGGGGGAGTGGAAAAAGTCTCCAAGGGCCAAAAGTAGACTGTGAAAATCACCCTCTGCTGAATAGTAGGAACAGGTAGGAGGAGGAATCTCCAGATCGGGTAAAGGGTGGTAATTCCGCCAAATGAAGGAGGAAGTGGTAGAAACCTCTAGGAGGAGAGGATGAGAGGATTCTCAAGATAAGGTAAAGGGCAAGAATTCTCCCGCAAGAAAAGGTGGAGTGGCAGACATCTCCAAGATGAGAAGATGGAAATCCCCCCATCCCCCTTCAGAATGAAGGGTTTCGAAGGGCAGAAGGAGGATTAGATAGGATGGGCGAGAGGACTCTCAAGATAGGGTGAGGGGTGGGAAGGAGGATTGGATAGGATGGGTGGGAGGACTCTTAAGATAGGGTGAGGGGTGCGAGGGGAGGGGGGAGTGGTAGAAATCTCTAAGAGTTAATAGGAGCTGAATCTTTAAGAGGTGAATAATGTGAATAATAGGAGAGGGGAGTACTTTTAATAGGGGAAGGAAAAGGGTAAGAAGTCCCTATCCCTCACTAAAGTGGGGGAGGAAGATTCTTCAGGTGAGGGTTTCATAATAATAATAAGAAGTAGAGGAGAGATGAAGAAAATCTAGGGGAGGGAGGGAGGTACAAGATTCCCACCTAGGTGATTCCAGAGGTTATAAATAGGAAGGAAGAGCGGCGATGTACCAGAAACTTGGACGAAGACACACTTCTTCGATAGGGTAAAGGGTGGGAATTTCCTCCTACTACTAAGTAGAGGAAATAAAGGGATACTCCAGACTAAGGGAGAGAGGAAGGAGGAAGGGACAAGATTCCCCCCAAGGTAATCCCAAAGGTAATAATGAGAAGGAAAGGGGGAAAATCTTTCGCACTGCTGAAGCAGATATCATATTTATCATAATAAGAGTTGTAATGGATAATGGGCCTGATAAATAAGTCAGTAACCTTTCCTTAGCTTGCGCTATCATTTCTTCAGCCTTGCGGTTACTGCACGTGGCATTTCCGTGTGCAGTTGTATATAATATACAGGGTGAGCATAAAGTCTCACCCCACCCCCCGTATCTCGAGAATGGCTGAAAATACAAGAAAACGCAAAAACCCGTATTCCTTAATTTTTGGGGGGATTAATTTTCAGCCAAAAAAAATTTGCCTACAGGGCCCCAGTCAGGCTTGGTATGGACCAACTTTAAAATCTTAAATAGAATAGTATGTCTTGTGGCATATTGTTTTAAAGGTCTCATAGAGAGAATTTCATTACATCAAATTTCAGTGAGCTACAACTTACCGTTCTCGAGATACAGGGTCGGACGTCCTGTGTAATATCCATATATTTTGACCTATAACTCGTTGACCGTAAATTCCAGAAAAATGAAATTTGTTGATAATAACTCCTTATGGCAAGAACTTTCGAACAAGTTAAAATTTGATTTGTTTTTTCGTTAAAATTTTTCGAACTGTTCGTCCGGCTGGCTGACGTACGAAACCGGCCAGAAAGTAATATCAACAGAGTATGTCGAGTTATACCTTTTTCGACAGGGCTTGTCATAAGGAGTTATTATCAACAAAATTAATTTATCTATAATTTACGGTTAACGAGTTATAGGTCAAAATATAATTATGGATTTTACGCAGGACGTTCGACCCTGTATCTCTAGAACGGTAAGTTGTAGCTCACTGAAATTTGTTGTAATGAACTTCTCTCTATGAGACCTTTAAAACAATATGCCACAAGACATACCATTCTATTTAAGATTTTAAAGTTGGTCCATGCCCAGCCTGACTGGGGCCATGTAGGCAAAAAAAAATTGGCTGAAAATTAATCCCCCTAAAAATGAAGGAATACGGGTTTTTGCGTTTTCTTGTATTCTCAGCCATTCTCGAGATACGGGGGGTGGGGTGAGACTTTATGCTCACCCTGTATATTAATATGTATAATTGTATATGTGTACCTATGTCTACGTACTGTACGTGTTGGTATGAGTTAGGTGGTAGAAAATGCTGAGCGTTAGGTGGTAGAAAATGCTTTGAGCATTAACCTCGCCTGGTGGTTACCTTCAACTAAAGAGTATTATTATTATGAGTGTATGTAATCATGATTTCCATGTGTAGTTATGTATGTTGGACTGTAGGTGTATTTATGTGTGCGAGTAAATTTAATATACGTACCTATGTAAGTGTATGCAAGCATGTTTGGAGGTCAAGACTATATCTAGCTAATACGTATAAAAAAATCTGGTGTAAATATCACACGACTTTCCTTATCCCCCAAAAAGGAGTCGAATTCCGCCACTGGTGACTCAACGGTAACAGATAACTAAAAACCAATGCCAAATTCGTAATCAGAACTTCAAAATCATTGAATTTGATATGTCGCAACCCTCATCTAGGGTGAATAATAAAAAAGTTAGTCAAAGCGGGTCCCCCCCAAAAATAACGGTAAATTGGGGTCGAGTTCCAAAAAGTTCAAGATATCAAAAAAATGATCGGAATAGACCCCTAATATTTTTTTAATCTAAAAAAAAGTTGTTCTCTAAATTTTTTTGTATCTTTAACCAATTTAAAGAAGCGGCGCTTGCGGCTGATATTTGCGGCCCTGCGGCCGCAGAATGCTTCTGATTTCAACCAAAAGTTTCGTGGTTCGTCTGGTGTATAAAATTTATTTGTGAACCAAATTTCAAGTCTCTAGCTTTTACCGTTCTTGAGATATCCTGTTCACACACAGACAGACAGACAGACAGACGCACGGACCAATGGCTGAAAACAACTCTTTTGGTATCCTGAGGCCATGATTCGTCCAGAAATGTGAAAAACTGGGTAGTGCAAATTTTCGACAAATACCATACTTTCCTTATTATAAGATAAGGAAAGTAATATCATTTTTTAAGGGGTCGTTTTTCGCAGTATGATTTTTTACTTTCCTTATCCTATAATAAGGAAAGTATTGTATTCGTCGAAAATTTGACCTACCCAGTTTTTCACCATTCTGGACGAATCATAGCCACAGGATACCAAAAAAGTTGTTTTCAGCCATTGGTCCGTGCGTCTGTCTGTCTGTCCGTCTGTCTGTCTGTGTGTGAACAGGATATCTCAAGAACGGTAAGAGCTAGAGACTTGAAATTTGGTACGCAAACGCAAATGACTTGGTATGCAAATTAATTTTATACACCAGACAAACCACGAAACTTTTGGTTGAAATCAGCCGCAGAATGCGACCGCACGGCCGCAAATATTGGCCGCAAGCGCCGCTTCTTTGAATTGGTTAAAGATACAAAAAAAGTTAGAGTACAAAATTTTCTTAGATTAGAAAAATAATAGGGGTCTCTTCTGATCATTTTTTTGATATCTTGAACTTTTTTTACCTCGGCCTCAATTTACCGGTATTTTGGGGGGGACCCGCTTTGACTATCTTTTTATTATTCATCCTAGGTGGGGATTGTGACATATCAAATTCAATGATTTTAAGGTGCTGATTACGAAAAATGATAAGGAAATTCGTGTGATGTTTACACCAGATTTTTTTTTTTAAACTATTGAAACACTTTTATATGTCTAGGATTCCAATTTTGATGACTAACTTTTCCCTAAACACCATGTTCAAAAAGTATGATACTCCTAAGTTTACTCTCCTAATAACTTTCCTTTTTTAAATTTATTACATAACCTCAGCAATATTTACCACATTTTGATTACCAAATTCCAAGCATTGTCCATTGCGCTAACAATACTCAGTTTGATTACATAATGTAGGTACTTGTCTTATGTAAAAAACCTATCGTTTCAAATTAGTCAAAATTATGGTAAAAAATATTGGACAAGTGTCAGTTCAATTGAACGGTATAGTAGTGTGTAGTATGGGCCCAACTAGTGTAGAAATCCTACAGGAATCCGATAGAACAACGGGCAGCGCAAACTCAACATCCGGGGGCCATGAAACAGATTTGTATGGAACTAGAAAATAAAGGACCTTAATGTTTGCATGGATTTCAAATTGAAAAGTTCAACAAAAGCTCTGAGCCTTCATTAAGGAGCCGTGACATAGTTGAAAGCTGCGAGTTAAATTGCATGTTTCATGTGTTTCTAATATATGTTATATATTTTTTATAATACCTTTTCTACTTTTTAAATTTCATTGGCATTTTTTTTTTTTTTTTTTTTTTTCTATTTTGAAATTTATACAACAAAAATTTGCTCGAGGGAGGTAGTTTTTTTATGTGAGGTAGATTGCCCGGCAAAACTGGGGTATGTGTGTTCTCTCTGTTATAAACATGTTGTAATAACTCTATGATATGCAACATGTTGATCACTTGATATTAAAAGTACATAGTATGAAATAGAAGAGGTTTAGTTTTTCAGGGGGGAAATTTTAGATTTTAAGTTGAAACCAGGATTAAATTTATATTTCAATTGATACAATGTACTATTAACGTCATTTTCAATTACATAACCACCACTAAACGGTGTTAATGGTGGGTGAAATTCCACACAATCCTCACTGAGACAAAGGAATGCCTACTTATAATAATAATAATAACACTCTTTGGTAGAAGGCAAACACCAGGCGAGGTGAATGCTCAAATGATTTTCTATCACCTAACCCTCATAGTCTTATTATTATGTGGTCACAAACTCAAATTCATGAGGAAAAATTCATGCACTGGGTGGCATTAATGCATCCCGTCGCTACCTGGATTACTAGACTAGCGCGTTAACCTCTTGACTACCAGTGCACTAATTGGAACCTACCCTGGCCAAGACGCAACGGAGGACGCGATCTCCACTGTTACAAAATTTGAGGTATTTGTTATGTTTTCTGCAGTCTGAAATGCAAGAGTCAGAAACCCAATTCAGCCATGGCCTATGATTTTGTGATTCAAAAAGTATCTTCCATTATAAAACACATTTGAATATTCAAACTGACCAGCCGTCCCATGTGTTTATTTTCAGCAATTTGAGAAGGGAGAGCAGGTTTTACCCCTTTGAAACTTTTTTTAAATTTCGCAATGTTTCAGCCACCCCGTGACCCCAGCACAAAGTGCGTCTACCACCATAATCACCCCTAATGACAATCAATTATGTTTTTCGTCTGTTTTCGATTTTTAAGCGAAAGGGTTTAATCGTTTCAGGCCATTTCATTTTATTCAGGGAGTGCGATTTATAGTGTGTGTCTTTCTGCTGAATTTAGTGTGCAGTATGAAGTGAGCTGGGGTGGGTGGGATGTCTGGTTGTATTATTCATTTCTTGGTTGCAAATTCTGTAGTTTCATTTCGTTTTGTTGTCCATAAACATGAAATCATTCTTTCCGCTATTCATTTCTTTATTGCAAATCCAATAATTTCTTTTCGTTTTGTTGTCCATAAACATGAAATCATTCTTTCCGCTATTCATTTCTTTTTTGCAAATCCAATAATTTCTTTTCGTTGTTGCCCAATAACATGAAAACAGTCTTTTCGCTATTCATTTCTTTTTTGAAAATCCTGTAATTTCTTTTCGTTGTTACCTAATATCCTTAAATCATTAATTTGGCTATTCATTTCTTTTTTGCAAATACTGAAATTTCTTTTCGTTGTTGCCCAATAACATGAAATCATTCTATTCGCTAGTCTGGTGGTTTCCTCAACCTGTATTTATACGTTACTCACCCAGTCTGAATGAATGGACCTGATATAACAGCGGACACTATTCAGTTAACAAATGAATATTACCTCTGGTGACGAGCCCGTACTTTTTTCATCTATGTACCAATCGCGGTAGGAACCATCACCGCTATGATTGACCTTGCTGTCCCTTGACAGGAGATCTCATCCGACCGACACTAGGAAAGTTTTCAGATTTGTGTTAATCACAAGTTCATAAGTCTAGTATCACAATGACTGAAGTCCACCTTATTAAAGTTTACATTCCTTGCGACTCAAACCATCGACCTCCAATTTAAAGGATCGCTGCACTCAGTATCGAGCTACTACAATATAGAGATTCTCTAGTATAAAATTAATAAAGGTGCTTCGTCTACATCAGGTATAAAGAGGCACCCTATCACTCCCTCACTCCTAATGACACATCGCAGACACAACTCTTTCTACTTTCTAGTCTTTCTTTCAAAAGCACTCCTGGGAGGGGGCTGTCAGCGGAAGTGCACATCACTATTTATCCTCTAATGGAGCTGCCTACATTTGCATCGTCATTCCAGGAAGAAAGAATTATCTCCCACTCAGAACATCTATCTGGGATTCCACGGAGAACGACTTATTTCCCAGGCGGATTTCTATGGGATTGTTACAAGCACAAATGTTGCTCTCTTTGGAATGTTTGTGTGTTTGTGTCAGTTGTTTGTTTCTTTGATATTTGAGAGAGAGAAAAATAAAAGGGGGGAGAAAGAAAGAGTGAGAAAAAGACAAAAATGTTGAAAAAAATTGGTTTTATAATTAAGCTGGACTTTTTGTTGGAGCGTTGTTTTAGCTTACTTAAAGTTAGAACGTCAAAATTGTAAATTCTATTTTTTCAACACTCATTGTCATGTGAATTTTTGCAATCCATTTTATCTGAAATCTGATTTGAAATGCAAGCACCATTAAAAGTTTTTCTAGAACTACTGTATGTAGTTCTTGTACCTTTTTATGCGTTCCGGTCAGTTAGATAAATTCGATGTCAGAGATCATTGGGTTTGTAAATCGAATGGAAGATGAAACAGGAATCAGGACGACACTGACTAGAGTAGAAACGTCGATGAAAAGTTATTTCACTTAACGTGTCTTTAACATCTAGGTCATTCGATTCGGAGGTTTTAACCTCCATTCCCTGCAAAGCTCATAAACCTGCTATCGACATAAGCTTCACCCATTCTGGATTGTTCCGGAAATAGCCAACATCACGAGCGTTCGAATAGATTTTTTTTTTTTTTTTTAAACAACATTTCCATTTATTTGACAAATATAAATTATAACAATATAAAATAATAGAAAGGTATACCCGTCTTCAAAGTTAAAAACTGTGAAGAAGACGGGGTATGAATCAAATTCGTAACCTCGCTGGACATTGGTTAACTCTTGTTGTTTTTATACCTTCAGATCAATATTCTGCGTTACGGTCAATTGGATTTGATTTAAAGAGATTAAGGCTTATGCAAGTAGGTACACCCCTTCAATGGACTCACAGGAGTGGGGATGGAGGTAAAGAAATGGTGAAGTAGTTTTTTCTTATGTTTAATAACTTCGGCTCATTTGAGAGGGTTAAGTTCGTTTCTAAGAGTTTGAGATGTTTTCATTATCAATATAAGATTTTTTTTAAATCCTTGAATTTTTCACAAAGACCCAAGTATTCATAATCAGCAGATAACATAAAATTTAAGTCGTATTTAACTTTCCGATATAAATATTAAAAAAAACAAACAATAAAAAAAATCTATTTTAATTTTTTTTTTTTTACGTTCAAAATAAAATTACATTTCATCATTATCTGTTAGCGACCAAAAGTAATTACTCCAGTTCATAATTAGGTACCTAATTCTCACAAAAATAATATGGTAATTTGGTAATATTTGTAATTTGCTCTAAATTTTAATTTACCTAAATAAGGTTGGCATCGTTCCACCCTGTAATTCCCTCCGCAAGGAAATGAGATAAGAAACATCAGCCAGAAACTTCTAGACAAAAGTTCCGCACAAGCAACATCTTACATCGACAATGACCATAAATAATCTTCTCGCCCGCGCCAACAACTTTTCCAAAAGTTCAACAAAGTTTCCATCTGAAAGTGCCTTCGAAGAAATCCAGGAAATTATACATCCATCCAAGGAATCTCGTACTCCCTGTTCTGGGAACTTTGGAACAGTTCGTGCGTGTTTGGTAGTGCTCCTTGTATCCTGTTTTACAAGTGAGAGAAATTTGGATCTGTTAAAAATTCGTGCATTACCAGCGTTGATCTCACGTTGAATACATTAGTTCCGCAAAAGCTGAATTTTTTAAGAACAATCTTTTTTTTAGGCATTGCCAGTTACAACACGTACTTCTATGTTTAATTCAGTTGATATGGGTTAGAATTATACCACAGAGTATCATTATTAGGTCGTCATCTAGACTGCTCGGTGGAATTTTGACTGCCTTTTAAACAAGATTGAAAATCATGAAAATGAAAATAGAAAACAATGTTATGTTTAATTCTACATCTGTTCATGTGCCATTGTTATGTGGCTGACTTCTCAAATACCTTTCATATTTGGAGAAAAAAATTAGCATTCAAAATAATAGACCCTCACTCTGAGCCTTAACCTTCATTCAATGAAAAGGTACAGTTGGTGGAACGGTTGTCTTAGTCCCTGTTCTTATTTGCCCAACCAGCCCATGTGTTATCTACAAATTTTAGAATGAAAATAATGAAATAAATTATATTTTTTGTGTGTGTAATAATCGAAGGGAATATTTTCTTGTGTGGCAACCCATTAATAGCAATGTAAACAACAATAATGAATTGATACACTATTTTTTATTAAATTTGTTTGTTTGGATGCTGTAATTGTTTGTTTGGATGCTGTAATCAGTTTGGTTACAAGTTGATAAAAATAAATTGTTCACCTATAAAATTGAGAAGTGAACAAAATTTGAACCGTCATATTTTGTTTTTGGCCCAAACGAGGCTTGTGGGTAATGTAGTTGGACTTTGAGTTTCAAGCAAGCAAAATAAAAGCCACCCCTGAACAATAATCTTTGTAATGATTTTCGTAGTTGCAGCTAGATTTTGAACAAAAAAATCTTTAATTTAAGACAATAGTACCCAAATATTTATACAGGGTGTCCCACCAAACTTGGACACCTCAAATTACTCGGCCCCTGAAAGAGTTTTTGAAAAATAAAAAAATGTAGGGTACATGTGCTAATTATGCGGTTTCAGTGATGAAATTTTTTTTATACAGGGTGGTTCAAAAGTCAGAAATTGAGGTGTCAACTTTCGATTTTTAAATGGATCGACCTGAATTTTATTTGTTAATTTTACTTCTAAATGATTCCTGAGTACTTTTTTAAACAAAAATATTACATACAGGGTGGTTTTTTTTCGACCAATTTTTTTTCTAAATCTTGAATAGCTCAAGTTCGGTTAATTTTTTCGATAACAAGAATAGAATGTGTTTGTGTAATGAATACACGCACTTTTAATTGGCATCAAAAATTTTTATACAGGGTGGTTCACAAGTGAAATAATTACTTGATTTTTTTTAAAACCGAGTTTTTTTAATTTTTTATTTAGGATTAATAATTCTCGTCTAATTTTACACATTTTTAGTTAGTCATATTGAAAAACAAAACTAAAGTGTTGTACAGGGTGAGACATAATTTTTTTGTAACACCCTGTATATGGGCAGTCCAAGAGACGCAAAATTAAATATAAAGACTAAATATGCAAGAAAAACTTTGATTTTTAATTAAACTAAAAAGTTATGGTGTTTTAACTAATATTGTCGCATGGACCACCCTGTAGATATTTTCTTAAACCATCATATGGGTAGTCGAAACTGTCTAAAATTGAACGAGGAGTCCAAATCTGAAAGAAAAAAAATGAATTCAAAAAGCCATGCTGAATTTTGTGTCTACACCTACCTACTTTTTATTTCAAGTTTTAAAATCATTCAGTGTGTACACCAAATTGAAAATGGCTTCAAATTCGTGTTTTTTACTTGTTTTTCCCACATGATTCGAAGTGTTCGTTGAATTTTATACAACTTAGAGTACCTACATGATGGTTTAAGAAAATATCTACAGGGTGGTCCATGCGACAATATTAGTTAAAACACCATAACTTATTAGTTTAATTAAAAATCAAAGTTTTTCTTGCATATTTAGTCTTTATATTTAATTTTGCGTCTCTTGGACTGCCCATATACAGGGTGTTACAAAAATATTATGTCTCACCCTGTACAACACTTTAGTTTTGTTTTTCGATATGACTAACGAAAAATGTGTAAAATTAGACGAGAATTATTAATCCTAAATAAAAAATTAAAAAAACTCGCTTTTAAAAAAAATCAAGTAATTATTTCACTTGTGAACCACCCTGTATAAAACTTTTTAATGCCAATTAAAAGTGCGTGTATTCATTACACAAACACATTCTATTCTTGTTATCGAAAAAATTAACCGAACTTGAGCTATTCAAGATTTAGAAAAAAAATTGGTCGAAAAAAAACCACCCTGTATGTAATATTTTTGTTTAAAAAAGTACTCAGGAATCATTTAGAAGTAAAATTATCAAATAAAATTCAGGCCGATCCATTTAAAAATCGAAAGTTGACACCTCAATTTCTGACTTTTGAACCACCCTGTATAAAAAAAATTTCATGACTGAAACCGCATAATTAGCACATGTACCCTACATTTTTTTATTTTTCAAAAACTCTTTCAGGGGCCGAGTAATTTGAGGTGTCCAAGTTTGGTGGGACACCCTGTATACTAAAATAATATTTAACCACAAAAAATTAGCCTCCTCGCTATCCAAATTATATTTTTACTATCACTGTCATAGAAAAAATCAATAAATTGATATCCAAATCCACCTTTTCTATCGTTTACTCGTTTTGAAAACATTTTCAACTGCCTAGTTTTAAAATATTCATAAGAGTTTTTGATTCCTACACATGTAGGAATCAAAAATCTCTTATGTACATTGTACATAAATATGTACAATTGTGTACATACATAGATTTGAGACTCCACAAAAAAGTTTCACCAGATAACGCTAAAATTTTACCCCATGACTCCTGAACTGGAGGCTTGGAGGGGGGTGTAATAAAAATAGAATTTCGCCCAAAACTCGAGCTCAATACATCAGGAACATCTGTTGTTCTCTCGCAAGAGGAAAAAAGTCTAAGTGAAATTTGAAAAGTTGAAAATTTGTTTCGGTTGACCAGCAGTACTGTCCAGTGCCCATTAGCACCACCCTTAATACTTTTCGTTTCTCTTCTCTCTCCCTTTACTACTATACTTTGGTCTCTTGCCCTAGTAATGTCTCCCTCTTTTCTCACTGTCTCTACTCTCTACTACTATACTTTGTTCTCTTTCCCTATCTGTCGCTCTCACTCCCTCTACTTATGTCCTCCTCTCTATAGTGTCTTTTTTCTTTCGAACTTCACCAACATTCTCATCCCATTCCCTATTTACTGGTCCTTCCTCTTGCCCTAACATTTTACCGAAAACCTGCACTGTCTCTCTTTCTCTCTCTGTCAAATCCTTTTATTTTATTTTCTCTCACTCCATTCCTTCAATCTGACCCACGTCTACCTACCTCCCTTCTCCATCACTGAAAAATCAAAACTACTATTGTGAAAATCCCCATTCTCAGTATGGTGTGTTTCATCAAACTCTCATTAGCAAGTTTGATCTTCATCTCTAGTGTCGGTAGTGGTGTAGATTCCGGTCATCAAATTCAGTGGAGTGCCCACTATAGTTTAACTTTTTCTAGTATTGAGAGTTCTTGAATAAGGTGCCTTTATGCTGAATACAAGGTAGTTCTTTATGCTGAATTCAAGGTAGTTGGGTTTTTTCGAGGCAGGTTGCGTTTTTTGGTGAGCGCATTTTTAATGTTGTCGCTCCCTCTTATGCCTCTCAGAGCTGGACCACCGCAGCCAGCCGCCATGCTGCAGAAAAGCACACGTACGATGCAGCAGCGGAAGACACAAAAGAATCTTTTACTCCACGTATCCGCACGGTAAAAGGTGTTTTACAATTAGAATATGATAAGTACTAGCGGGCTGTCGCCCGCTTTGCGGGTTAAGGCATGGCCGTGAAAGCAAAAAATCCTTTTTCGCCAATGGCAGGTGTTGTAGTGGGAATTTCGAAAAATCCCGTCTTATTGCACATCTAGACTATAAGCCAAAGCTACCTACCAAATATCAGCTTCCTAAGACTTACCAGTTTGGAGAAACAGTGATAAATCAGTGAGTGAGTGAGTCAGTCAGTCAGTCAGTGAGTGAAACTCTCTTTTATAAGTATAGATGTGTCTTTAGTTTCCCAGCCGGACACTATCTTTTAATGTACAGATATTTTTTTTTAGTCTTATAATGCTTGTGTGTTTCTGATTAATTAAATATGTTGTTTTTACACTTTCTACTATAGTTCTTATATAATGATAGTAATTCACACTTATTCATACTGTCCAAGTTTTCAACAGGAGTTCCTTTGTTCCAGCAGTTATTTTAGTTACATTTTGTCGTAAGATCTCAAATAAATGAAGAAAAATCCATACATTGGGTGGAATACCTACTTGAATTATCAGAATAGCACTAATTCTTTTACCTCTAATGTTGTCTGTAGTGTTTTTTTGATAGGTCTCCTTTTGATAAAGTTCGTCTGTTCTATGTCTTTTTAAGCAGTCGTGGATACTGGATACAGAGTATAAGTGGTATAATGTCAATTGGATTGTTATTTTAATGTTTCTGTTAGTTTTAGATCTCTATAAAGCCAAGGTTAAAGGTCCTATTGGTTTGATTTCTTTTATTATTGGTAATGTTAGTTGTCGATATTCATAAAAAATCTTATCTTTCATGTCGACGAATATATAAGCATGTTCGCCAAATTTCATTTGAAAAATATCAAGTCTACCAATTTAAAAAAGTTACAGAACATTCATTCCATCATAGCTTACAGGACTCAGACGAAAAGGTAAATTCAAATTTCTTCTGAAACATCATCATTAATTTTAAGTAACCATAATTTTCTTTTAAATTTGTGGCGTGTAGTTCAACGAATACCCTATTTTCAACGCATTTGATCTTACAAAAAAGTTTGTGCAAGATAGAGTGAGAGAAACTCTTAGAGGAAGTGAGAGAGACGGAAAATAGATTAGATAGAAGGAAGTACTTTAAGATGTACTTTCTGTGTAGAAAAGTAATAATTGGGTTAACATTTTGCGATGATGTTTATTGCATCTTATTTTTTTATATAGAATTTCATGAAAGTTTTGATGGAAGTTCCTCTTTGTTTCTTTTTCTCGAAGTAAAAATAAAATTGTTTATGCTCTTCCTGTCTGAAAACAAGTTTTATGGAGAGAAACAATCAGTGAAACATTATTTTTGAACATTTTTTGCTCTGGGCTAAGAAAGTGGGAGGGAAATTGTATTTGAGCCGAAATAAAACAAGAGTTATTTGGCTACCGTGTGAAGTGGTAAATGTACTTCTCATCTTCTTTTAATTAATTACACATAAAAATAATTATGTACTTTCCTAAAGACCAAATGATGTATTATATCAGTTTCTGTAATATCATTTCCAAACGTATTTCTCATACCTACTTTATTTTTATCAACACCATTTTTATTGTTATTATAAACTGGTTGGAGTTCCACAAGAGAAGTACCAATTATCACACTGATCTCTCTTAGATCTATTGTGACTAGAATTAACACCACAAATTCAAAACCCCATGAACACAACAAATTCAATGAAAAAAATTTCATTTCACCAACCCTGTATACGGTTCTTTCCTTTTATTCTGGCAAGGCTAGGATCGTAGCCTCAATTTTTACATAAATTCTTGGAAAATAAATTGCTTAAGATTGGTGCTTTCAAATTACCGTTAAATGCTTTCCAGATCCTTTTTGTGTGGGTAACTACATTGTCTTGCCAGACACTGTACTCACTGGGTATAAAGCTGAGACGTAGATACCTGTTTAAGCTCAGGTTCTGAGAACTTTAGAGAGAATTTTGAGGAGTGAATATTATTATATACATACCTACCTATTGTAAGAGCACGAGTAGATTTATATGAGTAAGTAGATCGTTGTTTCTTTATGCCGTAAAAAATACAAAATTATTCATGTTAGTTATTGAATTTATTTTCACACATTTTTTCTGGGTGCTTTTTTAAAGTATCTCAAAAGGTATCATTTTACCATACGCGTGTTGCTGACAGCCGTGGACCAGTTCTTCAATGTATTTTTGATGAGATGACTTAGCTCGATGTGTTTCCCAAAGTAGCGTTTCAGAACCCCTAGTCGCAGCCTCAGACACAGACGCGTAGACACAGCCTCAGACTCAGATTGTACCTCGAACAACTTTGCTAGAAAAACAACACACACCTAAAATAGTACCTCAAACAACATTGTTGGAAAAACAACCCACCCGTAATCACATGAAACTAAAGTCCTTTATGTGTTTCCCGTCTCTGTCCTCACTCAAACCACGTAGCTATTTTTAGGTTGACAATCCCTTTTTAAGAGCTTATAGTTACTCTAAAAGGTTCGAAACGTTTAGTTCTGTGTTTGAGTTGCTTCAATCAGCTTCACCGAAGGTACCTCGTTCATTTCGTTAACCACTCTTACCTCCCTCACTTTGGTTACCGTCCGTATCGTCTCCGTCGATTACGTTCGGATTTCATACAGGGTGTCTATTTCGCGAGGGTTTTACAAATGGGATGCAAATGAAGCATCCCATGTGTATTTCGCATCCTGTGGGTGCACCCTGGTTAACACTGACCAGGACTAATAACAATTTAGACACCCAGACAATCCATATAAGACACACCTACATAAATATTATCACCAGTAATAAATTACTGATATGAGTAAGTACTATACCAAAAATCACATTAAGTTATGAACTACTATATTTTTATCTAAATTATGTCCTCAGAGCTCTTTTATCCTAGAACTGGATATATTTTCTCCATCATTATTTCATGCTTTTTTTTAAGTGGGGTTTAACGTCGCTTTCAACTGCCATGGTCATATCACGACGGGGGTTTTACCCTCCATTCGCAGGAAACTCACAAACCTGCTACTCACATTGACCTCACCCAGCCTGAGTGGGGCTGGGAAAAGCCAGCGTCACGAGAATTAGAATTTGAATGGTCACCCATCCAAGTTATAATGCTAGCAGAAGTTCTTTAAAATCTACCAATGAGGTAGGTACAAAACGTTATTTTAAAATTAATGGTGGCTTTAAATATTTTACCAGCCACGTCAGGCAAAAAGGCTATAACACAACTTTTAAGAGGCCTTAATATGTTTGGCGTTAGAAAGGGTATCTAGCTGTAAAAGTTGAAGTGGGTGTGCCAAAACAAACCAACCTCAGCCAGAAAGACGAGGTTGACCAATGCCGATTCTATGTTTGTGGGTTCATGAAAAGGAAAATTGAAGGAAGATTCATTGAAAATTATCAGATTGAACGACAATTTATAGACGTCATCAACGACTAGCACAAACTTTTTAACCACCCTGAACTTCCCAAGCTGAATTCTCCGCTAGAAAATTTAATTAAGTAAAGTAATTAAATATCTGTGTAAAATCCAAAAGGGGACGTCTGAAACAATTTATAATAAATGAAATTGGGACCTCGGTGATGGATTTCCTCGCCTCAACGAGTGGGACAGAACTGAGTCTACCACATTTCATCATCTCCACCGCAAAATCCATTTCCTCTTATTCTTGTCGTTCTCCTCTATCTTCTCTTTTTATATGCATCTTTTTGACTACTTGCTTCCTAGCGATCTTCTTCTCTTTCTTCTATTCTTTCTGCAAGGTTTCCTGTTTTTGTAACGGTTGAGACTACTGCCCATAGTCTAGAGATCCTGAGTTCAATCTCTGCTCGGAGCATATTTTTCACACAGAAAATTCTGTTCCCTCCGTACATGTGAGGCTGGTATTTCCGGCCCTACCCAGGCTGGGTGAGGTTAATGTGGGTAGCTGGTACGATTTCAAGCGAAGGGAGGGAAAACCCCCGTCCTGATCCAGGACGTTAAATCAAATGGAATCGTTTGCGTTAGAAAGGGCATCTAGCTGTAAAAATGTGCCAAAACCAACCAACCTCAACCATGAGGTTGAACAACGTCGACCCTGCTCAAGCGGGATAGACAGAGTAAAAGAAAATTCTCTTTTTCTTATCTATAGCTGTCTTCTTGTTTATCCTTGTATTTGATTCTTTTCCTTTTCCAAAATCTGCTTCGTTCTTTTTATCTTTGATTTATTTTTTCTTTTCCTATAAAAATTTTTATTTTTACTGTTCAGTTCATAAAACCATTTAGTTTACTCTCATCATAAATATATTTCAAACACATTTTTTATATAATTAAGAAAGATCTTAAAATGGGAATGGAGCTTATAGTAAGTTAGTTTTTTTTTTCGTTGAACCAAAAAATTGAAATATCACGAAACATGGATGGAGCTATTTTTTAAAAATATTTTTTGTAAAAATAAAAATAAGATCTCAACGAGGACGGAAAGAATATATCAAGGAGCACTTATAAACAAAAAGCAAAGCATCATCGTCGTCTGAAATGGTAACTTTATACTAATGGGTATTTGTTGTCATACCCACTAACTTTCATGCTTTCCAAGAAGACATTCCTTTGCTTTTATCTCTGCTTTCTTATGTTTTTCTTCTCTATTCCTGTGTCTTCATTTTCCATTCTCATGTCTTCATTTTCCATTCTTATATCTTTATTCTCCACATTGCACTACATCCCTTTCCTATTTCTTGGCTTTTAAATGCTTCCGTCATTGGCTTCATGTTGGGTGCATGTGTTATTACTCTTTTCCTTATTACTTTACCTCGTGGTGCTCACACAGAATGATGATAATGAAACGGATAGTGCTAATGGTTATTATAAACATTGCTTCAGTCATTAAAGCTGAGGTGATGATGGCAAAAAGATGGTTGTCATGATGCTTGTATGGATTTCTGATGATGATTCTAAAAATGATAATGGTGAAGTTGGTTCTCATGATGATTACTACAATGATGTTGATATTGTTGGGTGTAGTATTGATGTTGATGATGGTTATAATAAACATTCAACAAGCACAAATATAAGTTTGCTCAACTTATTTAGCAGATGCTATATAAAATATTCTGAGAATTTTGTGTAATTTTAGATGGCTGCTTTTGAACAAAATGCACATCCACTAAAATATTCTAATTCTTCTAAAGGTAATATAGGTACTTCTAGTTTTGTTATACCTACATTATACATAATTACATTATTATTTGTTTATTCTTGTTTTCAAAATTCTACTACGCTGAAATAAAATGTTCTACCTAGAGAAATAAACACTTTTCCTGACATAACCTTTGCTTCTAATATCTCCCTCTTCAGTTGTCTATCCTGTCTCTCTTGTATGTTCTAGTAAAGGCTTAATGTGAGGATTTTTCATTTCTAATTTCAAGCAAGTCCTCGTAGAAGCTATCCATTAGAGAGCGATGATATTAAGGATAATTATCATCCAATGAAAATCATTTTGTTTCTAGCTGTTGGAATAAGTGAAGTCCAGGCGAGGGTGGATGATTCGAATGTCGCAGGCGGCTTGCCAGAGATGTTTCATCTTGTATAAAAGCGAATTTCAAATTATTATAGCTTCATTAGTTCATTCATTTGTAAAATGATTTTACAATGGTATTTCAGAGTATTATTGACTATTTTTTTTTTGGTATCTTCCGCAATGGTTACATATATTTGTTTCACAACTACATAAATATTATCAATTTTTTTAAACTAATTATAAAATATAAAACATTCCCTCCAATTCTGAGGAACGAGGCACTGTGCCGCATTTCATCTCTAGATACACAGTAGGGATGGGTAAATATTGAGCGAGTCGACTCGAAGAGTCGACTATTTCTGAAGAGTCGTATGAATCGACTCTCGAAGTTCTAAAGAATCGACTCTCGACTCACCGCTCATTTCCTTGTCTGGTTTAACCCACTAGCACTAGCCATTAGAAATAGGTCTGTTACCCACTGACGTCATCACTCAACATCTAATCGCATCGGTCCCGTCCTATAGGGACCGTCAGGGACGATTTAAGAATATAATCTTTCAAACTCTTGAATAGGATTGACTATGGCTTTATCCTTTGAAAACAAGTCTGTTACCCACTCAAAATTAATTTCTTTCTACTAGCTTCTTAATGTGATATCAGGGGATAAGTGAGAACTAGATGTAGGGGAGGGCAATATGAATATTCAGATAACCGCGACTCTTAAAGAAAGAGTCGAACTGAGTCTAGTGTCTACAGAACCGAATATTCTAAACGAGTCGAGAATCCCATCCATACACCCTAGACTACCTACTGAATCGACTACCCCCATTATCTAAGGTGAAACAAATTATACAGAATTTCAAAGAACCACGACTCTTAAAGAGTCGACTCACTGAGTCGACTACTTTTGATGAACTGAGTCTACTGAATCGAATATTCTAAACGAGTCGAGAATCCCATCCCTAATACACAGAAAACAGACTTATGCCAACATCCTTTACGAATTCTTTGGCTTCTTGGCACCAAGGCTCTATTATTTCACAAAGAAATAATCCTATGAAATGGACTGGTATTTTGTCTTTTTCTTCTCAGTTGCCACTTCTGCAACTTTGTCAGGAACTCATATAGAAGACTGACTGAAGATGTGATGGGGCTACCGTTTCTGAGCAAGTAGAATCCCAAACAACAACTTGCCATTTTCCCAAGGTATGGACATTCCATCAGCTCTACGTCCATTGTCTCTATTCAATCCAACTGTCTCAAGACTGATGGAACTTTTGCTGAAACAAGTGCGCGCCGGATGCCCCAGATGGTATCATTTAGCAAAAGAAAGACCATGAGTACCTTCAGATGATTATTATTATAAATCCTGGTTGTAGGGTTTCAGATGAAACACCATACAGTTAACACTGCGACCTAGTAAGATCTATTGTGACCACCTTCAGATGATACTTTTTCACCACAAACACATAATAATTATGTGAGGCTCACTGATGGAAGATCCTAGGCGAAGCAATAGATATTCCGAAAGTGTTGTTGGCGAGAAGGGTACCCACAGAAGATGAAGGAACAGTTTAAAGCCACCCTTTTGTGTACTTGCCAAATACAAAGCAGACTCAAATAACATATTATCACAAACATTGAGTACATTATATTTAAGCAAATTATAACTTGAAAGTATCAAGTACTTTATAATGAACGGCAAAACTAAATAAAATCAATGGACATAAAAGCAGCTTAGTCATTGGATCTAGGTGTTCATGATATCTTCTCACCACCGTGATATAATATGTAGGTAGTGCATCTGTGCCTGTCAATTTTTTGAAACATACCAGAAAAAACATTATTCTTATATTCAATGCTCAGTTGGTCAAAGTGGAAAAAAATACAGTAGGTAGTTAATATTTATAGGTTTTTCAAATGATTAAATTACTTTCCTTGGTATAAAATTAGCAAAGTAAAAAAAAGCTACAATGAAGTCTAAAAATCAAAAGCCGCCTCGAGCAGAGAAAGAAAAGGAAATGGAAGCGATTCAGAAAAAGCATTTTGAAATGCAAAATTACCTAATCATCATGGTGCAGAGGGCAGGAGGGCCCCAGACAGACGTACAGCTAAAAACTAATCAACTGAAGTTTAATAACATAATACGAGTGCGAAAATTGTCCTCTTGAGGGAATATTGAGGGGGTGGCATCGCGCAGGGATGCAATCAAGAGACATTGCGATGAGATGGCGCAGTAAATGAGTTGAAATTACACTGCTATGGGTACCTACCATACCTACAAGGTGAGATGATTAACTTCCAGTACCCCTTGCTTGAGTCTTTCCTCATCTTATTTGGGCTTTCATGGAAAGCTGCTTACTTTAGTAGCTCAAACTCAATCTTTTTAATCAGGGTAATCCGAGTACCAGACAGAGTTGAAATTTATAGGTAGATGTTCACTGTAGATTGACGTGTTGTTTTTCAAAAATAATGTTCATGCACGGATTCCTATCTTTGCACTAAATCAACTATTTAAATATTATGTATTTTCAATATTGCTTACGTCACCTTACTAAGGTGTAAGTAGGTATCTCGTCATGGTGTGTTACCCACTAGTGTTGAGAAAATAACAGAAAAAACTACATACATAACTAATAAGTACATTTTTTATACTGCAATTACTGCATAGCATAACTATAGGTATAAAGTGAAGCTGTTTGTGGTAAATAAAAATAAAATACATAAAAGGATTTGACAAAGCCCATCCATCTTGTGGTCTTATTTTGGTGAGCTAGTCTCAGGAATGAATAGAGTCTTGTGGGGGGTAACGTGAGTAGATATTTTATTCATGCACTGCTCATATTATTATACAGAACTTCGTGTGTTGTATGATAATAATAATTTTATAAAAATACATGAAATTATACAGAAAAACATTTCATTCTTGACAGTACACCCAAAATCTGATGTACCCGTTTTATCTTCTTTGTATACAGGGTAATTGGCGGGATAAGTTCTCCGAAAACACACCACCTTTATGGTTCACTGTGAAGATATAAAATTAATTATAAAACTTAATGGTACTACCTACTTTAAATTTTTATTTTGTCAGCAAAGTTGAGGTTGGAGTAATTAGAGTTACTATAGTTAGGTTGATCTCTTTTGTAGAAGACAGGACCCATTTCTCACGTTTTTCGAAGATCTGGTTTTTACCTTACTGATTTATCTGTCCTTCAATGTTGGGTAGTATAATTATTATAATGAAACTCTTGCTGTACTACACGTATCAAATATAATAATAATATTGCATTATTTATACTGCCCGATTAGGACTATTATAAGTCCCATGACATGACAAATTATCCTCAAATGGGAGGATAATTTGTCATGTCCCGGCTGGGTTTCAAACCCACGACCTCTGGATTCACAGAGTACAGCTTTCACCACTGAGCTACCATGACAGACTATAAAAAAATACAAGTACTTTATTAGTATACATAGATAATATTTATAAAAATAATAAGTATCTATGTACGAACCTCCTCTGTCTTTGCTCTAGACTCTCTAGCTAGAGGGTCTAGAGCTTTCCAAATTATTTCCTCAAAACCAAAACAAAGCAAAGAAAGCTTCTCATAAAATCCTTCTTTTCACAACCTCGTATAATCTGTAAGTCTATATGTACCATCGTAGGATTTATCCAATGTTCATCTCGTCTATCTCATTTTTATGAATTCCGTGTGTCTTGTTAAACTGTTCATAAGTTCTAGAAGGAACCTAGATCCATCAAGCTGAGGAACAGTGATGGATGGGTTTGGAACGGGTGAAACGGATCCCTGGGAAAGTCTGGGTATGTTTCATTTCACATTTTCCGTGAGCCCTCGACAAGTTAAGCGAATGTTACATTCTGAGATGGAGAAATGAGTATGTATATTATGAATGCCAGAGTATTTTTACTTCCGAGAAAATTCTAATTTTAGAAATCGGAAGTAGGTATTGTTTTCGTTTATGTATAAAAAAAATTTCCTCCGATTTCAATTTTTCTCATATTTTTTTCTTCATGTAAATGCAAAATTTTCTTTACAAAAATGCATTGTCACAACACCCTCTGGCACGTAAACACTAACCAGGAATTTATTTATTTATTATTTTCTTTTTGTGTCTAAATAATGTGAGTGCGTTTTTTTATTATCAACTAGTGTTTTTGGAAAGCAAGAGCAGTAACTTATAGGTGATATGAGTGTTTTTCTTTATTCCCAAAAATATGTTTTTGAGAGCTTTACAACACAACCATACGAAAATACTGGATGGATTTCTACTAAGTGACCTGTGTAGTCCAAATTAGTCACAGATTTTTTTACATTAAAAGTAGATAGTCCCCTTGGCAGATTGGAGTAGTGCACTAGGCTTACACGCACGGTGACCTGGGTTCGATCCCCAGCAGGATAGAATTTTTTCTGCTCTGTACTTTGGTCGAGATTTCACGCATATATACCTCGCGAAGAAAAATGAGTGGTTACTTGTATGCATGATCATTGATCAACGACAACACAGTAACAAAAGAATTGTTCTGTCAAAAATAAATCAATATACTACCTAGTCTATATAAGAAATAAGTTGGAACATTAGTGAATTAGTGAGCAAAGCTCATCTCTTGAGTACCATAAAGTTTCCTGCATTAGTAGAGCATGACTATAAAGATCATTATAATAAAGGACTTTAGCTCGTCAATTCGTAAAAAAAAACAAACAAAAAGGTAAAAAATAAAGTAAAACTACTTCTGAAAGTTCAATACGGTAACAGCAGAACAAAAAGTTCCTACAAATGGAAATTTAAAAATCCTGGAACAGATGTTCCTCTCTATCCTGCCAGTCCTGAAGTTTTGACCCAGAATTCCTGTGCTCCTGATGACATTTGTAAAACTTTACCTCTCCCGTTTCCCTCTCTCTCTGCCCCTCTATCTCTTTTTTTTTTTCTCTCTTTTCTTCTATGTCTCATTCCCTCCCTCTCCCACCCTATTTTCCTCTCTCTTTCACTATCTACATAAGTACTCTTTTTCACTATTATGCTTTCTCTATACTTCTCTCTCATAGACACTCCTTTTTTGTCTCTTTCTCTCTTCTTCTATTTTTTGCTCCCTCACTCTCTTCCCTTTTATAAGATTCCTCTGATTTCTTTTTTTTTATGTCTCTTATTCTCTCTTATTCTATATCTCCCTGTTTTGTATTTTTCCTTTCCTTAGTTCTTCCTTACTTAATATTAATTACCTTTTTTTTCTTTGTCATTAACATATTTCTGCCTATCTTATTATTTCCTAATTTCTTCTTTTTTTTCGCTCCCCCTCATTTTCTATTCCTCTCTTTCTTTCTCCCCTAGTTTCTCTTTCTCTCTTCCTCCTCCTTTAAGTTTCCTCTCTCTCTCTATCTCAATCTTGCTGGTAAAGTTCAACAGTATTTTATTTTATTTATTCCCGCTGAAAGTTTTCGTCGTGAGAAGTAACACACTTCCAAGTGATAAACTCTCAAGGGTACGCGAATACGTTCGACTATTTGCTGTACTTTGTCTAACAAATTTCTAACAAAGCTAGCATTGATGGCACGTTGAATAGACCATTTACCGTCAGATCACTGACGCGCTACGTCCAGCTAGGTTAGGACTTGATGGGTGACCACACTGACAGCAGTAATTCAAATCCTCGTGATTGTGACTATTTCCGACACACTCAGGCTGGGTAAGGAGTGCTGGTTTGTGCGTTTCCAGACAATGGATACTTGGCGAGTGAAACCCTGATTTAAGGAAATGCCTAGACGTTACAAAAAGATAAAAAAAAAGTACACTACCAATATTGGTTTAGGACTTAATACTTCCTCGTGAATAGTTCACATCGTGTAAACTTAGCAAAATAATTTTTTATCGACTTTGCATTATCGATATACATATTTTGATATTCTCAACTGATTGTCTTCAAATTTGTTTTATAACATTGTAGACCGTTACCGTTGAGCCCCCAGTGGTGGAGTTGGACTTATTTTCGAGTGGTAAGAAAGGTTGTGTAGTGACACACCAGTTTATTTTAAAACTAATAAAGTTCCTGTTATGTTCATACCTTTTATTACTTCCGAGAAATTTCTAATATTAGAAATCGGAAGTATTGTGTTCGTTTTTGTAAAAAAAAATATTTTTTTGCTCCGATTTCAATTTTTTTTATATTTCTGGACGTTTCATAACCTACTGAGTAAATTTGGTTTTGTGTCCGTCTGTCGGTCTGTCGGTCTGTCTGTCGGTCTGTCTGTCGGTCTGTTAAAACGATTCCTTGTAACGCGCAAATCTCGGAAACTACTCGACCGATTTTGATGAAATTTTGCACACATCTAGGAGACATTCTGTAGATGGTCCCATTTTAAATTCATCGAATGCATACTAGCGGTTCTGGGTGAAAGAGACCATGCGCCTGACCACTAACTTTTTACTTAAACGCTTATATCTCGTGAACGGTACACCCGATTTCGATGAAATTTTGTAAGAATATCCATATTATTGTTTTACATAATTATGTTATTTATATTTATTTTTAAATTAATTATAATTTGACTGTGATATTTAAGAAAATCCAAAATTTTGGACAAAAAAGTAAAAAAATAAGGACCACGACTTGCCGATACAGAATTTTTTGTATAATTTATAATGTAGAAAAAACGGTTTTTCTACCATATAAGACAAATTTGAAGAAAATCGGTTGAGCCGTTTTGGAAAAACAAGTAATTTTCTATAAAATCTCAAAATTGGCACGTGTTTACAATGTGAAGCAATCACGAGGAAGTATTGAGTCCATAATTGGCAGTGTTTTTTTAGTTTGAATCGTGTACATGTTACATTAAGAAAAGACCTTATAATGTCAATAGAAATGTTTATGAATTCTCTCTTTGGTTTCGTATTCAAAAGGTCTATAATAATAACATAGTACTACTTATTATATTCTATAGCATAACTCGTACATATTTATTCTGAATATTACTTCCGAGAAATTTCTAATATTAGAAATCGGAAGTATTGTGTTCGTTTTTGTAAAAAAAAATATTTTTTTGCTCCGATTTCAATTTTTTTCATATTTCTGGACGTTTCATAACCTCCTGAGCAAATTTGGTTTTGTGTCTGTCTGTCGGTCTGTCGGTCTGTCGGTCTGTCGGTCTGTCTGTCTGTCTGTTAAAACGATTCCTTGTAACGCGCAAATCTCGGAAACTACTCGACCGATTTTGATGAAATTTTGCACACATCTAGGAGACATTCTGTAGATGGTCCCATTTTAAATTCATCGAATTCGTACTAGCGGCTCTGGGTGAAAGAGACCATGCGCCTGACCACTAACTTTTTACTTAAACGCTTATATCTCGTGAACGGTACACCCGATTTTGATAAAATTTTGTAAGAATATGCATATTATTGTTTTACATAGGTTTTTATATTTATTTTGAAATTAATTATAATTTGACTCTGATATTTAAGAAAATCCGAAATTTTGGACAAAAAAGTAAAAAAATAAGAACCACGACTTGCCGATACAGAATTTTTTGTGTAATTTAGAATGTAGAAATAACGGTTTTTTACCATATAAAACAAATTTGAAGAAAATCGGTTCAGCCGTTTCAGAGATACAAGTAATTTAGTATAAAAACTCAAAATTCGCACGTGTACACAATGTGAAACAATTACGAGGAAGTATTGTGTCCATAATTGGCAGTGTTTTTTATTCTATTAGGAGTATTTACTCCTTTTAGGTTTCTTCAACATGAGAATAATCACGTAAATTCAAACATTCATAATACATTATTCTAATAAATCTCTTCCTTTTCACATGTAAGTAATTTTCCTAAAAGCTTTCCCTCAATTTTTCCCGTGAGCCTTTCTCCTTTGAATCCACGCTTTTCAAAAGAGAATAAATTCAAACAACTACTTATGTGAATAACATACACAATATTAGAAATGAATAAACAGGAACTACTTTCAGTTCAAAGAATAGTTGACTAACAAGTACTTTGTAGAAACTTCATAGAGAACATTACTTTCGAGTGTAAGTAATATCTACACATAGGAAAAGTATTTTTCTTCTTATTTTTTCATCATAGGGTGACGTCATCGTGAACGATGGTAGCCAGATAGTGGAGGAATGACTCAGCACTTCTACCACTGTTTTTACAAGGAGGCTAATAATTGACAAGGGCCCCCAGAACCAAGCCAATGTTGATCTACTCCCTGTTTATAGTCCTCCGGCCAGACTGTTGGTCTACTCTACTCCCTGTTTATAGTCCCACGGTCAGACTGTTGGTCTACTCCCTGTTTATAGTCCCCAAGCCAGACTACTCCCTGTTTTCTTTTTTACAAATCCTTATTATGTACAAGGTATTTTATTACATATATTCTGTGGTAATACCTATTACTTCCGAGAAATTTCTAATATTAGAAATCGGAAGTATTGTGTTCGTTTTTGTAAAAAAAAATATTTTTTTGCTCCGATTTCAATTTTTTTCATATTTCTGGACGTTTCATAACCTCCTGAGCAAATTTGGTTTTGTGTCTGTCTGTCGGTCCGTCGGTCTCTCTGTCGGTCTGTCGGTCTGTCTGTCGGTCTGTTAAAACGATTCCTTGTAACGCGCAAATCTCGGAAACTACTCTACCGATTTTGATGAAATTTTGCACACACCTAGGAGACATTCTGCAGATGGTCCCATTTTAAATTCATCGAATTCGTACTAGCGGTTCTTGGTGAAAGAGACCATGCGCCTGACCACTAACTTTTTACTTAAACGCTGATATCTCGTGAACGGTACACTCGATTTTGATGAAATTTTGTATGGTTATGCATATTATTATTTTACATAGGCTTTTTATATTTATTTTAAATTAATTAAGATTTGACTCTGATATTTAAGAAAATCCGAAATTTTGGACAAAGAAGTCAAAAAATAAGGACCACGACTTGCCGATACAGAATTTTTTGTAGAATCTAGAATGTATAAAATACAATATTCTACCATATAAAATAAATTTAAAGAAAATCGGTTGAGCCGTTTTAGAGATACAAGTAATTTTCTAAAAAAATCTCAAATTTGGCACGTGTTTACAATGTGAAGCAATCACGAGGAAGTATTATGTCCATAATTGGCAGTGTTTTTTTATAATATTATGTATAAAATACCTATAGTTGGTATACATATTTATAGGTAGATAAAGAAAATAATTTTCTCTTAAAAGAAGTTTTTTATAGTACCTACCTAGCTAGCATCTTTTTATTTAGGTAATACCTTCTTCTTATAATAAAAAGTTTAAGGAGGAAGGTAGGTATTAGGTATCTATATATGTAAATAGCGAAAGTATACATTCTTCTCTAAGAGAGACTTTTTTATTAAATAAATAGTACCTACCTAGCTACCTAATTTTGTAAGTATTACTTCCGAGAAATTTCTAATATTAGAAATCGGAAGTATTGTGTTCGTTTTTGTAAAAAAAAATCTTTTTTTGCTCCGATTTCATTTTTTTTTCATATTTCTGGACGTTTCATAACCTACTGAGTAAATTTGGTTTTGTGTCTGTCTGTCGGTCTGTCGGTCTGTCTGTCTGTCTGTCTGTAAAAACGATTCCTTGTAACGCGCAAATCTCGGAAACTACTCGACCGATTTTGATGAAATTTTGCACATATCTAGGAGACATTCTGTAGATGGTCCCATTTTAAATTCATTGAATTCATACCAGCGGTTCTGGGTGAAAGAGACCATGCGCCTGACCACTAACTTTTTACTTAAACGCTTATATCTCGTGAACGGTACACTCGATTTCGATGAAATTTTGTGAGAATATGCATATTATTGTTTAACATAGGTTATTTATATTTATTTTTTAATTAATTATAATTTGACTCTGATATTTAAGAAAATCCGAAATTTTGGACAAAAAAGTAAAAAAATAAGGACCACGACTTGCCGATACAGAATTTTTTGTGGAATCTAGAATGTATAAAAAACGATATTCTACCATATAAAAAATTTGAAGAAAATCGGTTGAGTCGTTTTGGAGATACACGTAATTTTCTATAAAATCTCAAAATTGGCACGTGTTTACAATGTGAAGGAATCACGAGGAAGTATTGTGTCCATAATTGGCAGTGTTTTTTTTACTTTTAATGCTGAAATAATTAGGACTTATAAGCCCTAAATGAGGAGAATAAATAAGGCGATATTATTTTATTCCAAACAGAAGGCCAGCCAGCATCCAAAACAAAAAATTGCTATTTAATGTTAATATTATTATTATCTGACCTGGTTGCAGGGTTTTTCAGTGAAGCCCTTACATCAATTTACACTGCGACATAATTAGATCTATTGTGACCAATTGATTCTATTCGTTTTTAACGTACTGATTTGAGATGGATAATCAGGACGGGGTTTTACCCTCCATTAGCTGGAAATCGTACCATCTACCCACATTAACCTCACCCAGCCTGGGTAGGGCCGGAAATGTCAGCCTCACGTGTTTGGAGGGGACAGAATTTTCTTCGGAAAGTCTGCCCCAACCGGGAGTCGAACTCGAGACCTCTGGACTGTGGGCAGTAATCACAACTGTTACGCCACGGAGGCTAGCTTCATGGTCAAAAATGTGGAAAATTGATGCAATCGAATTTACCAGACTAGCGCCTCCGTGGCCAATACACTACGACTTGAGGGACAGTCTGCCTTTATTTTTGTTCTACTTGTAATTCTATTTTATAATTGGCCCTTTTCCTTTAAAATTATAATAAAATTTAAATTGCACGTGCATTGGTAGTCGAGTCAATAGTTGTAGGGGGAAATACCCCTACATATTCAACGAGATGACAGAAAAGGGTACATTGTATGTAATTCTGCAAAAAAAAAATTGATTTTCGACACATCATGTTCTTTTACTCATTCATTTGATATCAAATAATTGTTGTGGTCAACATAATAATAGCACTCTGAAGGTTAGGTGGTAGAAAATACTTCAAGTTAGAATTATCCTCACCTGGCGCTTACCTTCCACTAAACAACTAAAAGGTGTATTATATTTATTATTAAGTATGCATACTTACCAATCTAATGTATGTCTTGTAACCAGCTTTGATTGCTTCTATTACTGCACCCTTCTGCTCATCACCTATTCACGTAGTAAATGTTTGCACTCCATACACTTACTAATTCACATTTTGCTCATATACTAAGGAAGAGGTTTTTCCATGACGCTTGAATATGTAAAATGTTAATCTCTCAAGATGTGGAGGTACTTCATCAACACACTCGTCTACCACATACTCTTGATTAAATATTACATTTTATTCACATACGGGATGGACGTAACGGATTTTTCTTCAAAGTTTTTTTTTTTTTTTACTTCTGGGAAATTTCTAATGGTATAGGTAACGAGTTCTCTTCCGTTGACCTTTTCTTACCCGAGTTCTCTCCGTCTTGCTGCAGGGGTCACCACGAGTTCTCTCCCGCTCGTTCAAGGGTTCACAACGAATTTGAAGACAATCGGTTAAGCAGTTTTGGAGATATGTAATATGTATTAGTGATTTAGTATGAAATCTCAAAATTGCCACGTGTATACTGTATACACAATGTGAAACAATCAGGAGAAAGTATTGTGTCCATAATTGGCAGTGTTTTTTTTTTTTAAAGGGTACTACATTGTTTTCCGTGTCCATGTGTGTTATTCATGGTGCTGAAAGGATTGATGGGACAATGAACCCCTTGGCCGACCACAACTAACGTTCTGGGCTCCTTCTGTGTCCTGTGTGTAGTGTATGGTAAGAGTAGAGTTTAGTGTTTTGCGTTTGAATTATACACTTGGAGTGAAAATAATTCTTATACATTGGTATTTAAAGTCAAGGACCGACCTCAGTAGCTTGATCGATACGCTTCACCGACCTCAGTAGCGGCGGACTTTTAACCTGTAGATCGGTGGTTCAAGTCCCGGTTTCAGCGTAGATTTAGTAAAGCGAGTTTGAGTGGTTGTGATATCACGAAAGTGTGATAACTAAAAAAAACTTATTAAAAGTCAAGGGGAGCTTTGACTTTTGATGTGTCCTGCTTGAAAGGCGGCTGACTATTAGATCTAATTGGTAAGTACTCCTCAGACTCCTTCAGCCATTAACAAAAAAAAATATTATATGGCTTTTACATGTGTTTCTTTTCGTAATACAAGTGAATTGATTATTCAGCTTTTCTACTTGTATGTTTAGCTAGTCAAGACTACACCGAATTCAAGTTTCACATGAGTTTTTTTTTTTTTTTTACATTTTGGATCAAGTTTTATTTACAAATAACATAGAATATAATATACATACATAGAAATTAAAATTAACAAAACAAAACTTGATCAAGGGCGGTGCTAATGCCAACGGCATTCTCTTCCGAGTTATTGGTTTATGGAAATCCTAAAAGAAGTAACTTGAAAAAAGCAAACAAATCAAGTGTGCTAAAGATGCTATTAGGTCAGTCAGTTTGTGTTGAGAAAGCTCAATGCACGGCACGGTAGGTATAAAAGAAACCCTGTATTGGATTCAAGATTCTATACGTTCTGCAAAGATATATTTTATGTCGTTAATTAAATAAAATGATTAATTATACAAACTTATTAATAGAGACTAGAAAGTTCAACGTTCTCTTAGAAAATATTGCATTTAAAAAAGCTCATCACGCCATTTTCTTCAAGTTAATTAAAAATGGCGCTTCTAAATTGCTTGCATATGCAGTAAAAAATGTCGTTCATTTTATTAAATTAAATAAACTTTTCACATCAAAGTATTAAATTTATAACATCTTCTACGTAGATAGCTTTAATTTAATGCATATTTCTTCATCTAACTCTGACGTCTAAGTATGAAGGTAAAAATTTATAGCATGACATACCCTCATAGTGACTAGGAAATGGAAACATTATTGCGTGTTAGTATCCAGGCGTTGATAGGAGTGAGTATCTTTTATCCCTGGAATTTCATAAGGTGCTGTCTTGTCTCTTTGCTTTCAGACATGAGTAATAAAATAAGTAATAAGTGTAATAACTGCGAGGAACATTACCTTGATGGTAATAAGACCCATGATTTCATTTACATGCTCTAATAATAAGTCTACCTATAGCTAGGTACAAGAAGAAACTTTTTACTGACCTCAGTAAGTCGATTGATAAGACCCACGATTCCTCGATTGAAACATTTCTTTCTATTAGACTTATAAGAGTATGTATATAAAATCGTGGGTCTTATTACCATCAAAGTATTACTTGTAACAGCAAGTCGGTGGGTCGAGTCTCAAGTTTAGCAAAAATATTTTTGTAAAGTAAGTTTGAGTAATTATGATATCACTTCGTGAATAACGCAAAAGTGTGATAACTTTGTAAAAATCTTTACCAAGTTACATAATATCTACCTAACTACTCATTTTCCCTCTGACTGAATATGAGTGACCTCCGCAGATTTCCAGAATATATGAAGAATCAAACTAATTAGAAGCTCACTTCAGAGACCCAAAAGAAAAGTAAGTATCATACATACATTGGAATGTTTTTTTACTATCGACTCTATGCTTTCACATTGACCCACAAAATAAGCCATCCATAGACCCGATCTGAACCAAAAAGTAAACAGCAATTTTAAGAATGTATCGAACAATGTCGAACATAACATACTGAAATAAATTACATCTTTACACGCGTCACATACAATATGACCCATTCCTTAGCCCAGCCCGACGTTGATTAACATAATATGGTCCAAAAGGTATAAATGAAATTCTTAGAGTGTATCAAACATACCTTGATAATTTTAGCTTGATTAGATAAAAATTACAACTTTTATCGCATTACAATATTATTAATTACCTACACATCGAGAGATATAGGTACTAACTTAATTACTTTGATACTTAATAAAATTTCCATCTATTTGTACTTTGATCCCATTAGACGTGCACTGGTAGTCAAGTGGTTAACGCACTAGTCTGGTAATCCAGGTAGCGTAGGGATCCGTTGGTTCGAATTCCACCCAGTGCATGAATTTTTCCTCATTAATTTGAGTTTTTAACTACATAATAATAAGACTCTGATTGTTAGTGGTAGAAAATGCTTTGAGCATTAAACTCGCCTGGTGGTTATATTATTATTATTAGACTCACTTTATGAATCTTTGGTCGCTAAACAAATGTTCTACCCAGCCGGGTTTCGAAACCAAATCACCGTGCGTTCAAGATCAGTACGCTACTACTCCACTCGGTAAGGTGACAGTTTACTGGTGTATCATTATTATACAGTCCAACTCGGAAATAAAAGAACTGATGTATTTAAGAGAAACCTCGATATAGAAGAACAATTTACAAGTCAAATGCACCTTTCTATAAGGGTATATAACCTCTTATTAGAGAAATATGGATGTCAGAGAAAAAATAACCGGTCCCCTGAGTTCACTTATGTCCAAGTTTGACTTTAATACCTACATATGTAGTTTATCAATTTCATTAATTTATTAATGGTTTATGGTGGTGACTTTTTTCTTCAAATCCTTTTTAATCACTATAAGGGTCCACTTTTCTTAAAGACCCTTGAAGAATATTTCACTTTATATTCATTTCACCCTTGCCTCCTGAAATCCTTTTCTGGCTCTTAATCCAGGCGGCATGCTGCCAAAGTGTCTCCTGCATTTGATATAGTGCACTTTGCGTCCCCTAACAATCAGTGCAGTAGCGCGATGGGTGGCTATGTATGAGTTCGGTGCGGAAAATAAAAAAATGTATGAGTTCGGTGCCGCCTAAAAAAGGTCATGTATGAATTCGGTGCCCTGGTACTTGCCCTGATGATCAGGTAATTATAGTATTTTTTTCCTTATAGGCATGGCCTTCAATTAATAAACCGAGGCATGGCCTTCATTGTATTTTACCTAACCCTACTATAAACCCAAGGCATGGCCTTCATTGTATTTTACCTAACCCTACTATAAACCCAAGGCATGGCCTTCATTGTATTTTACCTAACCCTACTATAAACCCAAGGCATGGCCTTCATTGTATTTTACCTAACCTTACTATAAACCCAAGGCATGGCCTTCATTGTATTTTACCTAACCCTACTCTAAACCCAAGGCATGGCCTTCATTGTATTTTACCTAACCCTACTATAAACCCAAGGCATGGCATTCATTGTATTTTACCTAACCCTACTATTAACCCTAGGCATGGCCTTCAAGGAGGAAATGGACAGCCTTGCTGAATGTAACTGTCTACAACATAATCTACTAACTTAATAACAGCAGGATGACTGTTAACAAGCAACAGAGTACATTATAAAAAAACAATCAATTTAAAAGTCATTAGTACCGCACCGAACTCATACATCACCTTTTTTCGGCGGCACCGAATTCATACGTGCGAAAAAGGTGCGGGTAATCTTCGCACCGAACTCACCTATTGCCCGATGGGTGGCCTGAAATGAAGTTATCATCGACTTCAGTTCAGGGATGGATCAAGGGGAGGGGTAGACGGGCCGGGCACCAGTTAGCTTGATAGTGATGGCCGCAGACTCGTATCCATGACTCCCAGGTACGGTGAATTTAAAAAGAAAAGTGGCTTTCAGTAAATTACAGATGTGTGATTATTATTAATCCAATTAAAGTGATTGCCCTGTATAAGTTTTCTACTATGTATTACTAAGACAGATGATGATGAATAATTGGTTTGATCAGCGATTTCAAGCCATTAAATACAATAATAAATATTTTTATAAACAAAAAACAAGATTATAACAAAGTTTCGTATTATTTATTTATGATGAATATTAAAGGTTTGTTTTTACTCAAACTTTTCAGTTTGCACGCCACTGATGAAATCCAAAGGAATCATTCAAGTTCTGTAGGAGAAATGCAAGGCACATTTTTTTACATTCTGAGTGTTGAATCTAACAACAGGACTGTATTTAGGAATTACGAAAGGAAAATTCGTGTTTGGTGGTCAGCCAAAAAAAGATAACTACATCAATAAGACTTTTCTTGCCAGCGTCGATGACTCGTTGTTCTCGTAGGGTCACCGAATTTAAGCAACGTCCAGCGAGGTGAAGACTTCATGATGTGTTGGTGGGCAAGGCAAACCAGCGAGGTGAAGACATGACTTAATGGCACTCCGGCCCAACCCAGGCTGGGTGAGGTCAATGTGGGTAGCAGGTTTGTGAGTTTCCTGCGAATGGAGGATAAAACCCCCGACTCGAGATGACCTAGCTGTTAAATGGGACGTAAAATCCAAGAAAATAAAAAAATAATAATCTTTCCCACGATTTATCCAATAAGGGTTCCTCAAATACCCCATTCATTGTAAAGACCCTGTGAGTTGTGTTTTTTATCGCCACTTTTGTTATTTCAAAATCACTTTGTTGTTGGGTTTTCCTCTCCTCTTTAATTGTGCAATATAATTACTCTTTACGATTCTGTGAATCCCACTGGAACTGATTCTCCCCCAAAGCCTGTCTTATTTTGATGAATGATAAACATAAATAATAATGATAATTGAATGGGTGTCTGGAATAACGGCCTATGTTATTTTCGTGAACTTTTCAGGAGAGCCATTTAAAGTAGGAAGAAGCAAAAAATTCAGAAATATGAGATTTTATTATTTATTTTTTAAACATAGGCCCTTCTTCCATAAAATGTAATGTAAAGACACAGTAGCGGTATTAAGATCACGACAGTACGCGACTACTAATCGAGACTACTAATCAGTATAACATAGGTCCTTGGAAATCAGAAAAATCTGAGATTACCCACACTCTTTTTTCTTGTTTTACCTAAGCATGATTATTTTTTCCCCCTCCGCTCATACCAATCGAAGGAGAACACAACATAGGCCCTAAAACTGCAACAACAAAAAAAATTCGATTTTTTCAACATAGGCCGTTATTCCAGACACCCATTCAATTGGCCAATTAGTAATTGCATTTAATGGCCTTCAAGGGTAATCTGTGGTGCAATATGACTCGTTTATCAATTAATATTTTGAATTATTGGATGTAACCACACCCCTTTTAATGGCCCTCTGTATGATACTGCCTGAGGACTTAAATCCTGCAAATTTGGGAAAGATTTGAAAATAATATTAATGAAATCCTTCTTTTTTTTTTACAAAAAAAAAACAAACAAATACAAGTACGAACGTTGCATTATTTCATTTACATTTATAGCATGACGAGGAATAATAACGTAGGTATCTAATTTATTTTAAAATATAGGTACATCAGAGCACATATTATTGTAAGTACATATGAATGTATTTTACACTTTCCAATGATAATGTTTTTTTTGTACCTTGTATTTTTTACCTACTTTCCTAACCTTTGTACCTACTATACCTTGTATTTTTTTTTTTTTTTTTTCTCTCTATCATTCTCGCAAATCATGTTTTATATGTACATATTCTGTATCCCTTGAACAATAAATAAATGTAAATAAACATTAATAAAACCACCACAAACACTCGCAGCACCTAATACTCGTATACTCCCTGTAAAAACCATGAGCTCTAAGGCCTCCGAGAAGCATTTTCTTACACCGCGAGTCCCATTACATCACTTAGGTACTTCAAGAACTCTATCAAGAAGATTTGAATGCATCGGCACGGATATTATTAAAAGGCTGTAACAAGTGTAAAAACTGTAACACCATATAGCAGTATATTATATAAAGCATATATATTATATAGACTGAAGCTATAAGGATATAATAGTGTCTTATATAGACCTGAAACATGTGAACCAACACATATGCACAATATCAGGCCTTTTTATTTGTTTGTTGTCTGAGAGGTACTTTTGCATTTTTCTCTTACTCACTCTCTATTACTCTCTATCTATATGTCTCACGTATTTCTTTCTCATTTTCTTCAATATGAATATTGAAGAAAGCTTTGCTGAACATTAAATGTAAAAAGCGACTCACCCGAATGACCTACATTCAATGATAGAAAGGTCTCAGTTGAGATGGTTCTGTAATATTATTTCTAGGTAGTGTATTTCACTAATAAGAAATTATGCATTGTGCCAGTCAAACCAAAGTATTCCCATTTTCCTCGCCACAGATGATAAAAAGTGTTATCTCTATATATAAAACAGAAAAAATGACTACCTACCTACCTATGTTTGTTTGTTTGTCCGGAGTTGTTTAGCCAAAACGGTAAGAGATAGCGAAAAATGTCTCAGAATTGACCCCCCCAAAACCATTATCGCTTTGTCCAGAAAAATTATAAAAAGTTCAAAAAGTTCAAAAAGGCATTGCTGTCCAGCAGTACGGCCATGCCTTAGTAAATTTGAAATTTAGTCCCGTTGCAAAGCACGGGCAAACGGCTAGTTATACATAAATATAGAATTGTTCCTATACTGAATTTTTCCTCATTAATTGAGTTTGTGACCACAGAATAATAAGACTCTGAGGGTTAGGTGGTGCAAAATGCTTTGAGCATTAACCTCGGCTGGTGGTTACTTTCCACTAAAAAGTATTGTTTTTTTTATAATATATCATCTTAAGTTTGACTTGCACACGAACCAACTACAAATATAAATACTTACATACCCGAAACATACTGTTGGTTGTAATCCAGTTTTATTTGGGCCCACAACCACCTAAGAAAATAATTCTAGGTAGTTATGTCTCTTGTAAAATCTCTCAAAAATACATCTTTTTTGTTGTTGTTGTTGTCTTTTTACACTATTTAAGACGAAAACCTGTATTAGTTAGTTATACTTCAACACTTACATCTAATGTTGACTGTGCTCTCTATCTCCCATTTAGAACACATTTCTTCTATTCTCCCTCTTTCTTTCTTTTCTCTCTAAACAAAATCGAATTCACTCAAGATAAATGCTGTTTTTATTATAGGCATTTAAAGACACCTTCATCCTTTTCAATATTCCTTCTTCTCAAATTTCTCTATCCCTCACCTTCTCTTCATCTCTGTTGCTGAAGATTTTTACATAGATTTATAGACACTATTATACAAAGTACTACTTATACATACTTAGACTCTTTCTACATTTTCTATTCTGTTGGTAGTAGGCAGGCGCAGCCGGTGGGAAAATGTTTTGGGGGTGCTGCCAGATAAATCGGACAAAAATGGAATTTATAAAGCCGCTGGAATTTATATTGTTTACCTGAATAAAAATAAAATTTGAGTTTGTTTAATCATAATAATCATGCATAAACTATTATAGAAATGTGTGATGATTTTCATATGTTCCGAGCTCGGACTTGAGAAAATTCTCTCTTTTTCTTTTTCATCTGGGGGTGCTGCAGTTTCGCAGTTCCTTTCAGTTGCAGCAAATCAGAGTATCAGGAACAGTTATCTCCTAAACAAGCTCTTTCTATGTTCATTAAAGCGGTCTATGAGCCAGTTCAACAGCATACGAAGTTTTAACCCAAACATCTATACATGTTATAACAAAATCCAAGAATATAAGAAAAACTGCTATCCAGACAAAGACTCCATAAAAGTGATTGAAACATCAGCGGAGATTAAACTAGAAAGTCTAATGGACCACACGGCATCCCGACTCCTAACAGATATGCAGGAAAATCTTCAATCACAAAAGGAAGACGAAAAGAGTTCATTGACCCTCTTTCCTAAGTGGTGGAGCTCGACAATCCCACTACAAACAAAAATTGCAAAGTGATGCTGACTCTGACTCAAACCTATTTCAAAGCTACTTTGTGCCCTTGTGCCTCACAATTGGAAATAATAATAATAAAGTACCTTGGCAAAACCCAACTCACTCATCTCCGAGGTATTGCCGACCCATAAGAATAAGTTTCTTTAATTTCTATTATGGCATTTCTTTCTCGTTGGCTTCGTTCTTAGGTGTAATCCACTCTCTCTCTCTCTCTCCCTCTCTTGTCTTGCTCCTCCATTCCTCTTTCCTTTCTTCATCACCTCCCTTCCACCACTTCCACCTTCTCCAATTGCATTTACAGCTCCACCTAGGTGCAGGCAAAATATATTTTCTTACTTATTGCGGTCACGATTCCAGGAAGTTAATTATTGGCGAATGAGCTTTTGATTGTAGCCTTCTGATTGATGCAGCTGCATCTTTTTTCCGGAGGAAATTCTACGTTCCATCTTACGTCCTTTACAAACAACGAAGAAAATGTACCACCAAAATTAGGGACACATTATCAGGAGTTTTTTTAGTCAACCAATCACAGCACACTATGTCCGACTTGAGGAAGCTTATCTCTGTTGTAATCCGATTTTAAATTTCGTGGATCCGATTTAAAAGATTGCATCTGTCAGTCCCGGTTGCTCAGTATAGACAGTGGTCAAAGCGTTTGTCTCCTAGTTCGGACTGGTCCAGAGATCGCGGGTTCGAAACACAGCCGGGACATGACAAGTTATCCTCCCATTTGTGATTCTGACTATATTATATATTATGATAATATGCCTTAGGCTTACTTCTGGAATAAGAGGACTCATCAGCTCTTTCGGGCAGTATTGATTAATAAGGCATAATTTTTATATATAGGTAGATCAGTCTGTCAAAGCTTTTTTTTTGTAGACATCAAACAGCATTTATTGTAGCTGTGGGCTGTGTAGTAGCTTGCCCATCCCGTAGAATGAAACACCTCTGATGGGCGAGAAGGGACACAGTAATTTCTATTTGGGTGCTAGGTCAACACCAGCGGATGTGCGAGAAGTGACACAGTACTTTCCACTTGGGTGCTAGGTCAACACTAGCCAATGGGCGAGAAGTGACACAGTACTTTCCACTTAGGTTCTAGGTCAACACTAGCGGATGTGCGAGAAGTGACCCAGTACTTTCCACTTAGGTTCTAGGTCAACACTAGCCAATGGGCGAGAAGTGACACAGTACTTTCCACTTGGGTGCTAGGTCAACACTAGCGGATGTGCGAGAAGTGACCCAGTACTTTCCACTTAGGTTCTAGGTCAACACTAGCCAATGGGCGAGAAGTGACACAGTACTTTCCACTTGGGTGCTAGGTCAACACTAGCGGATGGGCGAGAAGTGACCCAGTACTTTCCACTTAGGTTCTAGGTCAACACTAGCGGATGGGCGAGAAGTGACCCAGTACTTTCCACTTAGGTTCTAGGTCAACACGAGCGCACAGAGAGGAATACTATTAATTTTCAATACAATTCTTTTGTCGGCTTGAGGATTTGGCATGCCAAGCTTTCCGCTGAACTAATGGCACCCAGAGAGTCTGGGTGGATTACCATCACACCTAAAAAATAGTTCTGTAGCTCCTGTGAAATTTTCATAGAAAATATTTAATTTTCGACCAAATTCGTTATATTTTATATCAAATTAAAGTGCTTTTTTCGGACTATCATTGTGTTGTGCTGATTTTCTTACAAAGTGAATCTAAGAACAGTTATAAGCTTTTTTAAGTGTCAAAGATAAATATTTTTCCAAATAACAATCTTCGTTACCAAGGTAACGCCAAGCCGTTCCACACGGTCGGGTCATTTAAATTTTGAAACTAAGATTAATATCATTATCAAATTCTAGCCAGTGATAACAAATCAAACGCCAAGCCGTTTCAAACGGTCTGTTTATTTTACACTATTGAAAGAAATATAAATATCATTATCAAATTTTAACCAGTGATAATAAATCAGTGAAACACTTTAGACTCAGTTCCACTGAGACATTTTTAACTTAATTTAATTATGACCTTGTAACAGTTGGAACTTAATTAGTTTATGTTAACATGTTTCTATACTAATTAAAAACACTGACCATTTTTCTATTAAATTTGAATAATTAATTATTATCTACTTTATTTTATGATGTCTAATTCATCAGATGTAAATCTAACTAATGTGAATGACAAGTTTTCATCTCGTATGTTAATTTTTGAAAATGAACTTGAGCGAATAAAGTCCTCTGTTCCTCAACCTGTGCTATCAGACGTCTCTGCTCTTCAAGAGGCTTTTCAGTCATTCAAAAATGAAGTTCAACAAACATTCATACAAATAAGATCTGAAATAGATGCCTGCCATTCTAGAATGAACGATATGGAACAATACTCTAGGCGTAATTGCCTTCTCATTCATGGTATGAAAGAATACGAAAATTCCCAGAATGAAGTGGATTGCGTTACTACTCTACTGAGCCTATTCCGGAATAAAATGAAATTGAATATCACGGAACAAAATATTGATCGATGTCACAGACTAGGACCAAGTAAAAAACAAGGAGATAAAAGTAGAGCCATCATCGTGAAATTCATATCTTACCATCACCGTAGACTGGTTTTCTTAAATAAAAAAATGTTGAAGGACAGTGGCCTTTATATTTCGGAATCATTGACAAGAACTAACTTTAAATTATTATCTGAAGCAAAACGATTATTTGAAAAGGAAAATGTATGGTCTGTGGATGGCAGAATTATGGTAAACCTAGGTACAAGGAAGTTTGTAGTAAAATCTTTTCGAGATCTTCAATCCCTGCATTTGTCTCATACTGAATATACATCCAGAAATGTACAAGGAACTGCAACTGCTTCTGCTGCTACTGAACAACCCGCGTCCTGCTCGAACATGGCTGTTGATAGTGCTGCGGAAATGAAGACTCCGCCCAATCTGCCTTCTGATCATACGCGAAATTCAAGATCAAAGACAAAGACTAAATCTTCAACTCCAAAGAAAATGAAAAGGCGTCACGCTAGAAAATGGAACTAATCCAAACACTTCAATGTACATCGGATTTTTTTTTTTAAATTTATTTTCACTTATTAATTATACAATCGCCTTTTTTTTTTTTTTTTTTTTTTTTTTTTTTTTTTTTAAATATAATTTTTTTTTTTTTTTTTTTTTTTTTCTTCAGGCGATAAATTTGGTCGCTGTTTAATCAATATTTTCAACTTATTACAAGGTCGCTTACTTGTTATTGTTTTTCTGTTGCCCTTTTCCTACTTTATTTTTATTTATTCATTTTTTGTTATATTTTATGTCAAATTTTAATGATTCTTTTGTTTTTCCAGGAAATGTTTATTCATCCAGTTCCAATGTCAGCGATTCTCAAAGTTCTCAGTCGTCAGGTCAATCTCTTCCACTATCAGCAGCGTTACTACAACACTTGACCCCATTCAACGCCTCTTTTAGAGTTGCCCATATTAATGCTCAGTCTCTGGTGGGGCATCATGCTGACCTCTTATCTACGTTTAATAATAAATGTTTTCATGCAATTCTTGTTTCAGAGACTTTCTTGAAGCCTTCATTGCCAAATGTAGTTGCTGATATCCCTGGCTATCAGTTGATAAGAAACGATAGACTTCATTCGGGATGTGGTGGTGTGGGAATCTACCTTCGTGACGGCATTGAATATTCTATCATTCAATGTTCTGATCCGAAGATTAAGAACACCATAGAATATATTCTATTGGAGGTTCACTACTGTCACAAGAAGCTCATGTTGGTTGTTGTTTACAGGCCTCCCAGGGTTGCTTACTCTGATGACCTACAGTCTCTCCTTACCACTTATCTACCTTTCTATGATGATGTCATAATTATGGGTGATTTCAATTGTAATCTGGAGGTAGATAATATTCTATCCAAAAGATTTAAAGACTTGGTAAAATCTGTTAGTTTATCTATTTTACCTTCTAAGCCTACTTTTTATCAAGATAACTATCATAGTTTGCTAGATCTGGCAATTGTTAGGTCACCTAATAAAGTTCTGCATTAAATTATGAGCAAGTTTCTGCACCTGGTTTTTCGCACCATGATCTAATATTCATGGCTTACCAACTGGGTAGAGTTAAATATTCTCTTCGAAAAATCAAGTTTCAGAAACTTCCATAATTTGAATGTTGACAATCTGATTGGAGATGTAGAGAGGTCTAACTGGGATCGTTTAACTGAACTGAATGATATCGATGCCAAAGTCGAGATGTTTACTAATATGATAACTAGTCTTCTTAATAAGCATGCTCCGCTCAAAAATGCCAAAGTTAAATACCCACCTACACAATGGCTTACTCCTCAGATATTGAAGCTCATGAAGCAAAGAGATCGCGCTTTTACCAAGTACAAGCATTCTCGTTCTCTACATCATTTTGATAAATTTAAAATATTACGGAATCGCTGTACTAGATCTGTTCGTGATGCACGAGAGATTTATATATCTGAGGGGATTGCATCTTGTCGTGATGAAAAATCACTTTGGCAATTTTTAAGAAGCCTAGGTATTAATGTGGAATCTTCGACTAAACAACTTGATCCTCGGTTCAGTTTGGATGATCTCAATACATTTTTCGTTACACCTCCTATGAACATCAACCCAACACACAAGCTAATTGTGATTGATTCTTTACTTAGACAACCTAACCCAACACATCCAGAATTTAGTTTTGATGAAATTTCTTGTCAAGATGTTAGACAAGCTATCAGTTCTATTAAATCAAACGCATCTGGCAATGATGGTCTTTCGATAAAGTTTTTGAAATTAATTTTGGATTTCATTGTGATCCCTTTGACCCACATTATCAATTCCTCTCTTCGTTCGGGTAAGTTTCCTACACAATGGAAAATCGGTCGTGTTCTTCCTTTACCCAAAATATCCAAACCTACAGGATTAAACAATTTCAGGCCTATATCTCTTCTCCCCGTATTATCGAAAGTCCTTGAGAAAGTAGTTCATCATCAAATAATAAACTTTTCAAATTCCAACAACCTGTTTAATCCTTATCAATCTGGGTTTCGATCGGGTCACAGCACAACTACTGCTCTGATTAAAGTTACTGATGATATACGCAAAAGTATGGATAATACTAAAGTTACTATCCTACTACTATCAGACTTTAGTAAAGCTTTTGATTCGGTTGATTTTGATATACTTCTCACTAAGCTCTCAAAACATTTCAATTTTTCACCTATTGTACTACATTGGTTTAATACCTATTTACGGGGTCGTCAGCAGTATGTTTTTAACCAAGATTCAAGCTCTTGCTTACTTCCTATCAATACAGGGGTACCTCAAGGCAGTATCTTAGGGCCACTATTATTTTCAATATTTATCAACGATATATCGTCAATTTTTAAATACTGTAAATATCATCTATATGCTGATGACTTACAACTCTACATTGAAACTTATGTGGATGATATCAATGAAGCTATTTTCAAGATGAATACAGATCTTAATGCTTTAAAGGCCTGGACTCAAAACCATGGTATAATCCCAAATCCAAAAAAGTTTCAATCCATCATTATAGGATCTCAACCACTATTACATCGGGTATCTCAGTCCCATATACCTCCCATCATTTTCAACTCTGAAGCAATCCCATTTTCCTCTTGTGTAAAAAATCTTGGTTTACTTTTTGATGCAGATCTTCAATGGAACTCTCAGGTTATTCACATTGGTAAAAAAGTGTATCGAAAGTTTCATTCCCTGAAACGTTTGCAAAGGTTTTTGCCCCGAAAGACAAAGCGGCTCCTGTGTACTTCTCTTATATTTCCTTTAATTGAATATGCTGGAGCTGCTATGTCAAATATCACTGGGAACCTACTTAAAAAACTTCAAACGTATCAGAATGCTTGTGTTCGATACATTTTTGGGTTGAAGAAATTCGATCATGTTTCAGCAAATCGACGAATTCTTCAATGGCTACCAATCGATAAGAGGTTAGAACACCAGAGATTGGGCTTACTATGGAAAATAATGAAGGAGGGTTCACCTCCATATCTTCATTCATCATTTCACTCACTTTCTTCATTTCATAGCCATAACACTCGCTCCACTCATCTCTCCATTCCACCTCATCACACAAACCATATGGGTAATAGTTTTATAGTTAATGCTGTTCGATCCTGGAATAAATTGCCTGATGAACTTAGAACCTTGGAAAATCGCTTGACATTTAAAGCTTTGACGAAGGAACATTTCTTGGAAAATTGAATTATTATTATTATTTTTTATTTTTTTAATTAGTGTTATTATTATTATTTTTTCTTTTTTTTCTTTTTCTTTTTCTTTTTTCTTTCTTTCTTTCTTACATTTGTATATATATTTACTTTTTTTATGTATATATATCCATGTACATATTTTCATTTATTTATTATTATTTTATTTTATTTAATACTTGATAATCTAGATAGGGAAACTTTAAGGGTTGGGTGGAAGAGATTGCCATAGGCAATAACCCCGCCCTTTAGTTAGGACATATGTATATATTTTATTTATTTTTTTCTTGTGTTATATTATTATTATTGTCATTTTTATATTTACTTTTTCCCATTATTTGTCTGAATTTGTCTGTATGTTCTACTAATAAAGTGTTTCTAAATAAATAAAAAATAAATTGTTAGATTGTGTGAAATATTCTGTTTTTTTTTTTAAATCAAGTTTTGTTTTGACCAACGCTACCTTGACTGATCACAAACCTTCTTCTTGCTTCATTTGAAATGCCAACATTGCTTTAAACTGCATGGTCAATTGGTCATATCACGAATGAGTTTTTCCCCTCCATTCTATAGTACTAAGTTTTTTTTACAAAGCTTGCCACATTGCATAGTCTTCAGAAAAACGGAGCAATACGAGTAAGCAACATGTAAAGTGAAGTTTTTCTTTTGTTATGAGGAGGATAATCTCATCTTGATTCGAACCCGGCAAATTGTGGGACTATTAGGTACTCGTGGTTCAACCCGCTAAAAAACTCCCATCTCTCAAAATAATAACAATACTCTTTTGTGATAAAAGCATAATCTACCACCTAACCGTAAGAGTCTGATTGTTATGTGCACACTGCACATATTCTCATAATACTTGGGTACAGATCTTATTTATCCTTGTACAAGAAAAAAAGATATCCGACTTGGGTACATAAAAAGAGAACATAAAAAAGTATATACAACAGATACCTACCCAGAAATTTCTCGTTTGGACTACAAATCAACACCGAATTATCTCCCGTTGTTTGCATTTTTTTACCTGAGTTTATATCAATAATAAAGTTTAGGCCTAGCATAAATTTTACAATAGAAACAACTAAAAGGTATCATTGAATTGTGTAGTTCTGACTTCTCTTCCATTTTTTCGTCATTATTTTGTAAATAATGCTTTCTATTTCATTACAATTTTCTATGTTTTCTAGCATAGTACTATGTTTCTGGTCTAATAAAATGATGCTAGGTTTTCTTCTGTTTCCCATCTTAGCTCTTCATATTCCTTGCAGTGAAAAAGAGTGGGCTCTATCGTGTCATCATCAGCGTTACTCTGACTGCATTTTGGGTTTGGTTAGTTTCTTGATGTTGAAGAGGAAGTGGTTGAAACTCCCGTTTCCTACGAATGCCTCTGTGATGTGTTGATTGATCTCACTCACCAAACGCCCTCTCGTACCATGTTCTGATATGGGGGATGAGACAGATGAGTCTTCACGTCCACAGACCTCTATGAACATGATCTCAATTTTGTTTAAAGTCATTGTTCTTTCTCGTTCCTCTTCTTTATTTTAATTTGCTCTCCCATAGCACCATTTAATTTATTTACACAAAAAGTCAATAGGTATGTCTATTGCTTCAGCTGTGGTATAGTGGTAGAGCTGTGGTATTAAATTATCTGATAATGAATTATACTTTTAAAATATCCACTACTACGAAAGAATTTTTTTTTAACGAGGTCAATTGGTTTGGAAATGTTTTTGAAGAGATTTTGACCGCATCTTTAATAATATTATTGTTCCAGGATTGCTTGAAAAAGTAGTGAAAATTTTAATTTTTAAATTTGAAGGTTTTTAATCCAGCCAAAATCTACAATTATTTCATTGATAAACCAAGAAATATTGAATAGGATTTAGTAGAAATATGAAAAATTCTGAAAGGAGGGTAAGAAAACGTTTCTTTGAACCTAAAAAATAGAATAGTATTTTATTAACCAAATGTGAGCAGTTATGAATCATACGTCTATTCAAGCTAGGCGAATCGCCAGGAAACATAAGCTATCAGCTCTTCGGAATATGGCAAGGTCTGCAACCCTACCCACACATTTGACTCCTAACCTGACCAAGAAAAGCCTCCTATGCGACAATGGAACGATCATTCCCGACAATCACTATCATGAGAGAAGTATTTTGAAGAAAATGACCGGAAATTTCGAGACAAGGCGTTCCGTTTCCTCATTACTTACGCATTTGACGCAATACCGCAGAGAGAAGAATTTGAGGAAAACAATGTCCGCAGAGACAATACAGCAAGAAAAAACAATTAATCAGAGGATGAATTACTTGGACAAACCGATCTATATGGATTCAAAGTTTGTCGAATGTACATCCGATCTAAATCCACACCATCATTTAGTTTTGGCAAGAACAACCAGAGCCATCGAGGAAAGCAGAATGAGAAGACTTGCGCGATATCATGAAATGGAACAATGGGAAAAGTTTCAATTTGAAAATCCTTGTGATAATATAGAAACTATGAACTATAAATGTGGAATCAGAGAATCTACACTGGATTTAATTAGAGAGTACAAATTGCGGTCCCAGAACTCATACTCAGTAGATTCTAGAAGATTCACAAGGGCTAAAAAAACTCCGAAATATTTTAGTGAGAGAGAAAAATGGCGGTCAATAGAGCGTCGTATGTATTTGGAAACTAAATTAAAAAACAAAAAACTCCCGGGAGAAAATAGTTTACTGAAACTAAGAACTGAAAGACTTCCTATTATGAAAAAATATGAAGAAAAACCTGTAGCTGAGTATATAAGACTTGGTCAAAAATACCAAACAAAAGGGTTGCCCGACTGTCCAGACATGAGCACCAGTGAAGGTAAAGCAAAAGTTCAAACTCAGCCATCGTTGACAGTTCAAAGTCAGGAATCGTTAGCTCAGTCCGTAAAAACTGAAAAGCGAGTGACCATCAATGAGAGTCTCAACTCGACTTTGTATTACGACAAGAGCTCGAGCACCAGTAACTCACAAAATGAAGAAAATAAGACTCCTGAGTCGATTCTGGCAGAGATTCCTAATATTCATGTCATCGAGAAAAATCGCTGTAAGTCCAAAGCAGAAAAAAATTGTAAATACAGAGTGGAAAAGAGACGATGTAAGTCTAATATAGAGGAAAAGAAGCGATCCAATTATACTCGTAGAGTTTCACTTCAGAAGCCCAAGTTAAGAGAAAAGTCTCCATATACCATTTGTGAATTAAGGGAAAAGTCTATGAACACGCCGTTTTCTTCTAAAAGATATTCATACAAACCAAAAGAAGTGATATACGAAAGTGACTCAATTCACAGCATATTCCTACTGAACCCGAATGTTGATGTGGGGAGCTTGATAGAGTGTGCGAGTCAGAAGGAGAGATCCGCTTCTCCTTCTGCGAATGTTCCTTCAATGCCGACACAGCAGAAAAAATGGAGCTGTTTGTGGAATCCTATGATGCAAAAATACAAAAAAATTGAACCAATGTTAAAACGTAGAAAACAGGTAAATTTAACTAGTGACAAAGAGAAGCTTCATGTCGTTGAAAAAGCAGTACAGACGCATGATGTGGTTGAAAAATCAATACAAACACGACGGAAAAGTTCGGAACAAGGTGAAAAATTAGCTACAACAGTTGGAAAAGCGAAAATGAATCAAACAAATGTGGAAAACGAGGTTCAACTTCATAAAGCTGTTAAAAAGAATAGCGATGTAAATGCAGAACTAAAAGCGAGCAATGAAAAGGTCAACAAACTTGGGTTTTTTACACAATTAGCTGCATGTTTATTATGCGATGCAGGATTTACAAAGAACAAAAGAGAAAAAAAGCAAATTAAAATAACCATTCGAAGAAAAGAGAAAAAGAGAGCGAGGTCTCACATGTGTCCTTGTCGATACTGTCGAAATAAAACTCTGAGGATGCCCCAAACACAACAGACTATCAATCAGACGGGTCCATCAAGTTTTTATACTGGATCACCAGAAACTTACAAAAGCAAACCGTCACCAATCAATGCTCCTGAAGAAGTATTTCTTATGGATTCAAAACTTTCTCAGCAACAGAATAAAAGACAATGTGAAAGATATGAAAGACAAAGTTCTGAAATAAAAAAATCGAAAGAAAAAATAATTAAAATCGAATCTTCTATTAAACACCGTTCAATTGAAGAAGACGATAGTATCTTAAATGACATAACGCCAAGAACACTAAAAGAAACAAACAGTGATTTAATACTGTATAACAACAGTTATTCTGAAATTACTAAACCACAAATTTCAAGAGATTTATTCTTTAAAAGACCACTTGAGTGTCCTGATACTAGTTACTGGGATATCCAAAAAGTAAATATAACTAGACGATACGACGATTTATGCAAGAAACCAGGTTAGTTTACTCATGAAAAAAGCCATTTCTCTTTCTGAGTTTCTTCAGTGTTCAGGTTTTATTCATATGAATGAAAAAAAAAAGAATATAAAATAAGCTGTCAAAATGATGTAGATAGGACTTGCGAAAAATTCCAAAGAAGCTAAACACCACACGAAAGTCGTTTGGTACATAAGTGAGACATCTTTTAAAAATAGAGGGATTACTAGTGAATCAGTAGACTCAAGTAAAGTGTATATATAAAAATTATAATCAGGCTAAAATTAATTTCAGTTCGTGTATCCCCGTGCCACCATCATCAACAGCACCGCTGTAACCATGGAAACCATGGAACCCATACCCAGCAATATCGCAGAGATCCAAACTTGACACCTCTCTATTCCTTTATGGAAAAATTGGGCACTGGTATCACGAACCTGGGGTTGCTGGGTTGCAAGACCTATCTCTACTTCTCGTCCCGACGTTTGAGAGCTGACGGTGCACCAAGGGAAGTCGCGGAGAACTCGCACGAGTAATACAGAACTGACGCTGAGAAGGATGTTCAATTAAAATTTCTGTAAAGTGTTGTAAAATCACCAACAGCTCATTTGATTTTATTTTCTTTCGACGTCATCAATTTCGTTCTCCACATCTTGCTCCACAACAAGTACCAAAGGAGTCTTGAACTTGCTGTATTTCAAACCGAAAATTGGTATAAATTCAAGCACGATTCCTATTTATGAAATTCTTAGTTGGTCTGTAACTACTATTCGTCACATTTAACATTTTCATTTGCTGGATTACATGCGTATTCATCTCATTATTATTAATGTCTATTTCCTCAAAGACATAATAATTAAATTCGTGCATCAATGACGTCACTGAGTCAAGGACGTTATCCATCATCCTGACTTTTCCTCATCCTTATCATTTTCCGGTATTTAGAATCCTACGGATCCATTCCGTCTTTTTACAACGCATCCATGAGCCGAAGACGCTTCTAGGCTTTGGACAAGAAAAATGAAGGATTTCTCTTTTGGAACTCGGTTCTAAGTTTCTTATCGGTCAGGTAGGTATCAAGTTAATTAATTTCTTCATTGTCATATTTAATTAAAAATGCAAGATGCGTCAACCAACGTTAATGATTGAGCAATTTGTCGGAAATTCGAATTCCAATTATATGTTTCTATCCGTAAGTTTAATAACACGTTTTTCGCATACACTTCAATGAAAAAAAAAAACACTAAACACAGAAATTTTAGAGGAGAGCCAAAATGAGTTTTCTTGTGCATAAATTTTCTGTTCACGGTAGGAAAATCATCACTTCCCTGTACCCGTGAATGACCATACGAACTTTTTCTGTTGCCAAATTTGATTATTTAACTGTGACTATCGATTTACGCCTATTTGATTCGTCTGGAAAAGAGAAACTGAGGGATACGCCTGATTTCAATTTTTTTTGTACCTTTTCTTTGGATTATAATTGGATTAGGTACGTCTATTTGTGAGAACAAAATATACCACAAGTACACAAGTAGACTCAATCCAAGCAATAAAACCGATTTCAAAAATTTTTGGTTTACGCCTCTTTGTGTTATCAGAAGCGATTTGTGTTAGTCACTTTCGTGACATCACAACTACTTAAACTTGTTTTACTAAATCTACGCTGTACCGGGACTTTAACCACCGACCTCCAGGTTACAAGTGCGCCGTCTTATCGATCAAGCTACTGAGGTCGGTTATAAATAAATGTGTATTAGTAAAAAATTAAGGCGCATTTCATGATGTCTGTACTTGCAACAAAATGCTGACATCATGAGCAGGGGAAGAAAATGCTATATAGTACAAGATACAGTACACACTACAGTATACAAACTTTGTAAAAAGAGAAAATAGTCTACCAAGATAAAGTTCCATAGACACAAGCAACTACAGGTGGAGACAGCAGGTGCCATGGAGGCAATTATTTTAATTCCTGAAAGCTCTTAACGGGAGAGCAAGTAACATCGGGAATAAGTTGGATGAGGAACCTGTGAGAAAGAGGAGAGGGATATCAGTTCCCACTTAAAGGCCTAAGTTGTTCGTCCTTTGTTCTTAGTGATGTCCTTTAATGTATATCCAGAATCACGAGGTCACATTTTGACTCTATGAAAAGGCACATTTTTGTGCAAATTTAAAATAAACTTTGTATGAGAGACGGGTTATTTTTATTTTTAGAATATGCAGTTAAAGTTATCATATTTGTTTAATCACTTTCGTGATGTCACAACTACTCAAACTTCCTTTACTAAATCTAAGCTGAAACCGGGACTTGAATCACCGACCTCCAGGTTACAAGTCCGCCGCCTTTGCCTTATCGATCAAGCTACTGAGGTCGGTTTATTTTTTAGAATAGCTTTCTATTTAAACATCATAAATTTGTAAATGATACCACAAAGTATCAAAGTTTGTAAATACTCCCACTACCCAAAGTTTGTAAATACTCCTACCACCCAAAGTTCGAAACTAGCTTCACAGGAATTACGTCAAGACATCAGTAGGAGGAAAAAAGAGGCTCTAGCCTTGACATTTGCAAGGCTTTGTGAAAGCTGAACTTTTCAATCCGTTAATCAGATAGAAGTCCCTAATCCAATTAGCTGTCTTTATTTACTTTTAATGCATATTTACGTAAGCGAAGTTACAGAAGTATGTTGTGTTTGATGTTGGGGATTTCTGTGTCCTGATGTCATTGTTGTCATGTTAAAACCTTTTTTTTATACTGGGCTAATGGAAAATTTAAAACTTACAGCCAATTTTATAAATGTTTGGTTATGATTCCCACTCATTTTCCCTACAAAAGGACTTGTTTTTTTGTAACTGGAGACATAATTTGAGTGGAAAAATATACAGCTACTTGAATTAACATCGCCCAGCCTGAGTTGGGCCGGGAATAGCCAGCAGAACGTCGATTGCCATGATGATCATGGATGGATTCGAAACCAGAATTGTTCTTCATCCATGTCCTTACCACGTTGGACGTTGTATAACTTCAGTGAATAGTTGAGAACTGGTGCATTCAAAATACCATCTCCTCTGGCTTGCTGTGGTGATGTAAATGTAATAATTTACACCTTTACCTAATGCATTACATGTGGTAATTATCGTTATGGCCAGGGCTTGAAATAAATTAACATTGTTCTTAATAATTTAGTTCTTAATAAAACATGTAAAAATATGGGATGAGAAATTATATTCATTAAACAAGAAAAGAAAATTACTTTTGATTTTGATTCAGTAACAATTCTGATTACTTATAATCTTGTAATTGTTAGGTATCTTGATTTTTTCCAGAAATAAATCCCTGGCATTTTCTTTGTAACTTTTACTTTCTCATTTTTCATTAAATACTGGAAGTTTTGTGAGACACTTGGACATTTAAGGTAGATATCAGAATTTCAGAAATGGGTAATAGTTACCTATGTAGGTAGATAATATTAAAACAAGTAATTACTCCATTTTCATTCTGAAAGCCGCGGTAGAATAGTAAGTAAACATGAGTTCAGAAGAGCTACTCGTATAGTTTGTAAATTTGTGAGGAAAGTTGGATGCCATTTCTGTGTTCAAAGCGAATTATCTGAAGCGGTGCTTGCCAAATCGTAGTGTGGCAACCTAAGAAAATACTTTTGGAAACCTAAGAAAATACTAATTAGTATCATGAATAGGAAATTATTATTTTGTACCAAAATGAATGAAAATACTAATCACTAAGCACGGTTAAAAGCCTTAGATTAGGTTATCATTTTTTGTATAAATCTCATTAGTGATATCACAATTACCCATTCAAACCCGATTAAAAAAAAAAAAATTGATTGGCTATCAAAGGTAAACCAAATGAGCAATGTGCTTTCAGGGCAAGTATGAGAAATATTTTGGATGTAGGCAGATGAGAAGTTTTCTGTCTCTAATGAACTTGAACTAAGTCAATATTGTTCTTATTCTCCTCTTCTAATGAACGAAAAGACGCAAATTCAAAACACTGCTCCTAATCTCTGATTTTCACTCTCTCTCTCTCTCTCACTCCATCTCCCTCCTTCCTCTCTTTCTCTCTCTCTCACTGTGAGTCCCGCCTGTCTCTATCTCATTTTCTCTCTCTTTTTATTCATCTCTCACTTCTATTAGTCCCATCTACTCCTATAAATTTGCTTTTCTCTACCTCTCTTTCTATCTCATTACCCAGTGCCCACTGTCTAGTGATGGCAAAAGCGCGAGGCGAGGCGAACTTTGGCTTGACTCGCGCTCGCCTCGCAGGGCGCGAGGCGAGCTTTTTTGAAACTCGCGCTCGCAAAATTTTGAGTTCGCCTCGCCTCGCGCTTACGTCGGTTCGCGCTCGCCTCGCCTCGCAGTTCGCGCGAGTTTAGTTCGCACAGTTCGCCCCGCGCTTCCAGAGTGTCTAGTGCTAAAAAAGTATGAAAACAATGCAGAATCGTTCTTTAAAAAGGAATAATAAAATCTCTGTTTTTTAACAATTCTTTTGATATATTTTATGCATATGTTCACAAGTCGTTCGACCGAAAAACATATCAAATATGGGACACAGTACACATACCTAGCTATAGGAATTTTTAATCTGGGAAGGATTTTTTAATGTTAGGTATCCAAATCATGCCAAGATGCCCATTAATATTGTCTTTCACACGAAAAACTAACTACAACTTCTTTCCTCATTCATTGTATTGTCTATCTAAGGGTTGAATTTTTGCCTTCCTACTTTTCAATTTAATCTTCATAAGAATGAGTCATTCATTTTCGGTTCGTTATTTATACTTGATGGAGCGGTGTGTTACCTATCAATTTCTTGGAATTGGAATGGTTTTTGAAAAACCTACCTTTGTCCAGATTCTAGTTTGTAGGTTTAGTAATTACTGAAAATATAACAGTCAAAATTTGCACTACACTAAACAATGGAATATATGTAATTATAGGCACGGCCGGTGCTAGGGAGCTGCGGAACTGCAGCACGCCCGGACGAAAAAGAAAAAGGGTAGATTTCTCAAGTCCTTGCTCGTACACAATGAAAAGCATGACACATTTCTAAAATAATTCTTATGATTGGCATGGTAAAGAAACTCAAACTCAATAAATACTGAAACTGCGAATCTATAAATCCCATGTTAGTCCGATTTATGTGGCAGCACCCCAAAATTCCAAATGGCTTTACTTTTCAAAAAAAGCCGCTTGGTATTTTTAATTCTAATAAAATGATCTATTAAAACGCTCCTATTGCAAAAGTTTCCCTATGGGATTACCATAGTATTTAGCGCGAACTGCGAACTGTTCGCGCGAACTAGTTCGCCTCGCCTCGCAGAAATGACGGTTCGCGCTCGAGCGGGGCGAGTTTTTTTACAGTTCGCCTCGCGCGAACTTTTTTAGGTGCGAGGCGAGTTTTTGCTAAACTCGCGCTCGCAGTTCGCGCGAACAGTTCGCCTCGCCTCGCAGTTCGCGGCCATCACTACCACTGTCTTTATCTCATTTCTCTACCTCTATAATTAATGTGCTTCTATATCCCTATTGTAGGAACAGTTGGGATGGCACACGCACACTTCTTAAACCGAATTTCCACGTTCAAGTGTCTTTCAAGCTAAAAGAAAGAGAGAGAGAGATAGAGGCTGAGGGAGAGAGATAGAGGCTGAGGGAGAGAGAGAGAGGCTGAGGAAGACCAGCAGAGTAATATACAAAGAGAAGGATAAATCGTATTGTAAACTAATAAAAAATGAAAGCCTCACTACACGAAAATCCTCTGCCACAAACACAATAAAGGCTTGAAGAATAGAAACAGACAAGACAGTGGAGGAAATAAAAAATATCAGAAGTAGAAACCGGCAATAAAGAGAAAGATTTAGGAGAGAAAGAGACAGAGATAACAAGACTAGGGGGACGTAGAGACCACAAGAGACAGGAGAATTATATGTGTAATAAAAATAGTCCTTTGAGGGTGAAAAATGCACTTGCAGGCAGGGAGGAAGAAAGTGTTAGTGGAAAAATAATGAGAGAAGAGAAAAGAAAGAGAAAGGAGAGAGAGAGAAAAATGGAATTATACTGAGAGACAGAGAGAAAGAGAAAGAGGGATTGAGAGAGAGAGATAGGAAAAGAGAGAGTGAGAGAGATAAGAAAGAAGTAAATGAGATAGAAAGAGAGAGAGAGAGAGACTTAGAAAGAGACATAGAAAGAGATTTAGAGAGAGAGAGAGAAAGTGGAGGAAAAGGGAAAGAAAGAGAGGAATGTATTAAAAGGAGAGAAAGAGATAAATGGAATAAGAGAAGGAGGGAATGAGATGGAAAGAGGCAGTTGGGAGAGGGAAGAAAAGACAGAAAATGACTATAGGCCTGTAGGGAAAGTGAATAATAGCCCCTTCTGATGAGTTATGAAGCACTTTGCCACAGACTTTAATAACTTCGATAGCAAAGAAGTTGCAATACAACATGAAAGACCTTTAGAAATGAAGAGGATAAGAGAAAGATAGAGAAGGTTAATATAGTGAGAGTAGATTGGTAAGACAGAGCGAGTGAATATAACAGAAAAAACTATATAGAGAGACTGAGAGATTAAGAGTCTCCTTACTCTATTGTAGAGAGATATTGTGTAGAGAGAGAGGAGGACTGTGTAAAAATGAGAGTCATCAGAGAAATAAGTGAGTTAGGTGATTAAGATTAGTGATGTTTGCAATAATTATCACCATTTTTCTTTGGCCCCTTGTATTTTCCCCTCTACTCCTTCCCCTTCCCATTTCCTCAAAATCTCTACTTTGTCCCCTATTAATAACACTTGAAAATATTTTTTCTTCAAAAACAAATAAATGTAAAGAGATTTTTCAACTAACGATTTCTACAATATTCCTAAACTCACTACTTTCTAGTAGGTAGCATAATCTTATCAAACACATTGAATACAACAGTTCTAATCCGGACACTGAAGTTAAGCAACGTCCAGTTTGGATTGTTAGCCATTCTGGTTTCCTCTCCAAAGAAATGTCCCGTTTACCCGATCGCTACCACCCTAATTCCAAAATACAACCCCATTTTTTTGGTTTTAACGTCGCTTTCAACTACATTGACCATTTTTTAGTATGTACTTACGTATTTAAGTTTGATCGGAAGACAGAGAGAACATGCATGGGTTGCACTTTATTCCATTTCTGTACTAAACAATTGATAAGAAGAACACTGTTTTTTTTTTTTTTTTTAATGGTAGGTACCAGCAAATAACGACCCTTCCCTATACTACAACGCTATAAGGTATAGTGCCTGGAAAATTGGTATTACCTGTCTATTGCTGACAGTCCAAATAAAACATTTCTAAGGCCCGAATTATTAAAAAGGATGAGATTAACTACTCCTACACTATCCCTCAACACACGATCTGGTGGGAATTTCAACCAATCGCAGCGCATTTATATCAGCCATTGTGTGATAGTGGCCTGGATTAACAAATCCCAAATATTAAATCTTGCTTCATAATAACTCGGCCCCTAGTTTTACTTAGAAGAACTTTTGCATATTATGCTTCATATTTCCAAAGGTACCCACAGGCTGATAATGGCAGTCTATTCAACAATATTCAGCACAAGTCAGCAAGAATTCTGTGCTTGAAAGTTTAGTTTTTTTGACTCGAAAAGCTCGCTCTGTGCATTTACTAAGCACACACATGGGCTCTCTGTTCAACATTTATTATGCAGAAATTTAAACGGCATGTGTTGAGGCAAACTTAGCTTGAAATATACTTAGCTTGAAATATTCATTTCAGACTTTTTTGTTCTGTAACATTTTCATTAAGTTAAGTAGTTACCTTGTCCGAGTCGGCTGAACACTTGGCTAGCAGGCAGGTTTGAATCCCAGCAGAGCCAAACTTTTTCAAGTTCTGTTCTTTGCATGTTACGGGGTTCCCCCTCATAGTTCACGAGCAAGGTCCCGGATTCAAAAACCAGATTGGACAAAATATTGTATTCAAAATTTGGTGCGCTCGTGTTGACCACATACCTAAATTGGAAGTATTGTGTCACTTCTCGCTTTTCAGAGGGGAGGCATAATTCAGGAAGGACCAAAAGCAAAAGCATCTACATCTACATTAGCTGCCGTTTCATGGGTAAAAAAAAGTGTTTATTTATAGCCATTCATCCAACAAAATATGTAAAAACAATAGCTATTGGTATGGATCCAGGCAACAGAAGGTAAGAGAGGTATGTTTATATTGTTTATACTTTCTATTATTTAAACTGATTCGATCAAGCATTTCCCAGCATTTATTATGAGTGAATTTTATATATAAAAAAAGAAGGCAATTTCAAGATTTCAGAAGACCCTGTATAGTCAATTTGTTTGATTTTCCATATGAATAACATCACTATTCCACCTTGCTCGCATTCCACGTATGTAAATCCAATATAATCTCGACATTTGAATCTGTCAAGTGAATGGAATGGATCACAAATAAGACTGGGTTATAAGACTCTGGCGTTGCACCCGGCTATGAGGAACAGGTGATGGTTATTATAACCCTTTGGGTCTTTGAAAATGTGAACAGTGAATTACAAAACTCGAAATTTAATTGTTTACATTGTTTAGTATATTTGTAATTGGCTGGAATTCTAGTTGGCATTGCATCCGAGCAGATCTATTTTTCTTCTTCTGCTTAGTCTACTTACTTCTTCTTTTTAAGGAGATTGTTTCACAACCTTCTTTTATTTCAAAAATATGAAACAACAGCTACTGTTTTGAATACATTTTTTTTGTCGGACCCAAGGGTTCGATACAGAAAACCTCCGCATGGCCTGCAAGTATCTTCAGACTGAGCTAGATTTGCGTTTAATACTAGCTTTTTGTTGTAAAATTTTATCCCCCAAAAAACACTACGTGTACAAATAGTCGTCAAGTGTTGGAATGATTAAAAAGAACTGATATCAAAAACGTCAATTTTCTATGTTTGAAGGAATTATTTTTCACGTATTAGTCTCTCCTCTTGATAATTCAACCAAAATAATAGCCTCACAACAACAATACACCTTTGAGCAAACTTCGATTCGGTATTTTGAGAATTTAACCAAAAAAATAGCCACTCAACAAGCAATGCTCTTGTAAGAACAAAACAGTGTGCAGTCAAGGACGTGGTTCTGTAACTATGCAACATTGTTCTTACAAGAGCATTGTTTTGTTGAGTGGCTATTTTTTTGGTTAAATTCTCAAAATACCGAATCGAAGTTTGCTCAAAGGTGTATTGTTGTTGTGAGGCTATTATTTTGGTTGAATTATCAAGAGACTAATACGTGAAAAATAATTCCTTCAAACATAGAAAATTGACGTTTTTGATATCAGTTCTTTTTAATCATTCCAACACTTGACGACTATTTGTACACGTAGTGTTTTTTGGGGGATATCACTACTTTATGATTTAATTGATTTTCCTTTGATAGATGAAATAAAAACTAATCAACAATTAACAGATAAAAGAAAAAAGACTTTTAATTTAAGGATGTTGCGATACGCAGTAATATTATAAGACTATCATATAAAATGTTGGGTAATTTATATTGGAGTACGAGTAGTGAGGTGACACTACCTTGTTTAATGAAAAAGTTATAATGAGTTGCATGCTCGAAAATTATATTGTGACCCAAGTACTGTTCTGTAAATAATTACAATTGCAAGGAGGAAAAAAAAAACCTTGAAAAGATGCTGGAAGAATATTTCATAGTACTTGCTAAATATTATCCATAGATAATATCGGAATAATTAAGTACCTCTCTCTGCTGGACCCAGTTCTAGAGATGGGTATTTGGGTAGTATTGTAATTTTAATACCGAGTATTTCATAGATCCGGTACCCGGTATGCTACCCGGCCCCGGTGTGTAATACCAAGTATTTAATAGATACTTCGATATGTCGGTACTCGGTTCCAGTGTGTTATTCCGAGTATTTCATAAAACCGGTACCCAGTACGGTACGCGGATCCAGTGTGTTATACCGTCGCCAGTGTTGTGCTCGGGTACCTAATTTTATTTTGTGCCCGGTACGGGTACTTTTGTAACAGTACCCGGTATTTTTTGGGTACTTTTCGGGTACGTTATCCTTATCTATAGTAATAAGATTTGTCTAAATTATTTTAACGATCAAACTAAATAAAATACCAAATTAATAGTTAGCCTTTAATGAGGTCTTGAACTCCAAGTTGCAGGTTAAAAGTGTAGTAAGCTAGATTTTAGTATTATTTAAAATTACTATTAATTTATTATTGTTATCACAATCAGGAAATAAGAAAATACATTTATTAAAAATAAGGCTTACTCCTTTTTAATTTAAGTATGAATTTGTAAACAAAAAATAACTAGAATGTAGAAAAAATAGTATTCTACCATATATTCGTAAGTAAAACAAATTTGAAGAAAATCGGTTCTGTGGTTTTGGAGATACAAATGATTTAGTCGAAAAAATCAAAATTGCCACGTGTATACAATGTGAAACAATCACGAGGAAGTATTGTGTCCAAAATTGGCAGTGTTTTTTTTTATTTATATTTATATATATGGTACATATTTCTAAATTTTGAATGAGATCTATGTAATTTACGATTCAAAATACAAAAGTATTGATACAAATCAATGCTTTATTTGGACTGTCAGTGGCCAGCGTAATGGTTGTATCTACTGCCCGTAGTCCAGACATTTCGAGTTCGATTCCCGGTTGTTGCAGACTTTTCAAAAAAAAATTTCCCCTCTAAACACGTGAGTCTGGAATCACAGCCCTACCCAGGCTGGGTGAGGTAAATGTAGGTAGCTGGAACGATTCCCCGCGAATGGAGGGTAAAACCCCTCGTACTGACTAGTTCAAATCAGGACGTTAAAACCAAATACAATCAACTGGTCAAAAATGAACTCGTTAAAAAACGGACAACTCTGTTTCGTGGTTTTGTTTACAATACAATTTTATTTATATTATATACCTATGTACATTGTACATGTACATGGTAGGTAGATGGAAATTCGATCTTGGTAAAATAAAGAGGGAAATGAAAGTACCGAGTATTATTGTATGTTCCAAAATTGCCTCTTACTATGGCTCTAAGAAATATTGACCCATATACAGGGTGGTCCAGAAAGTTTGCACCAAAATGATAGGGGTAATAAAAGAGACCATTTCCAACAAAAATATTCCCGGACATTTTCCTTTATTTTTTGTCGTTTTCAAAATGGCGGCCAAAACGTGTGTTTTTCAAATACGTGCGTTCAGAACCTTGACAGCCTAAATGAGCATGAACATTAAAAAATTGAACGGGTTAATTTAACTTATTTTAATTAAAATTTTATTTTCAAATTAAAAATGCAATCCGTTTTTTTCTAGGTGGTACAGAAAAAATTAAAAAAATCAAAAGCCAGACCAAAGTCGGAATATTGAAAAACACACTTTTGGCCGCCATTTTGAAAACGACAAAAATTAAAGGAAAATGTCCGGGAATATTTTTGTTGGAAATGGTCTCTTTTATTACCCCTATCATTTTGGTGCAAACTTTCTGGACCACCCTGTATTTGCCTAACTTCGAGTTACTAAACATGGTGTCAATTCAGCATAATCAGTAGGTAGATATAAACAGAAGAAGTGAGAAATTATACTAGATATACATTGAATAATTATAAATTAATAAGCAAGCATAGATATATCCATGGAATATACCCTGAAATTTTCAATTCGATTGGACAAAAAATGCAACTTATATCATGTTACATACGACTTATATCATGTTAGGTAGATGGATAATTAGATTGTGACAAATCAATGTTGATCGAGTTAAACCATACTCACTTCGTTCGAAATTAAACGTTCATAGGAGGTTGACTCAAACTACCAACTACTGTTTTTTTTTCTCACGAGAAAACCGGACATCCAAAGTACAGACTAAAAAAAAATTCTACCTAGCCGGGATTCGAACCCAGGTCACCTTGCAAACTTTGTGTTTTACCTACACCAGTCGACGACCACAGAGACTGCTCAATACATAATATTTTATTATAATTTATCATTGTTTTGATCTACATTAATCAATATTTTTCCTCATACTGGCCAATATTTTGTACATTTCTCATATTATAGACCTAGTTTACCTCTTGATGTAGAAATCTCTGAATGAAGTTATGTAACGTTATTATTCCCACACTGATTAAATGGTCTGCTGGCAGCTTGGATGAAGCAAAGACGATTGTTTCCCTCCCATATTTTAAGTTATATGTGAGGCGAAGATTTATTGTTACTCTCATAAATCTAAATTCAGTTTTTTCTTTTTATGTCTTCGCTGATTTTTCTAAAATTTTATTTACATCGTAGTATAATTCTGCGTAATTAGATCTTTAGAAAGAACCTTCAGTCATCAACTTGGGATAACTAGGCGTGGCTCCAGGGTTCATTATAGATATTACTTTAGAGGGCTTTAAAGACTTTTCTACTTGTTTCAACCATCTGAAATTAAGTGATCTTATTCACTTTGACTAGACCTTTCTAAAAACACCAGAAATACATCTCTAGGATAACAATAGACGGCTCTGGGCTCCAAAATAAGTATTCCTTTCAAAGGCTCTAACTCAAGTTTGGTACAGTGTAATACTTTGGTTATATTATTATATTTTTTCCTATGATAAGGCCTTTCGAAAAATACCAGAATCGCAGCTCCAAGATAACCAGGGGCGGCTCTGTGCAATTTTCCGGTTTTATTTTAGAAGGCTATATCTCCTATCCTATAAAAAATAAATACTTGAAACTATAAAAGGTATGCAGAAATAAAAATTCTCTATCCAAAAACGTAGCTCACGTCTTTCCACGACAAGCACACATTGCTGTACCCTTGACAGAAAATTGGTCTGAAGAAAAAAAAAAACCTGTATGAATATTTAAATAAAATTCAAGATTTTCGGCGTGGCCAGAAAACGACTTTAACTGTACGTAGGAACCTCGCGCTTTCGTGAAACATAATCTATTTTCGCGTCTCATTACGAATTTGAAATAAAAATTGATAAAAGTTAGCGCGAAGTGGGCGAAAACAATAAAACAAAATACATATAAACTCTGTTTCGTGTTAGTATAGGCCGGTTGGCTGGCGCTACTTGACGAGCGCTCGTCTACCGGCGAGCTTGATTTTATAAATATATTTTTGACCACTACCTAAGTGTATGTTTGTAATTTTCGATTCAAAACTGTTCTATATTACTTCACATTGCACTCTTGGAACAACAGAATGGGTTAATATTCCAGGTGTCAATAAGACTCACATCTTTCACCTGATACACGCGCCTGAGCTCTTAATGGGGTCTAAGGAAATGATGAGGTAGAAATAGGTGTCATAATAATACACTACTGTATTTTATTCAAAATGAATGTTCCAGAGCCTTTATTTCGTAACCATAATAATAATAATGCTCTTTAGTGGAAGGTAACCACCAGGCGAGGTTAATGCTTAAAGCATTTTCTACCACCAAACCCTCAGAGTCTTATTATTATGTGGTCACAAACTCAAATTCATGAGGAAAAATTCATGTACTGGGTGGGATTTGAACCAACAGACCCCTATACGCTACCTGGATTACCAGACTAGCGTCTTAACCACTTGACTACCAGTGCACTAGTAGCCATGATACAGCAGCTACTGTGGATGCTTATGTGTTGCCTGTTGCAGCTTGCCCATGCCGTAGTATGCCGTATGCCTCCTCTCTGATGGGCGAGAAGTGACACAATACTTCCCATTTATGTAGGTGCCAGGTCAAGCTATATGAGAGCGCCGGAAGGTGACCCTTACCAACAACTGTAACCAAATTATCAAAACAAAGTTTTGTCGGCTTTGGGGTTCGAAACCGGGAGCTTCCTCATGGTAAACAAGTATCTTACCACTAAAAAATTGATTTGCTTTTGATCCTGACGGTGTCCTTTCACAGATTTCAAAATGTGTCGTCCACTTGCTGTAAGAGATATCGGAAAAATATACCTATACATAACTAACATCGTACGTTAAAAAAAAAACAACATACGTATTTTCCACGTAGATCATACATTATTTATTTATTTTAATTTCAAATAAGACTACAGTAAAATAAATAAATAGAAAGTCGTGTGTTTGTTCACACCAATAATTTATTTATCAGAATCAGACAAATAGATAAAATTATTATTAGAGCCAGTAGATTCTTGATTACTGGTAGTACGAGTGTTAGGAGGAATAATAGGGAAACCAGGCACATGAACAAGAGTGGCATCATTGGGAGGAATTTGAGGTCCTCTAAGAGTCTCCTGCTGACTAAGAAGATAAAAGGGGACAGTATTAAATCCCCTGTCAATAGTCGGAGGTGCATAACTTGGATAACGGGTATCATATGGATTACTAGGGACGTACCCTGCAGAACCCCAACCGAGTGCATCACGGTATGCTGAATCGATGATATTCGTTGCTCTGGCGACATCTGACCTACTTGGTTGAATTGGTCCTGGAGGCCTAGCCGGCCTGAAAGATGTCGCTGGAGGGTTGCTGCTTGATTCTCCAAGGACAAAAGAGTGCGAGGGAGGGACAGCACCTTGTCCATCCTGATAGACGATCCTGTGGAACAGATTTGAAGAAGGTAAAAATATTTTAACAAAATACAAACAGGTCAAAAGGGGGCGAGTTCCAAAAAGTTCAAGTTATCAAAAACATGATAAAAAATCTGAGTTTTTTATTCTAAGAAATTTTATTACTCTAATATGTAACTTTAACAAATCCTAAGGAAAGGTCCTTGGAGACACTTTTTGCGACCGCAGTGTTTCACCGATTTCAACCAAAAAATTAGTGGTTCATGCAGTTTATAAAAACAAATTCCATATCAAAATTCGAGTCTCTATCTTTTACTGTTCTCAAGATATCTTGTCCACGGTCACGGACCAATGGCCGAAAACAACATTTTTGGCCTACTGAGACTATGATTGGTCCAGAAATATGCTCAACTATGTAGGTCAAATTTTCAACGAATACAGTACATACTTTCCTTACTATAGGATAAGGAAAGTAAAAATAGATAGAAAGAAATACTAAGAGCACTGGTAATCAAGTGGTCAAAGCGCTAGTCTGGTAATATATGTAGGTAGCGTGGGGAACCGTTGGTTTTAATCCCATCCAGTGTATTAATTTTTTCTCATTAATTTGAGTTTGTGACCACATAATAATAAGACTCTCTGAGGGTTAGGTGGTAGAAAATGCTTTGAGCATTAACGTCGCCTGGTGGTTATCTTCTCTACACTAATGATCAGTTATTATGGTTAGGTACACTTACGGATTAAAATCACGAACCATCATTCCTCTTTCTCTTTTCCAGTTGAATAATCTTTGCCTCGCTAACTGTTTATTGAAAGACATGGGTTTGCTTGTCCTGTTCCTCTTCCTTTGGCCGTTCACTGGAGAACATAATAGCGAGTTTGAGCAGTTAGTTTAATTTTTTATTTTAAAGTTATCATATTTGTGTTAATAACTTTCGTGATATCACAACTAGTCAAACTCGCTTTACTAAATCTACGCTGAAACCGCGACTTGAACCACCGACCTCCAGGTTACAAGTCCGCCGCCTTATCAATCAAGCTACTGAGGTTGGTAGTTAACTTAACATTAGCATAGCGTTAGTTGAAATCTGTGACGTTAATCAGTTCAGCAAAAAATTGTACAGCGAGTTTGAGTAGTATTTCTGGTCAACGTGAATTAACACAAATTATGAGAACTTTTTTTTACTGTGGTCATAAAATTTATTTTCGTTAAGTTTCGTTTATTTTCGTTGTTTAAAAAAAGTCTGTTACCATTCAAATTAGTTTTTGTAATCGAGGACTTAGGACCAGGGCAATCGTTACCAATTTCAATATGAGCTTTCGACCATCTTCTGCAAAAGAATCAAAGTTAGTTTTCCCAAAAATCGAGCTGATAGCATCGATTTTTAAAAATGACTAATTGCGATACTTCCATTTGTCAGTGGTTTGATCCGAATTTCAACAAAGATTTAGTAGAATATACAGCAAAACACTCTGTGAATGTGGGAGCTGCATCTCACAGTCGACTGAAACAATCTCAACGCTAATTTTAACATCTATAGAAGTTACTGAAATCAGTCCAAAAAGTTTAAGCTACATTAAAACCTTGGATCTCTTTTCGAATAACATGGGCATGTCACAAAATATCTATTGTTCGCAGTGACTTAGAGCTTTCGTAGCCGACAGCCCTATACTTAGAGCAATACCAAAAAATGGATAAACTTAATAAATAAGAAAATAAAGCATTATTACCTGATAATATGAAGACAGCTGTAAAAACTAGCAAATAAATGGATATTTTTGCCATATCTAAATCGCTTCACTGACTGCTTTCAAGTGCCAAGCGAATGACGAGACAATATCCCACCTCTCAGTAGGTTTTATTAACACAGCAATGGAAGAGTAACACGTATTCCTAGCTATTTGGTCGAATTACCGTGACATTTCCACATAGATCAAGTAACCTTACCTGTAATAGTATGATTTCATTAGATTAGACTACCATTTTAGTTCACAGTACCATATTTCGCACATTTACAATAATAATTAAATGGAAACTTCAGACACAAGTTAGGAACTAACAGTACACTAATGATGATTTATGGATACAATATGCTGTATTTAGAGCCAAGAGTAATATCACTAGACAAAAAGCTGTAACAACTTTTCAAAATATGTTATGTAGAAAAATTGTTAGTTGTTCGTGTTCTTAATCACAAGAGTTCGAATTTGAATGGTCCCCATCCAAGTCCTAGCCTCGCTGAACGTTGCTTACCTTCATCCAAACTGAACGAGAAAAGGAACATCACGAAGATAAATATTTTATTTTATGTTTCTCGTATCTGATTGGTTGAAAAAGTAGCACTGTTTGGCCAAAAATACCCGAGTCTCCAAGCTATTTTGAGGATATTTGGTCTCCAAGCTATTTTGAGGATATTTGTAACTAAACATATTATACAGAAGATAAAAAGTCGTTTTTAGTTATTATGATTCTGTTGGTACGTCGTACGTATGTACTATAAAATTCATCTCTAGTCGTCCCTACATATACTTGTGTTAAGTGCCTCGTCTCCGGCTTATTCCGTTAACTAGGTCCTAAGAAGCTACAAAGCTTCGTATTAAAATAGAAGTTGAGGGATCCAGCCCCTAGGAGCGCTGGATCCCTCAACTTCTGTTACAATACGAATATTCAAATTTGACCAATGCGTCGATCGTTCTACGCTTCTGAAAGAACAAGAAATGTAAAAATTATGCAATTAAAATTTGGTAGGTCTTTAGGTAACCATTATTATGTTTTTTAAATATCCTGAGTGCATTAGCTGCGCAGCACATCAATTTATATATTTTTTGGTAAAACTCTCAGAACCAAGCTCGAATGTCACGTGACCAAAATGTCCTTGAAGCCTCATACAAGGACAAAAACTCGTCCAAAACACCTCCCTCTTTTCTGAAGTTATTTAACGTGAAAATCAACCCTGAAATCCCTCCAAGTATATCAATCAAAGCATACGGAGAAAAAAAACCCCCTATGCCTACGCCGTTAGCATACGAAATGCCTTCCATCTCATCCATGTCACAAACCCCCATGCCAAGTAAATAAACTTTCAGCTTTTTTTTTGATAAGTTCACTAGACAGGTAAATAGAGAGGCCTGATATTGGTCTGGAGGAAGGGAGCTAGAGAGGCCTCCCCTTCGCAGACAGAGAGAAGAAAAAACGACGTACAAACTGCTGAAAATCCACATTCCCATCCCAGCGAACCCCGCGAAGCCCTCACCCACATATCAGGAACATAAATATTTAAAGGAAGAAAAAATGTTAAATCTGTATATTTACAAATCAATCTAGTAAATAGCTTTTAGAAAAGGCGCACTGTATTACGGTGGAATGAGAAAGCTGCTAGGTGATGGAGAAGATGCCGGAGAATTATATTAATACGAACTTGAGAAGATTCATCCACATTGGAGAGCAATTTAAAAGGGTGGAATGACGCGAGATTTTCAGTACCTCGTGAGATTGTTGTTTTTCATAAGTTTCAAAATTGGGTATTTCAAGAAAATTTACGTTCAAATTTTAACTAAACATCAATACTATCTTGATTATTTTTGTTAGGTATGTTATAAGTTTTGTTTTCAATGTGTATTATAGCACAACACGAACAAAAAGCCTTTTCCTTTACAATCACCCGTTCATTTATTTATCGAAGTTTGATAGTCTGGACTTACCTTATGAGACATTACCGGTTGAAGCGTGAATTTCCAAGTTTTTGTTAAGAAGTCTGTACATACTGAATGGAAAGCAAATATTTGCTCTACTTAATTTAAGTTGCTTCACTGCATTTCACCGGACGGGGCCTTGCTTTCTTTTCAGGCTAAATGTTGCTAAAATGTATATAATATTTTTCCCTCATAACGCACGAGTTCTTTATAAAGTTCATGAATTACCTACATTGCATATTGAAATTTTCATTTTCTGGAAACGACAATTCAGCTTTAGAAGACATGTCCTAAAAAATGTTAAATTAACATTTTACCTCTTGGAAATACATTATTTTTTTAACTGTTACCACAAAATCCTTCTTTTTTGTGTACCAAAACCATCACTGAACGTTGCACGTTGGTGATCAAATTGAGCAGAGTCAGTTTGTTTTTGTTACTGTTTCATACAATGAAACATTGTTCTACGTTAGATTCTTCTTACCATTCTCGCAAATTCTGCATCCATAAAGTTTTCTTTCGACGAAGTCCTCCTTTTCCTGCAGAAGATCCTCTCAACATACGAGAATCATTCAGTGTTTTTCGAGCATTCCTACGAGATTTTTCCAAGAAAAGTCATAAAACCGAAGACTGATAGTGAAACATCTTACATAAGGAAGCATGACGCATGGGTTCTATGACACAACGGGCTTACAAAGGTTTCGAAGTTAATTGTACAGAAGTCGTAAAGTTCAGCCAAAGCGGGGTTTGATTTTTGGGAGGGCTTTTTAAGACAGAGGGGGGTCCTAAATTTCGGTAAATATAGTTTCTGAGGGGTTGGAATTGGGAGACGCCACAAGAAGTATGACTTGTCGACACGGCAGTAGAGAAGCTTTTTACGACAGGCTTAATTTTTATCTAGCATGAAACTAAAGGAGCGTGTCCCGTATGAACAGAAGGGCTGAGCTCCCTTACACAAGATCTAATCTAAGCTCGCTATTATTGGTGATATACAGGAGAGTTGTGTGGAGGAAATATTGAAATTCGGAAAAAGGAGAAAAATATATAGTGTGCTGTCAAAAACTCAATCCATGGTACCAAAATGTTTGGCGTTCTTGAAATGAGTTTTATCTGACCTAGTTGCAGGTTTTTCGGTAAAACCCTTACAATTAACACTGCGACCTAATTAGATCAATTGTGACCAGTTGATTCTATTTGGTTTTAACCTCCTGCTTTAGATAGATAGTCAGGACGGGAATTTTAGCCTCTATTCACTGGGAATCGTACCAGCTCCTCACATTAACCTCACCCAGCCTGGGTAGAACCGGAAATGTCAGCCTCACGTGTTTGGAAGGTACAGATTTTCCTTCGAAAAGTCTTCCCCAACCGGGGATCGAACTCGGGATCTCTGGATTACGGGTAGTAGTCTCAACGGTCGCGCAACGGAGGCTGGCTGAAATAAGTTGAGATCTTAGCATCTTTTTAAAGGGGTTTCCTCCCAAAAAAATATAATTATAATCTAATTTATTTAAAGTTGATATTATTGAACTGAGATGCCCAAAAACAAACATACGCTTGTTTCACCACAGAACTTCACACACTGAAGAAACATTACATTTTTTTTATCGACACCCTGTAAACGGCGTCGGCAGTCTAACAGAAAGGGTAGGTATATTATAAATCTCGATTCTAGGAAATCATGTGTAACTTTCCCAATAACTTTCAAACTTGGGGAGGGAATGTGGTGGGGGGGAGAGTTAGATAGAGAGAGAGAGAGAGAGAGAGAGAGAACGAGAGTAAGGGAAGACGTCGAGGGGTAAGGAGGAGAAAGAAGAAGATAAGGAAGGCTGAGAGGAGAGGACGAAAAGGAGGAGATGGAAAGGTGGGAGGAATTGGAAGATGAGTAAGGATGGGAGGAAGCAGAGGAGAAGGTGGAACAGGATGAAGGAAGGTGAAGAGGAGGAGAGGAGAAAGGGAAAGAAGGCGAGGCAAGGGGAGAAGGATCACACATGATATCTTCGTGGGGGTGTTCTGTGTACTTTTGTCTGATTCCAAATTTATTGTCCGACTGCACGAACGCTAAGTGCAGCCCGCTAATGGAAGTGCAAGGGGTTACGCCTTCACAGGGATGTATGCTATTATTGTTTCTGAGATATTGAGTGCCCGTCCCATCCTTGGCGGAACATAATGAGGAAGTGACCTTTGCTTGGTCGGCAAGTGTTTTCAATTCCAATCATGTTCCTTCTTGTGGTTCTGCTTTGCTAGTGTTTTTAAGGTTGTAATTTCCTTTTCCGTTTGTTTTATACCTGAAGAGTTCAGTTTTGTTTGTTATTGAAGCAGGCAAGTAAAAAAAATCTGGTGTAAACATCACACGACTTTCCTTATCCCCCAAAAAGGACTCGAATTCCGCCACTGGTGACTCAACAGTAACAGATAACTAAAAATAAATGCCGAATTCGTAATCAGCACTTCAAAATCATTGAATTTGATATGTCACAACCCCCAACTAGGATGAATAATAAAAAAGTTAGTCAAAGCGGGTCCCTCCAAAATACCGGTAAATTGGAGCCGAGGTCCAAAAAGTTCAAGATATCAAAAAAATGATCAGAATAAACCCCTATTATTTTTGCATTCTAAGAAAATGTTGTTCTACAACTTTTTTTGTATCTTTAACCAATTCAAAGAAGCGGCGCTTGCGGCTAATATTTGCGGCCCTGCGGTCGTGGAATAAGGCCGATTTCAACCAAAAGTTTCGTGGTTCGTCTCGTGTATAAAACTAATTTCCATACCAAATTTCAAGTCTCTATCTCTTACCGTTCTCGAGATATCCTGTTCACACACAGACACACAGACAGACAGACGCACGGACCAATGGCTGAAAACAACTTTTTTGGTATCCTGAGGCTATGATTCGTCCAGAAATGTGAAAACCTGGGTAGGTCAAATTTTCGACGAATACAATACTTTCCTTATTATAGGATAAGGAAAGTAAAAATGACCGTTTACAACGGTTTTCAATGTATCAGAGAGTAAATAGAAAGTGAAGTAATAAGAAAATAACTAACAAAAGAGCCAGTGTGACTCTTTTCAATATACTCTTTTCAAAAGAGCCAGTGTGACTCAGAATTTCCAAATTTATTGTCCGACTTCAATAACAAATTTGTAGTACGCTCTACAAATATGTAGAGCGTACTAGACAACAAATTTGCTATAATGATTCAGGTAAAGAAAGTACAGTATGTTGATGGTAGGAGCGTAGAGGTTGTACGATGTAAATTGGTCATTGGATCCATTTGGATGATTTATTTCCTTTAACTAGTGAAAGAGGAAGAAGGGTTTTCTCTCTTTCTGATTTCTTGTGTCTATTTATCCTCTCTCACCTTTTTTCTTTCTCTATCTCCCTATTCTTTTCTATCTTTCTCTTTCTCTCTTATTGTCTATTTTCACCTTCTTTCCGAGTCTCTTTCCTACTCTCTGCCTCTTTCCTTCCTATACCTACAAGTTTCTCTGTCTCCCTCTTCTCCTCTCCTCCTCATTCGAGGGTACAAGAGGGGGTGCGGCCCCCCCCCCCTCCCTATATTCCGCAAGTCACCACAGTGTCTGAAGTGATACTTTTGGAAAATCCCGCTCACTTCACGACCAGTGGTTTGCAAAATATTTATTTGATAACAATAAACCAAAATTTGATTAAAATTTACAAAAGTCTTTTCGAAAAATTATTATTCCTAGATTCAAAATATGTATTTTACATTCAATGGGACAAGTAGAACACTGAAATTTAGGTTTATCTTTTTGTCACCATTCTTTTCTCTCTTTCTCCTACTTTTCTTCTTTCTTTTTTTTTCAGTGCAATGATTGTTTTAAACAATTTTAAGAACTGTTGGTCTTAGCTTTTGTCGGTCTTATGAAATTTTTTGTCAAAATATTCAAGATTTTATATCTTATATTTTTGTATAAGCCTATACTATCGAAAAAAGACATTTTAGTCCTACGCTGGCGATAGAAATAAGGTATTAAATTTTAATTGTATAGACTTGATATTTTATTTTGCAATTTTGAAGGTATTTGTAGACGTGTAAGAAAATCTCTGGTCGACAGGTATCAATGTTATTTGTTGTTAAATCAAAATCAATCCCTCATTATTTGTTGAAGATGTTATTTTGTGAAAAAGTGACACCTCAGCTTGGGAACCCCTGACCCCTTAGAGCACACTTTACCCAGAAGTACATAATTTATAACAGTTTGAGCATATTTTATGCTCCGTTTTATGCACTTTCCCTTATTTACATAGACTAGTGTATGATTTATTGAACTTTGATATAACTACAGGGTGGAACAGGAGTCATTGCCAAATTTAATTAGTAATCAATTCATAAAGGAAACACTTAATTGTCTTGAATTAGCCAAATTTAATTAGTAATTAATTCATAAAGGAAACACTTAATTGTCTTGAATTAGTAAAAGTCTTAGTCTGAATTCTGCCCTACCCTCATATTCTAAAAGAAAGTTAGATAAATTCGCTTTTTTAAGAAACATCGGGTGAGGTTAGAACTTCGATTGGTGACGATTTAAATTCAAACCATCGTGATGCTGGCTATTTACGGTCCAACCCAAATTGGGTCAGGTAGCTTGTTTGTGAGTTACCAGTGAATTCACTGAATGGAGGGTAAAACTCCCGTCTAGAAAGATGTTAAAGAGACGTCAAGAAAGAAATAATGAAAAATTATGAAAAAAAATTGGAATTGGAGCAAAAAAATATACTTTTTTAAAATGAAATTTTCGGAAGTAATTTAAATTAGTATTAAACATGTTTTGGCTGTATCGAATGGCCTTGCCTACCAATGCCAAAAAACATGTTTTCACTAGAATTAGGTCACATAGCTCGCTGCTTTCCATTTGGTACTCCCTGTATTAGTGTCATGTTCCGAGCACTAGTAGTCTCTTTCAGCAATTATTCATGTCGGTAGACGGCATTTCTCCAAACTGGTGATTTACTGAGCTATCGGGGGGCTGTTGAGGGGTCAGGGGGTTCCCATAATTTAATATTTGACAATTTGAGACATGATAAAATATCTTTAGAATTTCGAAAACTGATATTCATCCTCAAGTTACTGATATTCATCCTCATTGGTAAAGTCTTGATCAGCGGCTTCCGTTTTATAAACGGTAGTACAGTGGTCTGCAAAAGAAGTCCTTTTAACACTAAACAGGTTAACTCCCGACTGCGTGCAATAAAGAATATTTTTTTTTTTTAAGAAATCAAAACATATTTTACGGCCATATTGAAGAAAATTATTTGAAATTTGCAATACAAAGTGATTTGGTATTTTTTATATTATTTAAATGTGTATAAATTTTGGTTTTCATTTGTTGCATACAATTGTCATTCACTATAGGTACCAGGTAGGATATTGGTATGACATGTCTGTCCGTATTCTTTTGACTAACATAAAGTTCTCGATTTTCTTCTTTGTTCCATGTTGGTTTTTTGCATGATTGAATTTCTTCATCACATTATTCTTTCTGTTCTTCATAATAATATTGCTAGCTCGTATATGTACATAATACGATTATGTTGTAATATGTAAATTAGGTGGTCTGTGGATTCGTTCATACTAGAGTAAGGCGAACAAGTTTATCTGTGACTTTATCATAGAATTATCTGGAAAATAAATATCTTGTATCCAACATGATACAAAAAGGTATCAAAATAATATTTTGTGAAGATCTGATAATGCAATAAAACTTATTTTTGTATTTTAACCAAAAGATTGTGGTTAGATATTAGGTACATCTTCATAGACACCCAGTGGCGTAGCTAGACCTACATTTCGGGGGGGGGGGCGGTTTGAAGGGGGTTCAGAAATCTCGCCTAACGTATATTCCATCTTTGCTGGGGTTTCTTGGAAATTTTGGGGGGAGGGGGTTTGTAACCAAACCCGCCCTCCCCCCCCCCCTGGCTACGCCAATGTAGATATCTACACAGTGACTAATATCATCATTTATGTGGTGAAATATATTTATTAGCTATATTATGGTATTAGTGAGGGATGGTTTAGGTTTATTAGGTATTCATTGAAGGTACAGAAAAAAATAACCTAATACCCTCTAATCAAGGGGTTACTTATTAATACTTCCTGAATCGGAAGTATTGTGTTCGTTTTTGTATAAAAAAAAAAAAAAAATATTTTTCAAGCCACTGCCCAAACACCTCCCACAACTTGAAACCATGTGATGCAATAATACTTGACAGATATCTATCTATGCATCAGTATATTGAATGTGAAACCTATGATCAGAATAAATCTGGCTTCTCACACATTTAATAATATTTTAATATTTTGAATCCAGTTTTTTTTTTTCTCTCCGCTTGATTGATCTTTTTCTCCCAAATGGATTCAAATTTCAAAAGAAACACTCTAGATTTGTGGCTAACATACATAAGTATGTGTTTCAGTATATATTTTTTTTCGTAGTTTATTATTTTGTGATTATTTTTATTGAGATTTTATTTATCTTCTCAAGATCTATACGAACACTACACTGACGTCACCTTTATTTTGTCATCGGCGCTCATACTGCCTCATAAGGTTGTCCTGGTTCTATAGGAGCAAGAAGTGTACCAATGCTCATACAAATTGAAATTCATTCTACATTGTAACCGGATCCGGGAATCTGTGAAAAAGTTCAGTTTTTATCCTGGAGTTCAAAATTCTAAGATCATTATTTTAAAATGCTACCTATTCTGGATATGACAAGAAAAAGGTAAATTTGCACTGCTTTAAAATACGTCGAAATTCTTTTGACATTAGATTCGTATATTGGAATAGTTTTTCTCAGTTGTAATAAGTTATAAAAATCAATAAATTATTTCAATGCAATATGTAACACATAAATGTCATATTAGTCACGAGTGACCCCAAAAAATGAACTTCTTTTGGAAGTTAGCATTTATAAAATTGATAAGAAACAATTTAACCAGGTAGGAATTTTTAAATATTCCTTCTAAAAATGTTGATAATTTATAGAATGACTCTTTCTTGTAAAAGTAAAAATAATCAAGGTTATTTACACTTGTGAAAGTAAAAATAATCAAGGAAATCCGAATTAAAAAAACCCTTAATATATTTACCTAGCAATTGTTCTGATATTCAAAACCCAATAAACTGTAATCCAATATTTTGTGCTATTATTTTCTGCAATCGTATTTTCTTTCTTCTAGCTTCATCCTTCATTGTACCTTTGATATGTCATTGCGGTTTTGAATGAGGTTGTGTTCACGGAATGATGAAAGTATCGAATTAATTCTTTTGATAGCTAAAGCTGTTGTTACCACTTCAACCTGAGACCTTATATCTTTGAACCAAATTTTACCGATAGGAAGGTTTGTGATGGAATAAAACATGGTAAATATATTTTGTCCTTTCATTCTTTCTAGACTGACATAGATATTTGATACTTGAAGTAGTAACTCAGAAGTTTCTGGGTTTGAAGGGTATATTTCCTGCTTGTCTTTTGCTGTTGCAACTGTTTGCTGTTGTTGTTTTTATTGTTGGCTAGGATTTTGGTGCTGTTGAAATTAAAATAGTCCAGGTTTTTTACTTATCTCTTATCGAAATAAATGCTGGGTTAGATTTTATCAATTTGTTTTCTGAAAACTTTCACATACCTCCGTGTTTCTTATTATTTTGTGTATCAGCCATAATAGGAAAAAAAGGAAAAAAAACAAGTTAGTATTAGTTGAAGAAATTTTTGATAGAAAATGAAAGATACTTGGAAAGCTAGGGAGAACTGAAGACAGAAAAAGAGAGAGCTAGAGAATTGGGGAAAGAGAGAGTAAGAATTGGAGGAAGAGAGAAATAGAGATAGTGTAGGAAGAATGGGAAGAGAGATGGGGTTAGAGATTAAGAGAGCGATAGAGAGAGAGAGGGTCGAAAACGAAAGAGAAGGAGATAGAAATATCCGGAGAGAGAGACACACGTATGTATAAAAAAAGCAAAGTTGTCAGTGAAAGTAAAATTGAGTTAAGTGTTCCCTAGGGCACTTACACGGGATAGACGGAAATATACAGAGAGAGAGAAAGAGAGGGAAAGCACGACAGATATCGCATGGATATCTCCACATTTAACTTTTGACTTTTTGGGGATACTATCAAAAAAAAAAAAAAAACACTGCCTGCAATCTCATTCCCATGACGACGGAAGCTCCAGAAAAAATCTCTTTTTTACCTTCTTGGAGGGAAAAAACCATAATTTAAGCTTTTGGACTATCTGACAGCTAGTGGCTTTACCGGTTGTGGGTGGGGGAATAGGGAGGGTTAGGAGGGTTAGGAGGGAAAGTTTAGAGGAGAGGGTCACTTTACCCAACCTGGGGTATATTTATGTTGCGGTATTGCGAATGCAACATTCATCTATCATGTGGTGATTTTGGGGAGTTCAGTTTGAATTTTTTGTGTCTGATAGCCTCTTGAGGACATTTAACTTTGTGGTGTAGGATTCATCTACGAAAGAAGGGCGGTTTTTCTACCTAATACAGATGATAATATATTCTGAATAATGTATTAGAAAATTAATAACAACAAATAATTAACAAGAATTTTTGACTTTTTTGTCCCAAATTTCGGATTTAATAAAAATCAGAGTTTTATTAAAATTTATACAAAATTAATATTAAATAACTATGTAAAACGCTAATACGCATATACATACGAAATTTCATCAAAATCGGGTGTACCGTTCACGAGATATACCTAAGCGTATAAGTAAAAAGTTAATAATCAGGCGCTTGGTCTCTTTCACCCGGACCCGTTAGAGCGCAGTTGATGAATTTGTAATGGGACATCTACAGAATGTCTCCTATATGTGTACGAAGTTTCATTGAAATCCGTTCAGTAGTTTCCGAGATTTGCGCGTTACAAGGAATTTTTTAACAGACGAACAGACACAATACCACAGTTGCTCAGGAGGTAATGAAACTTCCAGAAATATGAAAAAAATTGAAATTGGAGCAAAAAAATATTATTTTTTTACAAAAACGAACACAATATTTCCAATTTCTTATATTAGAAATATCTCGGGACTAATATAATTCAAGTGTTAGAACCGATGTAAAATCTTTACTTGGATAAGTACTTCAACTCCTGAATCTCTCACTTTTCTCCTGTTCTAACCCTAATATTGTTTTGCAACCTTTCCCCCAATATGATTCGAACCCTTACCTCCCCATTTACGAGATCAGATAAATTACCTATGCAAATATTTTGAATTCTTCACTCCTGCACATTCTTTTCATATTTGTATTCCCCTCATTTTTAACTCCCTTCTTCCTCTTTATTTCTCTTCCCCACCCTTTCCCCATGTATTTATCTCTCCTTTCCCCCTTTTTTTCTCTCTCACCCTCTTTTCCCTCTCCTTTTCTTCTCTCTCTCTATATCTATCTCTCTCTCTCCTTTCCTTTCTCTACTCCTGTCTTATTTATCTCTCCTTTTCCTTATTTTACCTCTGATTTCTCTTTTCTGATTATTTTACATCCTCTTCTTCAACACCCTCTCTTCCTTCCTCCTCTATTTCTTCCTCTCCCTCCTCCCTTTTTTCACCTATATCTCTCTCTCTCTCTACTTCTCTCCATTCCCCCTCCACTCAGTTCTATCTACTCTCCAGAACCCTCTCCAACAAACATTCCCCAATATACAAAAAGAAAGAAAGTTGTTGAACAAACAGTGGGAGAGAATCAAACACAAAAGGGTGAATATTTTAAAAGCTTTCCAAAAATCGTGGAAAAGATGGGCTCTTCAGCGCGTTATTAGAGCTCATATATTCTTTTTGATGTCGAACTTTACGTGTGCGTTATGGTATTTTCTTGTTATTATTCTTAGGCCTGCAAAGTTATGAGTGTTATTTTGGTGTGAGATTTCTTACTCAAAAGCAAATATAGCAAGTTATATTTTTTGTTTATTGATCCCCTATTTTTATTGTGCATTTTATTCTAGTCTTGTAGGAGACTTTGGAGATTCACTTGTCGACTGTATCTCTTGGTCAGCTCTCAAGAACATATTTAAAATTATGAGAAACGCAAGTCAAAACCATTGCATTCGTATGCCCCTACTCTCAAGTGTCCAAACAACAAAGCATCTTTCAATTTTGTAATTTATTAAAAAAAGAAAAGAAATTTAAACAGTTTCTTATTTAAATAAATGGGTTAGATGCAAGAATGATGTGAACAAATTACTCAAAGGTTAACAGAGCTTCTGAGATAAGCGGCGAATTATTTTATTTCTATTTTTAATAATGTATTTTTGTAAATGGGTACTAATGGGTATTGTACCTACATACAAATATTACAAATCAATGATATGAAGACTCTTACATGAAGTCTTCAGAAATAGAAAAGAACAAAATTATGTCCAAAATTCTGTTTCAATGCAAAATCAATAAATTATTACCATACAATTCCTGAATGAAATAGAAAGTGTGAACTAAATAAATTGATAGACTTCTATAACACCTTCGACAGATTTGTAGGTATATATTTTGTGTAGTTTTGCAAGATTTCATTCAAACGAAAACCCATTGGGGATTGCAAACCTTGGATTCAAAACTCATAAATTGTATTTTCGATTTAGATCCCTATAGTTCAATAAATATAACATCAAACATAAATTACCACTAGAAAAAATCAGCTCGCAGCTTTCCTCACTTGGTGATCAAACCTAAAGGACTCATTCGGGCGTTACTGATTCGCAGAAAACTAAGTGAGTTCTTCCTTCTGATATTCGCACATGTTTGTTTTTATTGGGAAGGTTTAAAATTGATTTGTTGAAGTGTACGTACGAATAACGTAAAATGTGAGAGAATTTTTTCCTTTTTATGAAAGAAATATGAAAGGGACCCTTCGTATTGAAAAGACTGTTCGCCCTGAAGCAAAGAAATGGAGTACACAGGGATACCTAGAAACGTAATGAAAACATAAATATTTCCAACCATAATGGATTCAATCTAGATTTCGGAGGAATTATATTTCTTGCTTCCTCTTGCAAAAATCAGATAAGTCGTTGACGTTTTAAGAATCCGAATTATTCAATTTTATTTTCAAACAGTTTAAATTGAAAACGTAACCGTAATAACACTATGGAATCGAAACACAACCCAACACCAAACAAGCCATGTGCTGTCACTTTTACAACCTAAAGTGGACCAAAAAATATTCCATCGAAATTATTACATTTTTAAACATATTGAATTCAATAAAGGAATAAAATAATTGAAAGAAAGGATCTGTCAAAAGCGATGAAGATCTTTTTCACTAAGATCCTGTGAGTTAGGTACAAGAGGAGCAATCTAGGCCTCTGTATACACCTGGCTGTATTAGGACCTCAAGCCATTAGTACTGGGTGGGTCATTTCTTGGCTATTCATACAGGGTGATGAAGTCCTATATGAAAATAATATCCTTTGTATTTCCCCCTGAAATAAATTTTATGGAATGTATATGATTTTATCCAGGCACTTTTTAGTATGCTAGTTACAGCCTCCGATGCCAACTTCCGCATTGATGGCAATACCTCGTGTGTAGATTAGGTTTAGGAAAATATGTTTATACTCCAAGTCTGTGCTGGAGGAAGACCATTTTTTGCAAAAGATAGCCAAATAGATTGGCCAGCACGCATAGTATCGTTTGAATTTCTGAATAAGTCGAAACCAAGTAAGGAAGAAATACAGAAATGTCCTTTTAGGTTACTGTAGAAATTTAATTATTGATAAAATTTCTCGGGCTCTCAGAAAAAAATCCTCTAATTATTTCTTCGTGATGAAAAGTTTATTCAAAAGTTCAAGGACACGAAATAAAAAAAACCGGAAAAAGGTATTAAATTAACTTTATCAACCCACAGGAAGGCTTTATTTACTTTTTTTACAAGGTAAATATGATTGATAAAATGACATATCTGCGTACATATTAATTTATTTCTCTTCATTCCAAAAATACAGTGTGCCAGCGTCAATATGAACATTGAAAATACAAGTTCTCGTATACCATACTTAAAAGTAAGCAACTTTCATTAAAGTTAGGTCTTGGTGGGTTGGTGGGTCGCTCCACAGGTTTTAACGTTTTCAATGCTTTTTTGAAACCATTTTCTCCAGTTTGAAAAAAGCTTTTTTGAAACCAGAGTTTTTTTAAACAAAAAAGTTTTTTTTGAAACCATATCGGCCCAACCCACTCTGGGCTAGGTTAAGGTGTGTTCGTGGTGTGTAATTTTCCAGAGAATGAATTGAAAATCGGATATATGACTTCTTTGGTAATACGATGTAGATAAAAGAAGAAGCAAAATTATGTCCATTTATAGGTACACACATAATATTTACATACAGATAGTTTTTTTTAAATATTTTATTTATTTTATGACCCATATTTACAAAGATTTTTGTTTGTATGAAATGGTAAGTTCATGTGGTCTTTTTGTGCAAAAATGCATGTATTGGACCATATTCTTTTTTTTTTTTAATCATACGTATTTGTCCTCTTTCGATGTAATATTATTTTATATTTATCATTTTTTTCTTCTTTTTATATGTTATCATAGTTACATTTAATATTCCGCACTGGTTTACTAACAACCCCATCCACCTAATTCATTGAATGGTATTTAAACCCCCATTCTAAACAGTTCATTCCTGAACCCACAGAATATTAAAAAGGAGACCCTAGACATTAAAAGCCTTGCGGGGCAAGAGTACCATTTTTTTCGCATCATCGCACACATAATGGAATATTGCTTTTTGTTATGAAAGAAAAGTTCAATCATGTCGGGGGTACATTATTTTTATTGATATTTTTTTCTCCCTCTAATACAGCCCCGAGGCTTTTGAGATGAAAATATTTTGAAATGCATCAGTTGAACTAGAAAGGGATGTGATCAGTGAGCCACAAGAACATCGTCCTGACGTTAAGTGCTGCGCCTGGAATTCAAAGGACGCCATCCGGAGTGCTCCTGCCTGCTTGCTTCTCAAGGATCGTTTCCTAGGATGCGATTGTAATAAGTACTTACATATTATGTATACATTGTACATGCACATAACGTATCTGGAGCTTTTTAAATTTGTTATCAGAAGTCGCAATTTTTGAACTAGTGTCGACGTTGAGTAAAAACAAGTTAAAGAAAACTTTACACATAACATTATTATGCAAAGGTAAAATAGAAAATAATACAGAATCTATAGATACATTTACATAATATTATTATCGGACGTAATAATATTATATTACCTCACTCACTCAACCTGCTAGTACACAAACATGCTGAAATCTAAACAATACCAACTCTTTTCTTGTATAAATTCAAAAGTATAAATCACTTTCTTCTAGAAATACTGCATACAAACGTACTAACGTAAAACACATCAGAAAAAACAGAGAGACAGGTCGAAACGAAGTTTTGGAATAAGAAATATGACGTAACAGATGTTTCAGTTGAGATAAAGAAAGAAAATCAAAATAATAAAATACATGAAGATGAAAAATGTGTGAAGGGGAGAAAGAGTGACGCCTTGGAAAATGCAGAAAAAATAGTTGAGGAGAGGAAGAGAGAGGGAGAAAGAAGAGTGAGAGAAATGGGGAGAGCAAAGGGAAAAGAGAGAAAATAACGAAAGGAAGGAGAAAAGAGAGAGAGAGAAAATTGTGCATGAGAGCTAGGAAGAGAGAGCGAGAAGTTACTAAGGGGAGAGATAGAGACAGAGCATAGAAAGTCTAGAGAAGAGAGAAAATAATCAAGATAAAAGAGAGAAACAGATATATATAGAGAAAAAAGAGAGGCGAATGACAAGGATTTCAAGAAAAATTGTAACGGGTGAATACAAAAGATGGAGAAAGGGAAAAAGATACAGTAAGAGAGAAAGAAAAAGAAATGTGGTAAAAACCAGATAAAAACAGCAATAATCTGAAGAAGGTAATATGGTGAAATAGGTAAAAGGGAAATCAAAGAGAAAAATATACAAGGAAGTATAAGGAGCAGAAGAAAGAGGAGGAGGAAGAAAATTATTGGCTGTCTAAGGATGGGAGCCGATAAAGAAGAGTAGAAAGATGAGGAGGTAAATAAGAGAAAGGAGAAAGGTACAGGTAAAGAAGAAATTCAAAGAATGAAGAAGAAGAAGCGAGAGTATGAAGAAGGAGAAGATTGGCATTGAAGAGAGTTTGAGGAGTTCAACAAAGAGAAAGATGAGTTGAAATAGGATAGGAAAGAGTATAAAGAGGAAAATAACACAGAGGAGTTGGAAGAGAATGAGGAGGAGTAATAGGTGAGGGAAAAGGAGAGGGAGGGGTCGGAATAGGAGGAAAATAACGCAGAATAGGAAGGAAAAGGAGGAGTAAGAGAAAGAGTTGGAGATTGAGATGAAAGGAGAGAAGGTAAGGTTGGAAAAGATGGAAGATAACACAGAGAAGTAGGAAAAGGAAGAAATTGAGATGAAAGAGGAGAGGGAGATGTTGGAAGTGGAGGAAAATAACGCAGAGGAGGGGGAGGGGGAGAATGAGCTAAAGTAGTTTTCTAGCAACATGCAGCTGAAGGCGTTTTGGCATCTTATCATGAAACAATGGCTTGGGAGTCTATATTCTGATAACCATGGAAAATGTTTGCCAGACTCAGTTTTGAATAGAAATAAAAAATGATGATAGAATTGTTATCTACATGCTGAAAAACTTCTAAAATAAAAATGTTTGTTGAAAATAATAATAATAATAATATTTAACAGGAAGATGAAATAAAAGTCTAATGAAATGCTAAAGTCAGAACATGTAAAATGATTTATGCCTACTTTTTAGTTTTTTTACCTACTAATAAAAAATCTCTTACAATTTTTCTATTGATTTTATTAAATAAACTAAAGAATAAGAACTGGGGAGGTACCTACATAATATTATCATGAATAAGTTTGCTGGCACTTAAGGACCTACCTACATTTCTTATAATATAGTCGATGTGATGAAAAAAAAAGTGTCAATACTTTGAGTATCTTTCCATTCTGCTCATACAAGTGTAAATACCATTAGGGCCAGGGCCCCATTTCATGAAATAATTTACTCTGAAAGTCCCACAAATGTATTATTTGCACAATATAATATAGAAGGTAAGCATTATGGTGAGAAAATACCCAAATATGGAAACTGGGCAAACAGATAACATGATATCCAAAAGTTAGTAATTTTATTGTTATCTGGCTCTCCTAGATTTGGGACCGCCACCTCCAGGTCAGCAACCAATGCTCTTAACCACTGAGCCACGGAGGTCGGCTAGATTTGGGACCTAGCTTATATTTGGGAGCAAGACTTTTGATCTAGGTTTTTCTGAGGGCAAACTTCTTCGTTTGCCTTAAGTATTTTTAGGTACCAAAAAGGGTCCCCTATTTCGTTTTTTAAATATATTTTTTTTATGTACTACTGTTATTGTTTTATAGAACTTGGTGCTTTTTAAAAAAGGATGTAGAAGAGAACTGGAAAAAATGACAGACCTCTCAGTCTTCTATGGTGCTGTACAAGCTCAGAAAATGGACAGAGAATGTTTTTTTTACAGAGAAATTCAAAGGCGAAAAGGTGCTTACTTCCAGCAATGAGATTTCCATGACCTTCCACACCATTCACACTGCTGTGACCTTGAACGCCATTCTTTTCTATTTCTAACGTGATCAATGCTGCATTTCTATTCAAAAGCCATAAATGTAGGTAACTATAATAAAATCTATAGAAAGCATTTACAAATAAATCTTCCTGACGACCGCAACATGTTGTTACGTCACTACGCGCGACGTTTATATTATATAAATCATGTAAACGCGCCCTTCATTGCACTCATGAAGCTTTTCCTGAGCATTCGCTTGTGAATTTTTAAAGATATTGAAAACTTCATACCTACACTATCTCCTGCAGTTTCCATTAAACACATCACACTTGAAAAAAAACGTGCCTCATAATATAGTGTGCGAATGTTGATACATGTTCAGCGAAGTAATATGGAGGATGGGGAGAATACAACAGGGTGATTAAGCTCTGACTAGCACTAATCAACAACTGATTGGTACTTTTGGTGTGCAAAATTTAATTGAGAAAATAAAACTTTCATCAGTACTTTTAAGTATTGGAAGTGAAGCATTAACTAAAATTTATAAAGCGTTCAGAAATAAAATACTTAGGTGTGATAGTTAATTAACAAACTGACGAACTCTAAACTTTTATTAATTATTGAATTAATGGAAGTTTTTTTTAAAAACTAAGACTATAATAGGCTTGTTTTTTTATTGAGATCACATTTTACTGTAATTTTGTTCGACTAGGTACAACTTGGGTTTTCATAATAGCCTACGAACTCCACAAAGTGTTGAACCTACCCTTTGAAAATCTTACAAAAACCTTTTTTTTTTCAACACAACAATTATTAGTGTTACCTATGACTTATAACTTAGCTATAGATATAATTTCCTAATAATTCAATCTGTTTATTGGAGCACTTTCAAATCTATTAGATAAAACGTAAAAATATCTGCTAAACTCCAGAATACCTGGTATAAATTGACACAAATCTCTTCCACCCAACTTAATAAGGGTTGGGTGGAAGAGATTGCCACAGGCAATAACCCCGCCCTTTAGGTAGGACATCAGATCCATTCTCTTTTTTGCTCTTGTATCTTTGCTCAATCTTTTTATTTTTCTTTATAATTTCATTGTATTTTACTGTATATATTTTTGTCTTACCTAAGCAAGCTTACTATAATAATAATAATGATAATAGCAGTTTTAAATACATATTTAGTAAATAAAATACAAAGTAATACCCACATAATTCAAATCATAAAACTAAATTACTTGAAGAACATAAGGGATATAAAAGAAAACGTGACCAAGTCTTGGTGGCCCCATTTTCCCTGAAACCAAACTCACCCCATTCTGTCATAATGTCCTATTACCGTACAATTGTAAGGAAAAATAAGTGAAGTAAGTTGTATAAATACCGTACACCTTCACCTATATGAACATCAGGAAATGTCGTGTATACGGGGTGGTGATGGTCAATCGAGGAGAAAAATATTACGTCTTATCTTTTTTACTTATTGAGTTACAGTTGGTTTAAATAACACAAGGTTTGGTAAGTATTAACACCTGAGTCTAAAACCAGAAAATAATTATTATTGATAGTGAATAGTGCTGTAGAAAGCCAGTAACTGAGATTCACGTTGCAATAGTGTTGTGTAAGAAATGAGAAAAATCTGTGGGTCTATTTGTTTTGAGAGCGACATGATATGCAGGCAAGCAGAAAAATAATATGAGTTCACCTATTCACTAAGTATCCACCCAGTACATAATATTTACCAATATAAGTGTCATTACGGTCAAATACTCACGTCAAGTGAAAAGAATTTTATCAAGGGCGGTTATTACTAAAATCAATGACGCTAGAATAAAACATATATAAATAGTAACAACTTTTTAAGTAAGTAAGTAGTTTGGTTTTGCTTTCGGAGCCTCCTTATAATTATTGTTCTTTTTACTATTATCATTGTGGATACATATTTTAACAAACCAATATTTCCAAGTAATCCTGTATGTAAAATGTTTCTAGGTATTCTTATTATTTATGTTCCTAGCGAACGTGAGTAAGCGAGAATAAAATGTGAAAAATAGCTCTGAGGAAGGGAATATACACACAGAGGGGAGGACACAGAATTATAGGGAGGGAAATAGCTATAGGGGAGAGGAATATAGACACAAAGGGGAGGGTCATATAGACATTAGGAGGAGCAGACGGAGGTGATATAGAGATAGAGGGAGTTGTAGGATGGAATAAGGTATAAAAGAGGGGAATAAAGACACAAAGAACTAGGAGATAAAACAGGGAGAGAGAGAGAGAGAGAACGGGAAAGAGTGGGATTAAATTGACGGGATTAAAGTTATGTGTGAGGAAAATAGAGACGTTAAAAAGAAAGATATGGGAAAACAAGAAATAGATAAAGAGACAGATGGAAGAGAAAGACGAAGACGAAGAAAAAAAGAGAGAGATAAATTGCATAACTATTAGGTTTAAATAAACAGGGCGAAGGTGAGATTGAAATAAAAGTAAGCCGAGGGAGAGAATCAAGTAGAGAATAACGCAGTGGATGAAGAATTGAAAATGGACGAGAAATAAGGTAAGAAGACGAGAGAGGACGGGGCATTGAACAAAGTGGATATGAACTGGATGAGCAGAGGTGTGGAGATGTTGATGGAGATGTGGAGGTGTTCATGGGGCTGTGGAAGTACTTACAACTTACACTGACAGATATACATACAGGGTGGCCCATTTTAAATGACGCACCCGTTTTACTCGGCCCCTGTTGGAGATACAGAAAATTTATTCTGAGGACTTTTTCATAACTCGGAGAGGGAAATCTCGTGGTGACCTTGGATTTTTTCTCAAGGTCACCCTTCAAGGTCAGATCAAGGTCAACTTCATTTTCTTAAATGGAATGACCCATTTTTTATTTCATATTCCTAATCTACGTGAATTTCTACATTCATTACACTATTTACTTGCTATCTCTCTATAGCCAATTAAAAAAGAAAAAAAAAATGAAATAATAATGAAAATGTGCTACAACGTAGTAAGTATCATGTAAAATAATATCAATAGCTTCAGCTTCCACCTTTACTCGAAAATATTGACTTCCATACCCGGCAACGCATGTACCTACAGTTAGACGGAGCGCCAGTACACTACTTTTGCAGATTCTATTTGAATGAAAAGTACGGTAACCGCTGGATTGGACGTGGGAGTGTGCATAACTGGCCCGCAAATTCTCCTGACATGACGTCTTGTGATTTCTTCCTCTGGGGTTATTTGAAAGATTTAGTGTATAAAGAAGCTCCAATTACTCGCGAGGACATGATGGAAAGAATCCAGAGAGCATGTGAGCAAATACCGGAGATTGTGTTGTTGAAAAGTGTGGAGGAGTTTGAGAGGCGCGTTCAAATGTGTCTAGAGGTCGATGGGGGTACGTGAATGTAGAAATTCACGTAGATTACGAATATGAAATAAAAAATGGGTCATTCCATTTAAGAAAATGAAGTTGACCTTGATCTGACCTTGAAGGGTGACCTTGAGAAAAAATCCAAGGTCACCACGAGATTTCCCCCTCCGAGTTATGAAAAAGTTCTCAGAATAAATTTTCTGTATCTCCAACAGGGGCCGAGTAAAACGGGTGCGTCATTTAAAATGGGCCACCCTGTAAGTACATACGTATTACGTATGTATAGGCCGACATGAAAAATTACTAGAGTGTGGAAACGCTGACATTTATATTTAACTCATAATCTTGAGACACCTTTAGACATTTTAACTATTCTACCTACTAAAGTTTAAATAAATATAGTATGTATAAAATATTTATGTCCATTAAATAAGTGAAGCCTAACCTCAGTAGCTTAATTAATAAAGAAGCGGAATTGCAATCTGGAGTTCGGTTATTCAAGTCCCAAATCAAGCAAATACTAGTAAAGCTAGTTTGAGTAATTGTGATATCACATCGTTATTAACACAAACACAAATATGATAACTTAATAGGTGAGAGGCATCCACTCAGTACATGGTCTATAGGGCCTAAGAATGTCCTTTCCTAATGTCAGGGTCAATGCCCAAGTTCACTTAACTCATACCTAATAAGTACCTTTTTTAAAACATTTTCCAAGGACATTTTTGTACCTACATCTTCTTCTGCCTTCCAAAAATGATTATTTCTTTATCTCTTGAGATATTTCCACAGAACATGATGTTCATTGTACAATGAAAGCATACTTATTTTGTCATACGTATTATACAAGAATTTAGCAGGATTACATAGATGCATAGTTTAAGCATAATAACCTGGGAGTCATAAAATAATGTGAGGTAATAGCGCTTGATACTTACGTCTTATAAATAAATAGCATCACTGGCGGATAGTCAACATGTTTTGGGGGTGAAGAACAGATGTTCTTTTGCAGTATTGAACTGTTCGAAATAACGCTTAATTGATTAAACGTAAAAGGACTTAACATAAATTGATTTTATTTTCTGAAGTACTAAATGTCATATTATTGCCAGAATAATAATAAAGGTATTTCTGTATTATGAATAATACAATAGAAATATATATATTGCCATCGGAAAGCTCCCGTGTTCAAACCCCAGAGCCCACAAATTTTTGTATTCAAAATTTGGTTCTAGTCGTTTGTACTTCCCAGCACCTAAATGGAAAATAATATTATTTCAACTCTTGCCCAACAGGGAAGAAGCACATACTCCGGGATGGGCGGGGTTATTGCCACAGGCAATAAACACCGCCCTTTAGGTAGGACATTAGCTTCATTTTTTTTTTTTTTTTCTTGCTTCTCTGTTCAATCTATTAATTTTTTATTTGAAATTTCATTGTATTTTACTGTATATATTTTTGTCTTACCTAATAAAGCATACTATAATAATAATAACATAAACGTCTACAGTAGCAGCTGTGTCATGGTTACGAAACAATATTTTGTTTCCGGCTGTGAAACACTCATTATCAAAATCTTGCGTACTGAGGACTTGAACCTTAGGTGGTTTATTCTGATCTTCGTCCAACCCGGATTCTGTTTCCATAGCAACGCCACTGACTGTTAAATAAATAGATAAACAAAAATTGACGATAACTGCACACCATATTTCACGCGAAGAAATAAAAGTTTGAAAACTTTAAGGTTTCCAGACAAGCGAATCCCTGCTGGGGATATTGAAGCTAGATAATTTTATTATTTGTTCGATACTCTTTGCAATACAGTGTATAACCTTTGTAATTTTTATTTACTCCTTGCGATTTTTAGCATTTCAAGGAGGGAAATACGTCCTGTAAGAGAACACCAATTATCGGCGGATGAACATGAATAATAATAATATACTCTTTAGTGTAAGGTAACCACCAGGCGAGTTTAATGCTCAAAGCATTTTCTACTACCTAACCCTCAGAGTCTTATTATTATGTAGTCACAAACTTAAATTAAAGAGGAAAAATTCATACACTGGTTGGGATTAGATCCAACGGATACGCTACCTGGATTACCAGACTAGAACGTTAACAACTTGACTACCAGTCAAGGGTTACCTACCTACAATTTTTTTACAATAATAGTAACGGCTGTGCATGACATCGAGGGGTTTTAATTTTTATCTGCAGGAAATCTACAAATTCTTCTCTTCCAGCCTAGTTGGGCCAGATACAACCAGTGACTGTCACTGTCACGAAAGTTCGGACATGGATTTTTTTTTTTAATTTCAAATACCTACACTTGAAGTTATAGATTATAACAATCAAGAAATAACTGGTATGATCATTCATTCATTCACACATGTGTTCATTTAAATAATAGATTTTACTCATTCAATCTTCAACTCACTAGAACCTCTGCAATTTTTTAAAACCTCTTTTAACTGGTGTATTCAACGTGCCATCGACGCTGTTTAATATGAAAAATCATATACACTTTTCCTATATTTTCACACGTTGTAGGTGTATTTTTTAATACAAACTTCATAGATATTATAATTTTCATACTCTGCCTGATAAAAGGAAGCTTCCTTTTGGAATTTCGCCAATGTTCTTATTGCTTTATCATAACAAAACGACAGTTAACAACGATGAATATAAAAATATAGGTTCATGCTGCATAATGATATACTTAAGAATTATATTGTATTAGGTAGGTACCTAGCACGGATCTTGTTTATTAATTCATACATTGACATACTCGTAAATATTTTACTAGGTTCTTCTTTACGTTAAAGGGCCATTGTCTTTCTTCAATTGGTCAATATGCATAAGTCATGCATTAGTCACACTGTTCGCCTAAGTCAAGCACTCAGGCAGTCTTTGATGTTCGTCTTGAATTGCTATAAGATTTACCTCCCCTTCCTTAACCTTTTACGGCCATGTACCACATATGCAACCATAGAAAAGATGCTAAACACCAGAATAATAATTATTGAAAAAATTGTCATTCTAGAAAAAGTCAAAGAAATACTGATGAAAATTTTTACTCAATGATTTGCAATCCCTTCCGAATCCCATGATTTTATGCACCTGTACTCAAAGCTCTTTTTTTTACATACAGATACCTATGTATAATATGATATAAGTATAATTCTAAATAATATACATATAAACTTAGACACATGCAGTTTCCAGAACCAGAAATAAAAGTCTCTGAGCGTCATCTCCTCTCGTATGAACCAAGAGCAGAACTTGATCTATAAATATAAAATAAGCGCAAGTTTCCATTCTTCTTACAATGTACCTGCGGCTGCTGAAACCATTACTCAAACAGCAATTTTCTTATTGAAAAAATAATAAGGAGTAAACTTTATGAGCTTACATAATATAATGCTTAAACTTTAAGCTTTAACCAAGGTAAGTCGAGGATACTAAATATAGGTCCTGATGAACTAGTAATAATTTTATTTTAAAACATACAATTTACAAAATGTAAAAAATTTCCTCCATGCTAGAGGAATAGGGCATTGTGCCCTGATTAATTCTGATTAATTAATCTAAAAAAAAGGTCCTGATTAATTATTTTATTTTACTTGTTTTGTAAGTTAATAGTGATAGTTATGATGTAGATAGTTATGATTATATTATTTAACCTACACATTATGTTGAATAGATTCTGAAAGTTTCAAAAAATCATTTAGCACGATTTTTTCATCCAGTTACGTACAAAAATTATATAAAAATTCCTCCTTTAATCTACAATAATTCTACTTTCTACAGGAAATTGTATTGATGTATTTGTATGATAACTAATAAAAGCGAATTTAGTAGCTTGATCGAGACGGCGGCAGACTTGTGATCTGGAGGTCGTTGGTTCAAGTCCCGATTTCAGCGTAGATTTGGTGAAGAGAGTTTGAGTAGTTGTGATATTACGAAGGTGATTAACACAAATATGATAACTAACTTTACTTAATAACCAATAATTCACTCAGCAACTGAGATACTAAATAAAATAGCTCCGCAATATCTCTCTCAGTACCTTGATCGATAAGGCGAGGCAGCAGACCTTGTAGTCTGGAGAACAGGTGGTTCAAGTACCATGTTAAGCAAATATTTAGTGAATATAGGTAACTTAAGAGTAACTTAACTTTACAATAGCTCCGTAAAGTAATCCAAAAATGTAAAAAGAACTTTAAAGGTAGTTTTGAGAATAATAATAGTGAATAATATGGGAGTACTGTTTTTGATGTCCTACATTTGGGCTCGCCTGCTTATATCGTATCTTCAGGAAAGTAAACTCGCATATTTTAAGAAATATGCCTAATATCTATAAATATCTTTTATGGTCGATTATCTGAAAATTTTATCACAAAGTTGAATATAATATATAGGTCTGATGGAATTTGCAATTGGATGAGGCAAGCTAAGCGATTCTTGTGGTTTTACAATAAAATATATGTTGCCTCGAATGGTTTGCTTCAAATTGATGTTAAACTTGTATGTTGGATGAACATATTCCATTATTTACTAAAGCAAAATAAATCAGAATATTCTATTATTTTCTTACAAAGGTACCTATAACACGTATACGAATATGTATATTCGTATTTATGACGATTACCAAGCATCGGGAGTATAAATAAGTTCAGATTTGTTCATCACTGCACTTGTGGCTAACACACATAAATTATCATATCCCCATAGTGAAACAAAGTCAGATTTACTCAAACCAGAATCTACATATTATTTCTCTTGTCTTTTTTACTGGCGACAATTTGTAAAAGTATTGGAGTACATAAATTTAACCCAACCGGAATTCGAACCAAAGCCTCTTGCGCGGTAGCCTAATATCCCACTTGGGCAACCAAAGCTTCTGATCCTCTGTGTCTAAGCAAATGAGTAGGTATGTAAAAGGTATATTTAATTTTTCAACTCATCTAAATGCTGAATCTATTCCCGTGAGAACTTGTCTGTTCCTCTGGGAACGGTATGACACATTTCCAGTGAGGTAGCGTGATACAGTAACACTCCCCTAGGCATTATACGAGTAGGTATACTTATCTACCTATACGAAAAAGAGGAAATAAAAAACAAATTAATAAGTTTCGATTCGACAAATCGATTTTAAATGTAAGGTCAAATTCGATCGAGACGGAAAAATCATAATATTATCACCGAATTTGACCGAACTATGCTCTTTCCTATTGAAAAATATCGGATGTTTAATTTCCCGTCTTCTTGTGCTGTATTGGTCTTGAAGTAAAATAATGTCAAAATTGTGCCTGTACAGCAAAAAATTGATGAAAAATGATTTCATTGCTTTTGAATATCATAAAAGACCCAAAAGGCATGTAATTGTTACAATGACAACAGTGCATTACTTTAGTTTAACTATTACTTCCGAGAAATTTCTAATATTAGAAATCGGAAGTATTGTGTTCGTTTTTGTAAAAAAAAATATTTTTTTGCTCCGATTTCAATTTTTTTCAGATTTCTGGACGTTTCATAACCTCCTGAGCAAATTTGGTTTTGTGTCTGTCTGTCGGTCTGTCGTTCTGTCGGTCTGTCGGTCTGTCGGTCTGTCGGTCTGTTAAAACGATTCCTTGTAACGCGCAAATCTCGGAAACTACTCGACCGATTTTGATGAAATTTTGCACACATCTAGGAGACATTCTGTAGATGGTCCCATTTTAAATTCATCGAATTCGTACTAGCGGTTCTTGGTGAAAGAGCCCATGCGCCTGACCACTAACTTTTTACTTAAACGCTTATATCTCGTGAACGGTACACCCGATTTTAATGAAATTTTGTATGTGTATGCATATAATTGTTTTACATAGGCTATTTATATATATTTTTTAATTAATTATAATTAGACTCTGATATTTAAGAAAATCCGAAATTTTGGACAAAAAAGTCAAAAAATAAGGACCACGACTTGCCGATACAGAAATTTTTGTGGAATGTAGAATGTAGAAAAAACAATTTTCTACCATATAAAACAAATTTGAAGAAAATCGGTGCAGTCGTTTTGGAGATACAAGTAATTTAGTATAAAATCTCAAAATTGGCACGTGTTAACAATGTGAAACAATCACGAGGAAGTATAGAGTCCATAATTGGCAGTGTTTTTTTCCATTGTGAATCATGTGTGCCTAGTTTAGCATAAAATACATACCCACATACCATTACTTCTTCTTTTTATCGTCATGAGAATTTCCGATGTATAGATATGAGAATGGCAAGTGACAAAAATCCCACGTCCTCTATACATATACAGGGTGGACCAAAAAAACGTTTACACCCGTTAATGGTAGATTACTGACGACATTTCCAGGCCGGATCTGCAATCCGTTTTTTCGGATTCGCCTTCGTAACTGCACAAAGTGATTTTTTGCAACTTTCCGAAAAAGTCCGACTTTGGCTTATTCTTCAGGTCAGTACTTTTTTCCTGTTTAAGATGAGTTGATTCTGAACAATTTTGCAGAAAGCCAACAAAATGTTTTTAGCTACACTACTTTGTTTTTTACGATTTGGTTTGTCATATTTTTTTACACCCGAACAGAAAAAAACACACGAAAAAACTTTTTTACTAAATAAAACACTCGACATTTGTCCGAACAAATTTTGGCACAGACATGGGCAAGTTTGATAAAAGTTGGCGGCCGCCCCGAGGATGCTAAAAAATAATTTTACGATTTTTTATCACGTGATCTTCTGGGAAAAATTATTAGATGTTTGCCAAAAACTGTTCAAAAATCCTAAGAGTTTTCCAGCTGTAGACTATGTAAAGGCGTCTTGTATTGTTTACAAAAATTGTTTACATTGCTTTTTTTGAATACCGCGGTCTCACATGCCTTCATCAGCCAGTTTAGGAAAATTCAAATGATTAATTTCGTGCTTCTCAGATTGTCAGTGGTGTTAGCGAGATGTGGTAGTGCTAAGAGTGTTAGACGCATGACCGAGGTTCGATTCTCGACGGTCAATATTATTTTAATTATCAAAAAAATCTGATGGAATATTTTATTCATACCTGTATCTGACCTGTTGTAACACCAACAACTTATGGTTTTTTTGGGGGGTTAACCATCTGTAAATTGAGTTATATCAGATACTATTGGTATCACAATACACATAATTATTATTCATGTAAGCCCCTGAGAGACTGCCTTGATAATGTAAGGATGGTTTTTCTTATGCTTCCCTACGAGAGAAAAAAAACTAGCGAATTTTCCAAACGAAAATAGAGTTTATGAAATAAATCCAGGTAAATATGTAGGTAAGTTCTTCTACCATAAACAATACTAATTAAATAACAAATATTTACCGATTGCCAACTCTTAATAGAAGTCTTGAAAAAAACAAGATAACATTTTGTAAAATTAATAAATTTTTGCAGTCTTTATTGTTTTATACTATTTTGATATAAACAAAAAGGTATTTAAAAAACATTTTGTGTTAGATTGTTCAATCAGAAACGATTAAACGCACACGATTAGCTCAGTGGTAAACTAGTCACTTGCCATGCGGAAGATCCCACCCCGGTTAGAACGCCAGAGCCAGCAAAAAATTCATGACTACAAAATAAAAAAGACTGTTGCCATTTTTTATTTAGCCATAGTACACACTATGTATTCTCCTCAGTTCCTCACACAAATTTTTGAAACCAATGGTGACTTTAGTACCTTAGTTCTAACTCAGAACTGTCCCTCTACCTTCTTGCCTTTCTCTCTCTCTCTCTCTCCCTTCTCAATTCCCTCAAGGAACTGTTGGAAGTGGCATCCACCTTCTTGGATGCAAAGGTTGAACCTCTTAATCATGTTCCGTCGAATGTTGCGGAAGATTCCAGGTTTTTCTGTCAGGTCATCGAATGCCAACAGGATTCTTGCTACCAGATTTCGTAAACTATGTTTTTCACGTGATCCCAAATGTTCCTGTTGGCAACTCCATATTATGCTAAATGCGTATCTGCCATTTCAGCATCCCAATTATAATAATGTAACTTGTACTAAAAAAAACTCAAGAAGTTTAAAGATAATATTTCATAGTCTACAGAAAAATATGCTTGAAAACTATCATAGAGAAACAAACAATCATTCATTTGACTGGCCTTTAATTAATTCCAAGGAAAATAATTATCAGACATAAATAGCTAATTACTCTTTGAGTACAAGACGACCCTACACGGTCAACACTTTTAAGATTTTGAACATCATTTTTTGAGACTTACCTGGTTTGTTTACCCAGAAGATCACGTGATAAAAAATCGTAAAATTATTTTTTAGCATCCTTGGGTTGGCCGCCAACTTTTATCAAACTTGCCCATGTCTGTGCTAAAATTTTCTCGGGCAAATCTTGAGTGTTTCAAAGTGTAAAAAATTTACATGAGAATTTTTTTTCTATTCAGGTGTCAAAAAAGATGCCAAACCAAACCGTAAAAAACAAAGTAGTGTAGCTAGAAACATCGAAATTTTGTTGGCTTTCTGCAGAAATGTTCAGAATCAACTCATCTTAAACAGGAAAAAAGTTCTGACCTGAAGAATAAGCCAAAGTCGGACTTTTTCAGAATGTTGCAAAAAATCACTTTTTGCAGTTATAAAGGTGAATCCGAAAGAACGGATTGCAGATCCGTCCTAGAAATGTCGTCAGTAATCTACCATTAACGGTGTAAACGTTTTTTTGGTCCACCCTGTAGAAATTTAGCCTCCAGAACTCTGGATAAAAGTAAAATGCGGCTCTAAGACTGTTATCAAAATCATAATATATTTGAGAGAGAAACTAAAGCTCTAAAAATAGAACGGGAAAAATAGAATGAAGAGAGAAAGAAAAGTGAAGAAGATGAGAAAGAAGGAGAAAAGCACGATTTAGTGGATGTGCTTTGTTGTGATGTGATTTTTTTTTTTTTAATTTGTGTTGAAATAAACAAATGTTTAATTATGCCTGGCTAGCCAAAGTATAATTATGATTTGAGAGGCTGAGATAAAACCTAGAATGCACTAGTTACCGGGCTATTTGATGACTTAACTGCAATGAATTACTGAAAAATAAATTTATTTATAGCATTAAAAATGATACAGTTTAAACAAATACGGTACCATTTATGTCAGGCTTGGCGTTAGGTAGGTCATCCAGCCGTAAAATAAAGTACGAGTGGCAGAACCAACCAACCTCAACCATGTGGAAGATGTTGGCTCTTGCCGACCCCAAGTAAGTATAGCAAAAGAAAAAGTGAAAAAAGAAAGTAGCTTCGTCGATAAGGCGGCGGACTTGTAATCTGGAGGTTGGTGGTTCAAGTCCCGGTTTCAGCTTTGATTTAGTAAAGCGAGTTTAAGTAGTTGTGATATCACGAAAGATGATTAACACAAATATGATAACCAAGTGAAAAAAGAAGAATAAGCTTAAGTAACCTACCTAAAATTAAAGTGCTCTTGAGTGTAGCCCGACAGTACCCTGCCTGTGCCTACAATACCTGCACCATTGAACATGAATTCCTCACCGAAAATCTCTGGAATGACCTCCAAGAATATTTTTTGACTCACCGTATAGCGCCGCCTCCTTAGCATAGTTTTATTGAACCCTGCATGCCAAACCTCATGAAACTCATAATAACGTGGATCCTCGACTCCTCATGAGAGGAACGCCACTCTATAGTCCTCACCCTTCCTCATGAGGACAGAACAGGAGCTGTCTACCTGTCAGGAAACATATTTTGGATGTCATGGCTCACGCGATGGGCTGGAGAAACAATTAATAACATCGTGAGGATCTGATAGAGAATCTTATCTGATAGGTATTTTATTGATTCGTCCCAACTTAACCCGTCCAGTTATTGTTTTTTTTTATAATAAACATACTAGCCAATTTTACGTATTCCATGTCAGTGATTTAAAGACCTAAATCATTGTTGTGAAAGGCTAACAAAATGTACATCAACTAAATTTCAAATGAATTAACCTGTTAAAAAAATAAATTATAATTGTATGTTGGTACATTCAGTCCAAAAATATCCTTTTCAAATTCCATAAGTGAATTAAACTCACTGACAGTATTTTTAAAACCTAAATCCATTTCCATGATTTCCTTTAACATGCCCTCATGCATATTATGTCACTCTTTAGAGGAAGAAAATGACGACCATAGTACTACCTGTACCTACATTATGGTTAAAGCACTGCATTGGAAGGCGAAGAAGACATACATCCAGGATTTTTTTCATTCATATTCGGGTTAAGAACCCTCAAACTCTCACTTCTAGAACCCCTACAAGCAAATTGTTTTTTCTTCTTTCTAACAGGAACCCATTTATTTTGTTTAATTTAGTTCCACATCCAAGTTCGCGTGACTATGAAAAGATGTTTTTAAATAAGAAAACATTTAAAATATTTCATTTCTTCGTCAGGAACGCCCCGGTCCTACCGAAATAATCAAAATAGTTCTCAGCTAAATTAAGTAGATTCTCAGATAAACTATGTAGAAAAGAAATAATGGTTTGTTTTATAGGTATACAGGTATATTTAACAAACAATAAATTAATATTGAAATTATTTAAAAAGAAAATGTTTGATACTTTAGCATTTGCTGAATAATCAGAGATTGTGCCATTATAGGTATTCTACAGGTAACTAAGGTTGTTACATTAACCATTAAAATGTTGATTTTTTTTAGGATTTGTTGAATGCGGTTGAGATGTAAGTATATGGTCATAAGACTAATCCAAGTTCATTAGTACACATTGTTACCTCATCAAGGGTTGGGTGGAAGAGATTACCGTAGGCAATAACTCCGCCCATTATTTAGGACTTATGTATTTATCTATTTCTTTCCATTTTATTGTTTCTATTTTTTTATATAATAATTATTTGTATCTTACATATACATATCTTTGTATCTAATAAAGCATTTAATAAGAGTTAATAATAATAGGTATAAAATTATGCTAGAATTATTTCATTTCATGATTTACTTTTACTGTATCACCATATTCATCCATAGGAAGATAGTGAAGGATGACATAAATATTTTGTACTGATCTACTACTCTGACCCTCTAATGCTATGAACTATGTGTGTATCAGGTCAGGAGCCACACGAGGAACTGACAAGAGCTGAGCTAAGAGCTGTAACGACAACCCCGAGACCCATTAGCAAGTGCCAGACTGTCTTCAAAATGAACAGTTTAGGGTGACTTTTATTTTTAATTATTCATATTCTGATGACAAAATATAAAAGATGATTAAGGATTCTAGAGAAAAAAAAGAAGAAAAATTTGATATTTCGCATTGCAATGGCTTTATGTTAATGAAGAAAGAAAATTTGACCCAAATAATTAATGTCATGAAAATTCATGAAGTCTGAGAGATACACGGTGAGAATGGTCTGTTGTCCCTTTTGTTCAGGTTTCTGTAAGATTTCTGGGGCGTTTACGTTCAGAGCAAGTGAGCAGGGAAGTGGGCATGACGAGTGATAGTACACAATTCACTCGCCTGTTAACTTCTACTGCCACTTCTGTGTGTGTCGAAATCTAGAGCACTGGATTTGTTGAAACTCCGACTTGCGGGACAGCATGGCTTATATTTTTTGTAATCCTGTTTTATAAATTGGCCTCAAGAAGTAAAATGTGTTTAGCTTGAAAACAATAGCCTCATTTATATACATAGATAATATACAATTTATACGTAGTTCTTGTTCAAACAGTTAGAAAAAACGACCGAAAAGCTAAGGATTAAGACATCCGCATTTCTTGTATTTACATTGTTGTCTTTTCTTAAAATATTAATGACTCAATGTATCCTTAGTATTTTCCTAGTGACTGCATTCCGTTATTATTTTCTCTCATTCCACAACATTTAATTAGACAACTGCATAGAAGCTAGTTCTTGCAGTTAATTTTATTCCTGCGATTGCAATTAGTAGAATCTCGAAAATTTCGAGTTATGAAGAAAGTATTATCCTACATTGGATTTATTCTAAGGTTTGGAGCGAGTAGTGACGTCATTCCAGCTGAAGTTAGTCATACTCAATGCAGAATATAATATTATGTCTCATGTAGTCACCATGACTGATTGGGTAGAGCTTGGATTCCACTCAGGTGACCCAGGATCGAGTGCCGACTGGTGGAAAATTTTCTTTTTAGTCCACTGAGACTTTGAGTAAAAAATAGGAGTAGGTAAATATAGTTTTAATGAGTATTTACTTATTATTCTCGTACGTAATTTGACAAAGAAAATCATACAAAAGCCTTAGAATAATTTATTGTATAGGCTCTTGGTAATGCTCTTCTACCCACAAACATTGTGGAGAGGTTCCGGTTTCACCATCAAACATATAAAATAATTGCATTGATGACTTTCTTCTCATAGAGGACGTGCTAATAGAACTAATAAAAGAAGGCCCAGAGTAAGAAACGAAACCACAACCAGAGGTAGACAGTGCGGCGCATGTATCCATCGATCAATGTGAAACATTTAATTTGTCATTGGGGATAAAGGATTTCATGAGTAATTTTATAATTTTATTATTATGTAAACTTCCTCCCTGTTCACCCGGCACAGACCCACACAGTACCGAAAGCGTCGATTCTCTGTTTCAATACCTGAAAGCTATCAGACCCTACAATGTGATTTAACCAATCTAGGGAATAGGGACAAACGGCCTATCTGTGAACAACGTTAAACCGTTTTTTAAAGAAAAAAAAAGCTGTCAGCAAAACAACAACCAATAATTACAATAAAAAGCCACATTTTTTACAGTCGCTTTTTGGGTTCTGAACGGTTGAACATCCTGTATTCAAAGTGGGTAGCTTACCGTTGTCAGCTCCGATATTCCTAAAGTTCTTTTATACTCATTTTATGGTAATTTAGAATTTTAGATTAACGCATTCAAAAGGAAAGCGGTTGTTTCTGTTTTTGCCATGTATTCCAAGAGCATTTAAAACATGACATCTCCTTTAACCAGAGAACAATTGAAAAGATCTGTATCTTTTACAGCAG